>BQMI01000211.1:0-429161 GCA_026005395.1 Asobara japonica
CCTGGGTCCATTGGACCCGGGCCTCTTTTCAAGCTCCATTTAAGTGCCCTAAATTTTTTTTTTTACGATTTTTTTCAACTAATTAAAAATTAAATAATCTCTACAGACACAAATGCATTTAAGAAAGGGCACTAAGAAGTACTTCAGAAAAAAATTTTATGGAAAAATACCTAATACAGGCTGTGCAATGGGCCTTTGAATACGCCCGGGTCCAGCGGACCCAGTGTGCCGTTTACGTTCGGGCGCGAAGGTGTGCCGATTAAGGGTTAACGTTGGAACCCTCTGGGGAGGCAGACTCAAATTTCTTAGGATTGAACATTCGGCCGCAAGTGGACGGATACGATTCAATTGGGGCTCCCGGAAAACATTTCGGTAGATTCTGAAGCGAAAAACTTAAGTTGATTATTCTCCATTTTGGCCACACTCAACATTGGGGTATTATGGGGAGGCAATCTTAAATGTTTAAGTTTGAATTTAAGGTCCCAAGTCGACGAACACTATTCAGTTGGAGCCCCAGGACGATATTTCTGTCGATTTCGGGGCGAAAAATTGAATTTGAATTTTGCAGATTTTGGCAACTCTGAAAAACGCAAATTATTTTTTTTCTGCCAAAGTTAACATTGGGGTCTTATGGGGAGGCAAACTTAAATTTTTTAAAATCGAATTTTTGACCCCCTGCGCGTCTATACTATCCAATTGGAACCCCTAGAAGATATTTCCGGCAATTTTGGGTCGACTAAGTCAAATGATTTTTTTTTCGATTGTGGCTAAATTTAACATTAGGGTCTTATGGGAGGCAAACTTAAATTTTTGACTTCCCGATTTTCCAAGAAGTTATTGTAATGCCCCCGAAATCAAAATTTGTTGTTTCATTATGTTACTAGGGTTTTACGTACAGCAAAATGCTCCCCGACTAATTCTGAGTTGGCGTCTGTGTGTATGTGTGTACCTGTACAAATTTTTCGCACAACGGTTTCTCGTGAACGAATGGAGTTATAGATGTTATCAAGATGGGGTTCAAAGCGTTTTCATATAACTCAGAAGTGATTAGATTTTGGATGAAATTGGTGTTTTCCAATTGCTTATAATGTTGTACTTCATAAACTATCAGAGTTAGCGCAAAATTTATCTGAGAAAAGTGGTTCCCCATATAAAAATACGTAATTTATATAGAATTACTTTTCTCGATAATGCGCATAATTAACGAGGTACGGCCAGCTCAACAATTATATATGTATACACTGAGGGAAAAATATACTTCGGCCCAATATTACCATGTTTCAGAGAAATAGATATTTATAAAAAAAATGAATTTTATTGTTTTAGTGAAACTCAAGTTACATTAATTAACTACCAATGATGTTAATCATATAACTCTACGTGATACTTACGAGACAGAGGATCTTAGGTGAATTTGTACAGTAATAATTAAGAATCCCGAATTAATTAATTTTTTATTTTCAAATTAATAAAAATTAATAAAAATAATGTTCAACCCAGGTCAGCTGTCATATAATTGTTTGGAGTTAAGTGATTCACATGATTACATTTAATTGTAATTGTCAGAGATTAAATGCAACGACGAAATTTCATTTTTTAGGAATGCCTATTACTCTGAAAAATGGAATTGTTGGGCCGAAGTATATATATATATTTCCCCTCAGTGTAATAAGTGAACGAAGGAACCCAGCGTTGTCATGAAAAGTATTCATTATATGAAACTAATGAATAAATTTTTCATTATAGGTTTTAATTGGAAATTTATATTTTCATAATTTGCATAATTCAGCAGGTATGGTCGTTTGAACAAGCATTATTATAATAATTGAACGAATGAAGTCACGGTCGTTATTAAGGTTGCAATCACAGTATTTCCATGAAGAATGGAGCGTAGAAGGTTTCGGAGAAAACTAGAGTAGTTTTCATTATGACACTGAGAGGGGTCACAGTAATTAATTGTGCTGTGCTAAAATACCAAATCGGGAAGTTTTGTTTGTGCCCCGCATGGTGCACACACATGCTCAGACCACTATTTTAAGATTGAATCTTTGCGCCCAAGTGGACGGATACTCTTCAATTGGAACCCCGACAAGACATTTCGGTCGATTTTGGATGAAAAAACTCAAATTAAGGTTTTGCGATTTTAGTCCATACGCCAGTGTTACTTCTGTATGCGTGGAAAGCTCCAGAGGATTTTATCGATGCATTCCATGTTTTAAGGGGTGCTAATAACGAATATGACTACCGTTTTTGCAAAATCAGGTCAGGTATATTTGTTTATAACATTTTAATTGTTTAAACGGCTATTTTGCAGAAACGGTTAGAGATAGAAAAAAACGTTGTGATAAAAAAATGTTGCTTATGGAAAAAGCCTTATTTTTTGTCTAATAACTTACTATGCTATATATCATAGATAAGGAGATATCGCGGGGGAGAAGGAGACAAACGGCGCGCCAGCGGCCGCGCGTGACGAAGGCGCGCTTCCGCGAGTTTTTCAGGAAAACGGTCAAAAGTAGATAAAAATGTTGGGAATAAAAAAATTTGCTCTTAAAAAAATACAGTAAATTGACGTATTCACATTTTGCTCTAATTCTTGTCGTTAATGACATATTCACACTTATATGTTAATCAAAGGGCCAAATTCTCAATCCGATTGACATTAAAGCGCGATTTTCGCATTAACTATTCAAAATACAGCAAAATATTTAGCAATTGAAAATACGCCTTCTTTAATTGAGATCATTTTTTGTTCATAATTTTTTTTTGTATCATCACTAGTTTTCGAAGTATCCCCGATAGAGGCGCTAAACTGCTTCAAAATTCAGCTCGGGATTGTACATAAGGCTGTGTTTTGGTAATGTTCCACAAACTCGTCGCGGCGTTTAGCACTTCTACTGTGGATATTTTGAAAACAAGTGATGATAGTAAAAAATTTTATGAACAAAAAGTGATCACAATTAAAGAATGCGTATTTTCAATTGGTAAACATTTTGCTGTATTTTGAATGGTTAATGAGAAAATCACGCTTGAATGTCAATCGGATTAAGAATTTGGCCCTTTGCTCGACATATAAGTGTGAATATGTCATTAACGACAAAAATTAGAGCAAAATGTGAGAACGTCAATCTGATCTATTTTTTTAAGATCAAATTTTTTTATGTTCAACATTTTTATTAACCTTTGACCGTTTTCCTGAAAAACTCGCGGAAGCGCGCGTTCGTCACGCGCGGCCGCTGGCGCTCCGTTTGTCTCCTTCTCTCCCGCGATATCGCCTTATCTATGATATATAGCATAGTACGTTATTAGACAAAAAATGAAGCTTTTTCCATAAGCAACATTTTTTTATTACAACTTTTTTCCTATCTCTAACCGTTTTTGCAAAATAGCCGTTTAAACAATTAAATTGTTATAAACAAATATACCTGACCTGATTTTCCAAAAACGGTTATCATATTCGTTATCAGCGCCGCTCAAAACATGGAATCCATCAACGAAATCTTCTGGAGCTTTCCACGCATACAGTAGTGACACTGGCGTATGGACTGTTTTGGCCAAAGTCAAGATTGGGACCTTATGAGAAGGAAGACTTAAACTTTTCAAACTCGAATTTTTTAACTTCCCGACTTGCGGAAATTATTGTAATGACCCTGATAAGGAAGTGTCTCCGAGTAGAAAATTTTACACTTTTCTCCACGTTTTGTATCATTCTAACAAATTTTTGATGAGGGTTCTGTGTGTGTGTGTGGATTCGTATATGAGTCATGTTTGAGCAAACGATTCCTCGTAAACGGCTCTATCAATTTGGTTCTCTTTCCACCTAAATTCACCTCTCACTGATGTCCAGGCGGAAAAGGCGTGCCAATCTTGGAAACTACCCTTTCAATTGCCATTAACAATTTTAAGTATTCAAGACGTTGTATCGCGAGAACGGTTAGAGATAGAACGAAAAGTGCATAATCAACGTTAGTTCTTATACAAAAATTCAGACATGTGATTTTACGACTTTTTGTCATAACTTTTATAGCTCAGGACATATCACTGGTTAACAATTTCAATTGTTTATATCGGTCTATTACACCAACGGTAAGAGTTACATGGAAAAAATAAAAGGTATTCCCCATGTAGAACCAAACATTTTTTGTTGTATGAAGTTGTTTGTAACACTCACAATTAAGACAATAGCGTTTAACTTATTCCGATTTTTCAACGGATACACGCACGCACAACCACATCGGAATGTTCATCATACGACCCTTCGACGGTCATACGTACATCCGATTTCACATTTGGCTCTCGCTCTGTAATTCAAATGAAAGAATGTAGGCACCACAGTAGTAACGACTCTGTCGACCTGTGATCGTTTCATTCCTTGATCTCAAAATCTCAATTGGGCAGGATCACTAGCAGATTACTGAACGCACCGCGACATGCGCAGCAAGTTCAAAATTTTGGGTTCAGCGGTGAACAGACGAAACGTAAGCTGTTCGACAGAGAATTAAATTCTCCATTCGACATCTCCCATGTCCTTCCATCTCTGTACCAAAAAAATTGAGCTTACAGATTCGAGGCACTAACTGATCATCCCTATAAGGCGAATTTGCTCTCTTTTTCTAATTGATATCAAGCAATGGTATTATATAAATTCAAATTCCTCTCTGGATCACCCCCCTTTCATCCCTTGATTGCCGTACCGAATAAAATTGAATATACAAGGAATGCTGCGTCACTGCGAGGATTCGCACGGCAATATGGCACATTAGCGCAGTAATTATCAATTCGGCTTTTGGTGTTAACCGAACTTTGGGGAATGTACCAAAGACTGCTGTGTAGAGAATTCAATTGTCTACCGAACTTTATCCCTGCACCACAAAATCCAAATTCGTGACGATTTTCGCCAGAGTTACGAGTTCAGAACGACTTCGTCGTAGCCCTCGAAATTCAACTTTTAACTCTTACCAAGTTAAGAGTTCGGTAAGGGTTGCTCGTGACCCCCAAAATTCAACTCTTAAGTCTCATCTACTTAAGAGTTCGGTAAGCGTTACTCGGAATAGTCGGAATTCAACTCTGAACTCTAGGCGAGTTGGGAGGTCGGTAAGAGTTGCTCGGAATGGTCCCAATCCAACTGTTAACTGTCATCGAGTTAAAAGTTGGATAACTCTTAACTCTTACCTCGCGAAAAGATGTTATAGAGCCGTTCCTAACCTCAAATCTCACTTCCTAATTTTCAACCTTGAAAAGTTTGAAAATGGTCGTTCCAAAACTATCCCCGTAATCATTTCCTACTCAGCAGTTTTGAAAGAAACCACAATTGCCCGAAACTTTATGTATTAATTATTATTAGGTGAAAAAAAATAGTCTGTATTTCCAACTCTTATCCACCTCTTAAAATGAGGAAATATATATAAGTCTCACTCAACGTTTACCCAACTCTTAAACTGTTCCATGAGGGAGAGGATTTACTTGCCTATCGAACCCTGTACTGACAAAGTAGAACTTGGGGTGGATGTCGAGGCGCCGCCAGGTAATGTCGATAATTTGCACGTTAATTCGAAATTCAGTTATTTATCTCCGATAAGCATTAGAGGATGCACCAAACATAGTTTCATAAATGATGCAGTGCCCTATTGAATAACCTGCCTCACCTATTTATCCCTGTACCAAAATAATTAAACCTACGTCAAATCTCCGGCCCCCGAAGTAGTAACGAAATTCTAGAACTGTTGTATGTACCTGACATGATCTTACCTCCATCATGGACATGAACATAATAAGGCGAATGTACACAATAATTAAATGTATGAATTTCGTTTTTCATTGGTACAGGCAATGCTACACTGGAGCATTTGGCGAAGAGTTCTGTTCAGAAACACGGCCTTTGCAGACGCCATTTTCCAGCTACATCCTGACCTACATACTGACCAGGAAGTATCGAATTGGAATGCCATTCCCTTGGCTTATACTAGTCTTCAGGGAGTCACTCCGATGGAAATGGAAAAATTTCATGAAGTTGTCGGTCCAGAGTCTCTGAACTCAGATGATGTGTCGCAGAATGCAGTTGATGAATCAGTGGATTAAATCGCTCAGCTAATGTGGGGAACGAGGACATGATGAGAAAGGAACTAGAGCAGCTGAGAGCTGCAAATCGAGCATTGCGTGCAGAGAATGATACTCTGCGTACCAAATACGAGGAACGTGGTTATAAAATAAAAAAATGGTGTGTCATGAAGACAAGCGATAGAAGTGAAACTGAATGATTGGATCGGCAAGGATTATTTAATTTTCTATGTTTAGAGGGAGAGGAATCATTTTAATCAGGTGTCAAACACTTGATAGTAAATATTAATTTATTCATCATAATAATTATACTTTTTTCAAGATACAATAATATTAGTATGAATATGATGAATTAAATCTCAATCAGCTTCACCTTCATGCTCTGGTAGACTCTTCATGAACGAAATGATAGGTTTGTGGTAACTAAAATAGGTAATGAAGACTCTTGACTCCAAATTTTCGATGTAACGTGAGAAAACTGCATCGATCGTGGTAGCAATCACATGCATCAGGAGTGCTTTCTGCCTCTGATTGGCCATTCTCATTAGTTCATAAAATTGTTCATTAGACATTAAATTATCCCTCTTCTTTGCGATAGCACCCAGTTTGTTAAGTGTTGCTAACCGCAGATCGTCGTTCATTATGTGGTCAGCGTTATACAATTCTTGAAAAGGATTTGCTTCAGGAAAAAGGCGACCTACGTTGTCTCCTTCAGCATCATTATCTTGATTTAATTCATCTTCACGACACAACTCTCGGCATATCTCGATGGTTTTCTGGATATCTAAATTCGATGAGAATTCTTTATGTCGCTCCAAAATCAATATTTCATTATCGTCGTAAATCTGTATCAATTTAGTTTCTGCAAGAATTTCATTTTCTTCGTCTCGGAATGGAATATACAAAGTCACCATTTCCCGTTTGTATTCATTGAAATCATCAGCCATGTCGTAGTTTCTGTACCGAATAATCCGAGGTTCTTTCCTTCGTGTCCAATTCCCCTGATTATTCAGTGTGTAATGAGCAACAAACTGGGCCAAATTGACATCTTCTAGCTCTTCAGGTCTCTTTTCGTACTTGTCAAACCAATTTTCTTTCCATATGTTTGTTGCATTATCATCAGCATCCATATCATTGAGTTCTTTCTGAGTTTTTCGAATTCTTTGTCTTTCGATCGGCCATATTGTTGAAATATAGGTAACAACTGAAGAAAACTTTGACATCGGTTCACGCAGAAGGTACCATGCAGCTTCCTGACTGGTAATTTCGACAGTATTTAGCATGTCAACGCTCATTTTCCTAGTAATTTCGACAATATCGAACTCTGGATGTTCATCCATTATTTCAGTGATGTTACGTTGGAGATTGCTAATTCCACGGCTCGTTTTATTGACCTATTCCACTACGTATGCAGCACATGAGTATTCTTCGGTGATAATTTGCACATCCATGTTTGATTTCAAAATATTGAAAATGAATGGGTTGAATGGATTATGCCACTTTTCCATGGGTTGACGTTTAAGAAATACTCTGGGACGATTGATGCCAGCTCGGGGGCACATTCACGTAGTAATCATCTGATAGTATTCCATTTCCCTGATAGAAACTATCAATATCAGCATAGTAATTGTTCTCTAAGTTTGTTCTTATCGTGTTGTAATGTTGTTTATACGTGTGGAATCCTGGTTCTTCTTTCTGCATTGGTGTCAGTATAGTTGTGTATCTGCATGGCATGAATGGAGCTTCAAATCTGCATTTTGATGAGGGTTCGGAGCTATTTTTTTGTAACATGTGAACGTGTGCTTATGTGTCGGTAGTTTGCCGTTCCCCGACGATTCTGAAGTGGCCACTGATATCAATGTATCAACTAGTTCAATAGCTTTTAGTCGGTCAGCACCTAGTGGATCCGCTGGAGCATTCTCAAGCCATAGCAGAATGTGTGCATGGGGGCTCCCACGATGCTGGAATATAATTCTTTTAAAATAATCGACAGCACGATATTTCCCGAAGGGAGCAGACTTTTTGGACTGAAGTATGTTCATTATAACATTGATGAGCTTATTAAAATAGATGGCACATGTTACAGCATCTTCATTGATGAGTGTGCTCTTTTCAATATAATGGAGTTCCTGAACATCTTGTTCTGTAATTTCTGCTCCATTATCCTTCAATTTATATAATAATTGTAATAATGAGGGCCAACCAACTTCATTAGCACTCATAGTTAGGAATAACGTGGGTTTTCCGAGTTGTCTGATCATTGCGAATAAGTCTCTCTTTCTTTCAGCCCAATACCAAGTCGAGTTAGGGATACAACGTAGAAAAGCCAAGTTGCTTTCTATACAATGATTTATATACTCCTCTGATTGAATTTGTTCACGTGTAATTTTTGTGTCTTTACCTACGTGTTTAAAAGCAATGGATAGACTGTCACGGACTCTAAACCTCATAATTTTCATTGCCATATAGAGTAAATGATGAGGTGTAACCCCACGTCGATCAGATCTCCTTAGCTCACTGGTAGCCATCATGAATGGAGTCACATTGAGATCTTCACTTAAGCGCCGGAATTGTCCGAGATAGATAGTAGGGAAAGATAACCCTTCTGCATGCTCATCAAATAATAGACTGTGAGGGACATTCATTTCTCCACGAGCAATCCTCAAATATTTAGCGTCATTCCAGAGTAATGTGTGTTGCTGAGCGAACAGGCTCTCCTCCATGGGGATGTCTTCACTCAGTTCATCTATAGGTATCTGATGAACGACACAATCCTCATTAAAGAAAGATTCATCAACTTTGATGTCGTACAGTTGATACAATGGACTCGGTACTAAGCATCTTAGCCATATTTTAATATTTCTCTTGTTTATTAAACCTGTCAAGTAGCTTGATCGATGAATTTTTTTTCTCTTGATATGAACGTAAACACAGTGATCGTCGTCAATGTTCCTGGGCAAGTGATTGACCATTGTATTGACATCCACTGGAACATTGATCACCTGCCCCAAAATTCCAAATTGTCCATGCACATGACGCAATCTGCGAATTTGCATAAATGGAATTCTAGGAGAAATGAGTCTCTCGGATACTAAATCTAACTTCGGAAGATGTGCAGGGATCGGGGGATATACAAAGCCATTCAATTTCGACAATGTTGGAATTTTGTCTCTCCTCAAAGCCTGGCGACAGCTGGTGCATGCCAGCTCATTATTACTTCTGAATTCTGGAAATTTTTGTTGAATACGAATTTCATTTTCAACGGATAGAGTCTTTAAGTCATTTTTAAACCATAATCTATCACATACACAACACGTAAAACCGAATGGATTATTTATAAAATCACGGTGAAAGTTCTTATGTGCAGTTTTAAACTCATTAAAGGCTGAATATTGTAATCGATCACCACTATGTACATCACAATCAGGAGGAGGATGAGTCGAAGTCGTTGCTAATAGTTCCTTCTCTGGATTATTTACACTATCGTCCACACTGTCACGTAAGAGGTTAGCACGTGTTTGCCTCCGTTCCCTGCTATCTCGTTCAATTTCAGTTCTATTTTCTTTCCGTTTTCTATTCTGATCAATTCCTTCACTCGCCCGTTTTTTCTCCCGCCACGTTTTTGTCCTTTCTGCACCCGACTTCGGCATATTTGCACAAAACTCTCGATTTAAGTAATGAAGACACGCAAAAAAACAAAATACGTTGCTTATGATCCCTGTGTTAGAAACCAACAGCTGTTTTCCGCGATCGCGACGCCGCCTGAACGCAGAGAATGACATGAAAGACAGAAAGTCTTCCGTCTCATTCTCGCACGATACACGAAGGCCTCTCACTCTCGCCCGATAGACGAGACGTAAGGTAGTCCGTCTCACTCTCGCTCGATTCCCGGAGGCCTCTCACTCTTACTTACTACGTTAGAGCGAGCGTCACGAAAAAGGTTGCCGATCGAGATTTCAAAACCCTCCCATAAGAAGTTTCACTTCAAAAATCTTCAATATCAGGCGCGACAATCAGTAAGAATGATTGCAGAAGCCACCTCCAAAGCGACGATAGATGACGTTCTACAATCGCACCCGCCACCATTGCATCCAACGGCTGCAACCATGGCAAAACTTCAGTTTCACAAGCCAAATACTCCTTACAGCCCAGAGGAGCAGGATTTGGCGAAACAGATCAATTTCCATTCTGCCTCGGCATATTCTCGAATGCGCAAGGCAGGTTGTGTTCTCTCTGGTGAGAGCACAGTTCGTTCATGGGTAGGGCAGTATGATATAATGCCCGGTTTCTGTCCTATTATTTTCCAACAGCTTCAGCAAAAGATGGCGACATTAAGCCCTGTGCCAAGATATTGTTCTATTGCTTTCGATGAGATGTCTATCAAGAGTTACGAGGAATTTTCTTCTAAATATGACTGCATCGAAGATTTGGTTGACCTCGGGCCCTTGGGACGAAGGGACGAAAGAACGCATAATGTCATGTTTTTTAACCTCACAAGTCTCGCTACATTGAATAAATGGCATCAACCGATTGCGTATTTCTTGACTGGTAAAAGGGGGATGGCTGCCGAGGATATCAAGGCGCTCTGGGAGGATTGTCTTAGTCGATTAGAGACAGCTCTTGTTGGGGTAAAATTCATCGTGTGTGGTCAAGGTCCCCAGAACCAGCGATTGTTCAATAATATTCTGCAGGTGAATATTGAGCAAGCGACGGTTTCAATTGGAGGCAAACTCTATTTCGTAGGTTTCGATTTTCTCCATTTGATTAAACGAATATTAGCTGGGTTAAGGAAAAACGGGAGCATGTGGGCCAATAACCAAAATATCGTTTCATGGGATGATTTCGTCAAGACATATGACTTCGATAAGAGTCTAGGTACTTCCAACTTATTGAGTCATATTACCGAGATTCACATATCTCCAAACAACTTCCAGTGTATGAATGTCAAACGAGCCTTTCAAATGTTCGGGAATCGTTATGTCCAAGCCATCAGGCTATGGGGGACTTCAATGGAGTCGTCTGGATCGACTTCTGCTTCAAGCACTTGGCGAAATAGTGCTAACTTCGCAGAGAAGCTCAATCACATAATCGACGCATGTAATTCAGTTGGCTTACTAGATAGAAATACTAATAGGAGCCATTATCATCACATTATCCTCAGATCGAAGAGTTGATCTCGGACTTGAGACAATGGAGTAGTTTGTGGAGAATTCCTCAGAAGAAGGGTTTTACCTTGCTTTCAAGGACTGCAGTTAACTGCAAATGCCCTTCTTAATCTTTATAGGTCGATATTAAGTGAGATTCCCAACTTTAAGCTTGTTACTTCACGGGTAAATCAGGGTGGCACAGAACATTGGTTTGGTCTTCTTCGAGCGCGTAATGGGAACTGCCAGAATCCCACAGCACGCATGGTACGTGTTTCTACCCGACATATTCTAGCAATGGGCTACGTACGTATTGGCGACAACGGCAACGTTTCATGTGATGATAGTGAATTCCTTGTAGGGGCAAAACCATCACCCATTTCACTCGCATTTGATGAGATCCCAGTCCGCCCTCTCCATGATTCTAGCGAAATGAATGCCGATGATGAAGAAGATGAGGATGGTATGACAGAGTTTGTGGAAGCATTCAATAACTTCGAACAACGCCCAGAAACGTCTCTTTATGAAACAAATGCGATTACATTCTTTGCAGGTTATGTGGTCTACAAAGCTGTAAACAAATGTTCGTTATATAAAGAAAGTATGACAAAATCTCTTATGGACGTTGCTTCAGAAGACGAGCTGTACATCCAACTTCGCGAATATGATAATATGGATTGTAGTGTGATTAGTGTAGATTCACCAGTTGTTACGAAACTTACTCGGCCCACTGAGCGATTTTCCGAAGTGATTGGGTTGCACATGGAAGAAGCATTGGAGTTCAGCATCGATTCTAGAAAATACAACGCTAGACATTGCAAAAGCAGTTCAACTGTCTGCTCCCGATTGGCTCCAACCGAGTGATCCTTGTTACAACCATCGAAGGGCAGCGTTGAAATTCCTTGTGAAAGTTAAAATTTTTTCCAGAACTAAATTTAATAATAGAGAAGCAGCTAAGAACCAGGTCAAACGGTACAGTAAAAATAAGAAATTACAAAAGGTGAGCAATCAGTAACGCTCTTTGTAGTGTCCAGACAGGCCGACAGACACATACAAGATGACAGCCAGGGAAAGACAAGCAGACACACGAGTGGACAGATGCGCAGACTGAGAGGTAGACAGATAGGTATACAAGTAGACACACGAGTGGACAGATGCGCAGACTGAGAGGTAGACAGATAGGTATACAAGTAGACACACGAATGTAAACGTACATAGGCACAGAAATAGCAGTAGGCAGACATATAGGCAGCCAGCCGGGGGGAGACAGACATACGAGACAAACGCACACACAGTCAAATAAATAGATGGGCAGTCAGGCAGATTACTAAATAGAAACACAGACCTGCTGGCAGGTACGTCGATTGCAAATAGTGTCATCATTTGTTTCAGGTCTCTGATGTACTCTTCCGTCGAGATGCTCCCGATTCCGAAAGGCGTTTTTTTGTACAGGATTGGCGTTGAAATTCTTTTGCTGAGGAAGCTGAGAAAAATGTAGTTTCGTAGAGTGTCGGTGCATAGTGTCTTGCTCGTTGGGGGCACCGAGTCACTGCAACCGTCGCAACCCCTCTGTAACGCTGAATGTGACTTCCGTGTAATGGTTTCGGAATTCGGTGGGAGGTCGGTTTCGGTGAAAGGTTAGACGTGGAACGTTTGCTGTAAAAGGTTTCTCATCAGCGGAGCGCCGTCAAAAATTTGAATCAAACATTTGGCGTCGACGGTTTAACGTTATATGTTTGTCGTCGGTAGCTTGCCGTGATATGTTTTCCGTGAGTGGTTTGTCGTTACCGTCAGCTCCCCCACTAGTGCACGTCCCACAAGTTGATGGATCCCTATAGTCACTATCGTCGTGAACCCACCACTCACAATCTCCCCAAGCGCCGCCTCCCTACCACTGTGCAAACGGTCCCGCGTGCCTTCGAATGCAACCTCACTCCGCTTACTAACATGCGGGAGTGGGAGAAGTAGGGGAGGGTCACTTGTGGGACACGGCAGTAGAGCGTCCGGTCCCACGCAGTGCCCTAGTGGCAGAGTCAATTGTATATGTTTTTAGTTGCAGGTTTTCCGCCAGAGATGTTCCATCAGTGGTTCGTCCTCGAAGATTTGCCGACGTCGAGGCAGCGCTTCGGGTGGCGGAGATGCGGTGGGTACAGCTGGGTTCGGTACTGTCACATTTACTTCCCCTCCAGTGTCCTTGCTCGTAGGGCCAGGAAACGATACTCTTTTCGCAGGTATAGGTTCTGACGTAGAGGGTGCTGGATCTGGTGAGCAGGTCGGAGATGCTGGTGCCTGCTTGGCTGGCTGACCCTTGCTCTGGTGCTGTCCCATTTACGACAAAGGCCGGCTTGAGGCGCTCTATAGAGCTGTTTCTTTCCACTCCATGCGGGTGGATCACGAAATTGGATACATGTTGCATGTTAACATTTTTTGTGCAGAATTTTCCGTACAACATTTTTGTGTATTATGTTTTTTTTTCATAGAATTGATAATATTCGAATTATCATCATTTGTTTATAAAAATTACTAAAACCTTACTTTTGTTTATTTAATTAACATCTCTCCCGGGGTCATTTATATGCAGATTTAACTTTTTTCTGTTCACATTATTGAAAAGCACCATAATAACTTAAAAAATTATCAGTGGTCAATTGTCACAATAATACTTCTCTGGTGACTTTAACTTCAAAAATTCAAATAAAAATCCCCTAAGGAGATCCTCTAACGCCTTTTTTTCAAAATGATCGTTAATCAATGCAGAATATATATTTCAAATTTCATTCAAATCAAAAATGGCGTATTTGAGATATCTCTATTTGTTTATATAATTGTTGTTAAAATTTGTATTTAAAAAAAAGAAAAAATTCGTGTCTTTTTTTTGTGCTGAGGAACAGATATGTGCATTTTTATGCAAATCCGAGCCCATCCGGTTCCCAGTCTGACGTTTTCACGTGGAATGCCCCATATACATCTTGTTAAAAATTGTCTGAAATGATCAGAAATTTCATGAAACGTGAGAATATGTTAAAACATCCATTTTCGAAAATCGGAGGCATTTTAATAAGGTCTCCTATCCGGAAGTTAAAAAACCGCTCGACCAATGTCAACCAAAATCTAATCAGTTATAAGTTTCATGAAGAGGCTCTGATTCCGAACTCGATAATTTTGATCGATCAAGTCGTTTTGTTTGGGAGAAGTCGCTGGACAAAAATTTGGGTACATACACACACACACACACACACACATGTTACGAAGCGAAACGAACATAAACGATTTAGGGGTCTTTACAATAACTCCCCGCAAAATTGGGAAGTTGAAAAATCGTTTTCAGGAGCATTACAATGTCCGGAAAATCGGGAACTTAATTAGGCAAAAAAGTCATTGAACATAAAATGGGTGTTTTGACGTAAGGAACAATCTTTGTTATTATACTAATTCTCCTATCTACGACGGTTTTCGCGATAAAGCGCCATGAACGGTTGAAATTGTTTATAACAACATGAATATTGCATTAATTTTATCCAAAATGTAATTTGTATGAAACTGTTTCGTTTGCATTGTCGATGACCTTCATCGTGCCCTTCGTTCGTAAGAAATGGTTCCTCAGAAATATGGCTACACACATATATACATATATACTATACATGCATACATATATATACACACACACACACACATTTGTACAGAATTCCACGAGAAGAATTTTAGCATACTTAAAAGATCAATTGTGAATCGAAAAGAAGTAAATGGGATGTGGGTATGACCCTCTACGGGTCGAACCAATAACTTCCCGATCGTTCCGCCGTATATATTATATCCACAATTTCCGTCCATGTCTCAAATTATAGACTTTATAAAGTTTCAGAAATTTCTAAATATTAAAAAAAATTATAATTCTTAATATGAAGTAATTGGATAAACAATACAATTTGTTAAGAACAATTAACTATGGGTGTTGGTAAAAAAGTCACGGAACGTCAAATGTGTATTTCGCGGCGGGGAACAACTTTTATGTAACACTTTTTTCGTATCTCAAAACGTTATTGCGATAAAGCGATCTAAACAATTAAATTTATTAATAACTATCAACTATTGGTGTTAGCAAAAAAAGTTATGCGACATTGAATATGTATTTTCGTTTGTATGCGTGTTGCGTGAACAATTTTCATTAACTAATTTGTTTCTTATCTTCAACCGTTCTCACGCCGCTGCGATATAAACAATCTTTTTTGTTACTAACAATTAACTACGGGTGTTATCAAAAAAAGTCATTAAGCGTCAAATGTGTATTTCGTGGCGAGGAACAACTTTCATTCAACACTTTTTTTCGTATCTCGAACCGTTCTTGCGATGAAGCGACCTAAACAATTAAATTTGTTATTAACTATTAACTATCGGTGTTAGCAAAAAAAGTTATACAATATGAAATAGGTATTTCCATGTGTGGAACAATTTTCATCAACTAATTTGCTTCGTATCTTCAACCGTTCTCACGCCGCTGCGATATAAACAATCTTTTTTGTTACTAACAATGAACTACGGGTGTTATCAAAAAAAGTCATAAAGCGTCAAATGTTTATTTTGTGGCGGGGAACAACTTTCATTCAACACTTTTTTTCGTATCTCAAACCGTTCTTGTAATAGAGCGATATAAACAAAAAAAAAAACGTAAATCGCTACGTTGGTTTCTTCGGAAACGTTAAACACACACACACACGCATACAAACAGTTTTCGGAAAACGGCTCAGAATGATGTGAAACGTCGAGAAAAGTGAAAATAGCATGAAAATTTCACTTTCGATTGTCAGGGTCCTTACAATAACTTCCCTATATCGGGAAGTTAAACAAATCCCGCTCCAGGTAACTTCCCGAAAAATTGGCAAGTCACTAACTCGATATTTAATCATTTACATAGTTCAATGTCTTATAATTCGCGAAATTATTATTATTTTTCATTTAAATAATTTCCAAAATGGAACGCTGACAATATGGAAGCATGCAGTTATGTTCAATCGTTTGAGTAGAATAAATAAATAATTTGTTTCATGTAAAATGAGTGTATTTTATATGTTTTTCTACGTTATCGTTATATAAAATCCATGGCAAAAAAAATCTTTAACTTCGTCAACTAACATTCTTGCTTTCCTGCAATAAAATTATAGAAATCCATTTCTCCCCGTTTTTCATTATTTAATCCGTCCATATATTATGATTGGGTAATTTTTCCATATTTTTCGCGCCCAAGAAGACGTTTTAGGGATTAAATAGCGCTCGAACACATTTATCTACAAATTCAAACCTTCATCTCAATTATTTCAGATATTTACCGACGCTACTATTTGAGCGTGCGACAATATCGGCCGCGCCGGACAGATGTCCGAAATGTGGTGGCGGAAGCTCCGCCATAAGCGTTAGCAATCTCTCCTTTAATCTCTGACCAAAACTCTGAAATTTCATAAACTGACTGTTGAGATTCAATACATATATGGAAACCAGTCTAACCTTCCCCGTGAGAACGTATGCACATTACAGCCTGAGTTGCGCAAATACGGTGCGCAGAAGACAGTGTAACGACTTCACTTTCAGTTAAGGTACTTCGATAGGAAGTGAATGGGAATAGATGTCGAAAAGGGATTGATTTGAAACTTTGCGCATATATTCTCGTGATAAGAAAAAAATATATGCCGAAAGTCCCGTAACGACCAACCGTCCAGATTTTTGTTAAAAAATTATTTGAAAATAGTCATTTGTACTGGGTTGAATGGAACCGACTTTTCAACTAATTTTAAAAAAATATCCAGAAGGGAAACACTTGAACTTCACAAAATCACACTGTATAATATCCGTGAATATTAATTGACATTTTTTTAAATGTTTTTCCGTGTAATTATTGAGAAATGTTGATAAACGTATCAGGTTACGCCGAAGGCAGGTTAGAGCGCTAGTGGAGGGGGGCGTTGTTGGCGGGAGATTCAAATATCCAAAGTCACACTCAGAGTTCTCGTAGGCCAAACAAATATCAATCAACATGAAAAGTAGTAGTTTTTTTCTGTTTATTTTTATAAAATGTAATACGTAACATAACATTTTTGAAAGTACTCAATAAACTCATTGGATTTATTTACCATCTAAACAACAAAAATCAATAGAAATTTCATGTGGTTATTTGCACGACTTCCCGAAATATTCGGCAATTTTTGCATACGTGTCATCGAGATCGATTTTTCCAGGTTTATATTAAATTTTATTGGTCAACAATTTAATTATCCCAATTTTTCCATGTTTCTCAAAAGCATTATGCAAATCCTCAAAACCAACACCTGCTCCCGTACGTTGGACAGCAATTTTATGTTTTTTCACTTGTTCCTTAATGAACCTTCCTTTATACCTCACTTGTGATTTTTTCTCAGAATTTTCCATCTCCGAGGTTCACAGCTATTTTTAATCAAAGGGGATGAAACAATATAACCTCGGCAGCGTAACCCACTATTCCCGCCAAATTGCGCCAAGCACTAGACTGGAGACATTCTACAGTATAGTATTGGATATGATTGGCTAGACCAGGAGACACGTGTGCCAACTCCATCGAACCAAATAGCGGTGTTGCCAAACATATTACCGAAATTTTGGTTTATAAATGAAAGAATATAAATAATTTACAAGCGTGAAAATCATTTTTTGCTCATTAAGTCAGCATAAAAAACCAAAACGAAGGGAATCCAACAGTTTTCTATACACCCGTGACAACTTGTAACTTTCATATTTTTTTTCCGCATGATGCAGCGGAGAGTCGGAGCCTTTGATCTCCATCCCCACCCTCGGCCCGCTGAATGGACTATCGAAGTACCTTAACACTCGATTTCACTGCTCACCTTTTTTTCGTACTGCGGGCTATAAATCAATTCTAACGGAGTAAACTCCAAAAATGTAAAAACTATCTTCCCGAAAGCGAAAATTTTTATTTTTATTAATTATATCAACAGTACATATTGTTAGAAATAGAAAAAAAAACAAATTACGTAGAAGATTCATCATTCCCACCAATATTTTCGCTATTAATAACAAAGACTAATGTTCTATTTTAGAACTTGCAACTCAACAGCGTTGTTTGCGGGAACTCGCGATACTTTGAGTACGGAATACGTGAGTATTTGAGAGGTTATGTAACGAAAATTGTGAACGGAATGAGAGAAGCCTTATTGTTTGAAAGAAGTAGGAGACCATCTTCGTTGTCATACTCCGTGCTGTTTACTGGGTGAGAAGTGACACCGGTAGATACATGGAGGGGATAACTTACCAAGTGGAAGTGGCACAAATTGATGTTATCGAGTGGGATATGAAATGATGAAATTATGAAAATGATTGTCAACAAGCAGGGATTGCTGATAGAAGATTTAGGAATGTATGTATTTTTCAATACCACATAATTGAAAATTAATAAAAACTAGTGGAGTGTTGGCGGACAAAAAAGGCCTGAAAAAAATAGACCCGGAGAAAATAGACCGGAAAAAATAGACCTGGAAAAATAGGCTGGGAAAAAATAGACCTAAACATGTGGGTTGTTCCCGTGCATGGAAATTCTGTATGGGGGTTTCTGTAACCAGCCCCAGCATGGCGATGTAAAAACCACACCCGAGTGGGGTGTCCCAAGTCTTTTTTTCCGAGTCCTTATTCCCAAAGTCTCGTTTTTCGGATAACCCCCATTTTTCGGTCTATTTTTTCCGGGTCTATTTTTTCCCGGTCTATCTTTTCCATTGTCTATTTTTTCCGGTCTATTTTTTCCAGGGCTATTTTTTCCTAGATTCGCATGTGGTCCACACTCGGGGCAGAAACAAAATTTGCCGATTTGGTTTTTCAGCACAACTTACTAAATTTATTATTCTTCAATATACTACGGTTAATCAGTGTGACCCCTGTTATTATCATAACGAAAACATGCCTATTTGAAAATTCCAAACTGACTCATTTATGAAGCAGATAATTATGAATGCTTGAGGAGACGCATGGTGAGCCTCAGAATGAGACTTATGGGTGTTACTTGAGTGAGAGTGAGACGCCAATAAGGATGTGGCTGCAAAACAAAAACTTTAATATTTTACCCAGTGGAACAGTATAAACAATAGCAATTGCTAAAAACATTGCATATACTGCACAAATGCCATCCACAATGTGATCCGCCTGATCTTGCATGAAAATGTTTCGATTGGAACCGTCATGACAGCGCTGGGTCCATTCGTTCACTTATTATATACATAATTGTGGAGACTGCTATATCTCCTTAATTATGCAAATTATCAAAAAAAGGCATTGTACATAAAATACGTATTTTTATATGGCAAATCACTTTTCTTATATGAATTTTGCGCTAACTCTAGTAGTTCATGCACAATGGCGATTGAACTTCCACGTAACATCCACGCTACCATGCACTGTGGGATAGACGGATCCTTGTGATGGATGATAAATGAGTGGCGAATGGCTGTAAAGTACTCATATCGTTCATTTTGAAATGTTTAGTAAGTACTAAAAGGTTATTTTTTACCTATTTTTACCAGAAACGCAACATACACGCAATATCGTGGATCCCAAATCGTCACGGCAGTAGAACATTATAAACAATATTAATAACAATATAAGTACTGAGCCACTTTTACTCAAAATTTAATCTGTTGCTCAAAATATGCTTATATCTTTCAACCGTGACATTAAGTACCTGGATTACAACATTTTTGTGTGAATGAACGTTCATTATCACTATTTTCGATTTTTGCTCAACATGAATTTCTCAAAAACAGGGGAACTACTCGATGGATTCGATCAAAAATCTAATCATCTCTAAGTTACACGGAGACGCAACGATGGAGAAAAAAATTAATCGAATCGCACGATCCGTTTCCGAGAAAACATAAACGAATAATTTTGCCACATACGTGTGAACACACACACATATAGACACTTCTCTGAAATAATTTCAGAATGATGCAAAACGTCGAGAAACGTTGAAAATTCAGCGATCTGGCACTTTTCATTTTCGGAATCATTACAATAACTTCCCTAGACCGAGAAGTTAAAAATGTTACCTGAAAAATTTTAAAAAATAGACGTGTAGTTCGGGACGCGCCAGAGAAGTAAAACTTCAGAAGAGGAATAGAAATTTTTTCTATGGCCCGTTGTCATGCTCTTCAGATAGTTTTATAAGAAGTTTCATTTTCAAACAAACATTTGGGGTGGACACCCTTTATCCCTTAGGGGTTTAAAAAATAGATAGTAGTCGATTCTCAGGCTAACGGAATATCGATAAAAAAAATCATAAGAATCAGCCAAGCCCTTTCGGAGGAGTATGGGAACGAACATTGTGACACGAGAATTTTATGTATTAGATATATCTAATCTCAGGATAAACAGAAACACGTAACAAAAAGAAGACTCCACCCTCCCCCCCCCCCCCCCTCTTTCCCCGCCGAACTTCACACAGTAACTTATATCTAAATACACGCCCTAATAGTGGAATTACATCGTCTATATCAATTTGAACACTAATCTTGCTGAAAGAACTTAGCAAATTCCCATAACTTACGTATAATGATGGGCCTTTTCCGGTTGTATATAAAATTTTGATTTTTTATGCATATTCCGTCAGTCTGAGAATATATTTTACCAACCCCGAAGTGATGAGGGGTGTCCACCCAAAAAATTTTCAAGTAAAACATCTTAATGAGTGACCCCGGTGGAACTTCGAAGTCCTCGCCCGGCCTTCGAACCCCCCAGGTGGGAAGTGCCAAGCTTTGACAACCGGGACAAGCTTGGGACAGCCTCGGATACCAAGCCTTGGCACACCTAGCTTGGCCCTTGCTTTGACCGATGGTGTTGCCACCCGGTATCCAGGGCTTGTAGACCAGTCCCTGGCGACCAGCCTTGGCCAGCCTAGGCACAGAATTGGTAACCAGGATATCGGATTGCCAAGCGTGGGCCAAGCTATTTCCAAAACTTGTCTAGAGCCTTGGTAAAACTCAGATTGTAATTTACATTGAGGCTTGGCGACTAAGCTTGTCCCAGTCTACAATTAGGACTGGTATCCAAGGGTCGATTGAACCCAGCTAGGAACAAGCTGTAGCCAGGACAGGCCTCAAGTCTCGGCAATACCCTGATTAACAAGTCACATTGGGATATAACAACCACTCTTGGGACAATCTATAGCCATGGCTGGTACCTCAGAGCTGGATATACCGGACTTGGACCAGACTGAATCCACGACTAGCCCCAAGTCTGGGGGATACCTCGATTTACCAATTACATTGAGATTTGGTAACCAGTCTTGGGCCAATCTACCACCAAGATCGCTTAAATCCGCCTTTGGATACCAGTGCTGGTTGTAGAATGGGCCGAACCTGGTCGCCATGTCTCAATAGAAGTTATAAATCTGGGTTTTACCAAGATTCTAGACCAGTCCTGGAAATAGGTTGGCTCATGCTAGGCGATGCCAAGCCCTGGTTAGAAGTTTCGTGCATAGACTGGGCCAAATTTGGTCGCCAAGCCTCAATATAAATTGAAAATCTGGGTTTTACCAAGGTTTCAGACCAGTCCTGGCAATAACCTTGCCCACCGAACTCTTCTGATGGGCCTCAAGACGCTCAAAAAAAAAGCTCAGTGCCTCCAATCATCGTTGAAAACGACAAATTGGAGACCAAAAAGTTAATAAATTTCCTGCAAGTCAATGCCTCGGATAAAAACTTCAGGATGAAGTTTAATGGAAGTACCACGATCGTCCACCTACAAACGACCGAGGATTACAACAAAATCGCAAGTGTCCTGAAAAGGCAAAACCTTAATTTTTTCACCTACGGCCTTAAAAGTGAGCGACCGAAGTAATTTATTTTGAAAGGGCTTCCCAGCAGTTTCTCGGAAGCCGAAATTCAAGCCGAATTATCAAATCAAGGCATTAACGTACTTTCCGTTCGCCAGTTCGTGAACGTAAATAAAGACGGAAATATTAAAGAAAACAGGCCTCTCCCGATCTTCGCAATCACGGTTGGCCCTGAAGTAACCTTGAGCAGCTTTGCTGCTATTAAAACTATTTTCTATCACACATACAAGATACAAAAATTTGTGAAATCCGAGCAACCGACCCAGTGTTTCAGGTGCCAACGGTTCGGCCATGCAAGCCAACACTGCAACCTGAACCCCAGATGTGTAAAGTGTGCGTCAAATCATGACGTCAAAGCCTGCACTTCGAAAACTCTCAAGTGCGCGAACTGCGGACTAGCCCACACGGCCAGCTATAGAGAGTGTTCCATGCGCCTAAAATTCATGGAAACTCAGAAAAAACGAGCTCAATCGGCCAGGCCCAGCATAGCGCCATTGGAATTGCCCACTACACCTCACTCGGCCACGATCCAGAATCTGGAAAGGAACATCCAGTCCCTCCAGTCTCCTACAGTCCCAGTGCCAACTCCGAGTTCTACTGCCAACACGTCCAGGCCCACCTACGCTTCCTTCTTCCCGACGGTGGAAACTTCGAGAAGGAATCTTATCGCACCCACTGCTGAACCTAGGACCATCCCAATGGAAGCACATGTTCCCGAATCTCATTTAAGTAGAACTATAAACTATGTAATTACAGCAAAGCAAGTCCTGGACGAGCTAACAACCCTTAGAATTCCCGAAATCCTTTCAGAGCTAAAAGAGATGAGCTCTAAACTCCAAACAGCCCTTACACCAATTGATAGGATCACAATCATCGCATCCTATGTCCACCTGTTCTTACCCTCCTCAAACACACCTACGATTCCCCCGCAAACATAACCAACATATTAGCAATTAATATTTTTGCGCTCAAGCCTAATCTGGACGAGTTATTACATATCGTCCACAGAAATAACATCAAAATTTGACTGATTTCAGAGACTAAGTTAAGCAGCAAAACGACGAAAATTAACTTCCCAGACTTCTCGCTGATCAGGGAAGACAGAACGGCCAAAGCAGGTGGTGGTGTTGCGGTGGCGATCCACAAAACCTTGTCACATAGAACTCTTCCGCATGATCTCCTGTCGCTCACCGAATACGTGGGAGTAGAGGTCCAAGTGAACAATAAAAAAACGAAGATCTACTCGATCTACAATCCACCGGATGTCGAAATAGATACAAACCTATTGAGGCACCTACTTTCCGATAGTACTCCAACAATTATTGTTGGAGACCTAAATGCGAAGGACACTGCTTGGACCTCTGCTAGGCCAAACGAATCAGGTGAGATTCTCTCAAATTTTTTGACGGAACAAAAAATTAATCTGCTCTTTCCAGATGTTCCCACACACTACCCTCATAATTCAAACACTCCTAGTACTATTAACCTTTTATTAACTAACAACATCTCTATCATTAAAAATTTCGCCACACTTTCCGAATCCCCATCCGATCACCTACCATTGTTTTTCTCCCTATTTGGCAGACCAACCTCACCAGAATCATCAAAAATTTTAAACTACGCAAAAACCGACTGGAATAAGTTCAAGGATATCTTAAATGATGAGATTTCTACACCAAACCCTACTTGTAACAACACTGAAGCAATAGATTAACACATTTCACCCAAGTCATTCAAACAGCCCTGGATTCCTCCACTCCCAAACGCTCAACCAAATCCACCCACACTCCTATCCCACCCGAAATAGCCTCATTAATAAAGCTAAAAAATTACATTAGGTCAAGATGGCAAAAAACCCGAAATCGCTACCTTAAATCCGAACTCAATCAGCTGATAAAAGAAATCAGACTTAAATTAACCGAATGGAAACAATCATCTTGGGACAACAAACTCAGAAACATAAACTTAAAAGATCACTCTATTTGGCGCGTAGCAAAATATTTTAATAACACCGCTAATACAAAAATCCCCACACTAAAGTCAAACAACACACTCCACACAGAAGACCACGACAAGGCGAATACACTCTGCATACACTATGCAGCAATACACGAAATATCGGCCTCCCGAGGCAACAAATCTTTTGAACAACAAGTCACAGGTCATGTGAGAAAAACTATCCTCAAAGCCCGCATCGAAACTCCCATTAAATCCCTGACGAATCCCCGTGAAATCACTTCCGCTATCAAAAAATTAAAAAATAAATCTGCCCCGGGTGTGGATAATATTCCCAATATAGCACTAAAAAACCTCCCAATTAAAGCAATAAGTTTACTAACAAAGATATACAATGCATGCCTCCTCAGACAATATTTCCCGGAACTCTGGAAAGGAGCGGTGGTCATTCCGATTCTAAAGCCCGGTAAGCCCCCTTCGCATCCGGTGAGCTATAGGCCTATTAGCCTCCTACCGGTATTGGCTAAACTCTTTGAGCGTATAATTTTAGCTCGTCTCAAAAAACCCATAGAAGAGTTACAACTAATGCCTATCAATCAATTTGGTTTTCGATCAGAACACTCGACCTGCCACCAGCTGGTTAGAATTACGAATGATATAAAATCCGCGAAAGACCGGAAAGAAGATACCGTTTTTCTTCTCCTGGACAGCGAGAAGGCCTTTGATTCTGTTTGGCCCACAGGCCTTATATACAAACTCGAAGGATTAAATGTCCCTAAATATATATGTAAAATTTTATTATCATATCTCTCAAATAGATATATCCGAGTTCGAGTCGAAACTTCGCTTTCGGATAAAATAGAAATTGTCGCGGGAGTTCCACAAGGGTCTATTCTCTCGCCTGTTTTATTCAACTTGTACATTGGTTCTGTTTTTAGCAGAATTCTGAGAAATGTATCCATTGCAGGCTATGCTGATGACATTGCTTTGTACTCAGCGAGCAAATCGATCAACAAAGCTATTAGAAGAATAGAAAATGCTGCTTCTCTCACAATCAGTGAATTAAGGAAATGGAAAATTCAAGTGAATGCTGCTAAAACAGAAGCAATCTTATTTACTAGCTCCAAGGCCAAGCCGACTTTAACTATTCATAGCGATAAGATCACACCAACCGACTCTGTAAAGTATTTAGGCTTACACATCGATTCCAAACTCCTGTGGAAAAAGCATATATCTGAAATCAAGGTCAAGTCTAAAGTTATCCTAGTAAGATTGTATAATTTGCTAAAATCACCCGCGCTCAGTCAATCCCTCAAACTTACTCTCTACAAAGGGTTAATTAGCCCCATTATCACCTATGGTTGTCCTGCCTGGCACAATGCAGCGAAAATGCACTTGAATCATCTGCAAGTGATTCAAAATAAATTCCTACGAATAATAGGAAATTTTAAAAGAAGAACGACTATTGTGGAAATACACGAAATGCTCGGCATGACCACCATAGGCGAATTTATCGATAGAATAAATGAGACATTTAAATTTAAGCTACAATCCCATCCTAATCCCCAGCTCCAAAACATCAATATTGACATAAAATCCAATTGGTCCCGCTGACCACCTGTTTTGTCCCACCTTTCCATATATCCTTTTCTCTCCTGCCCCTCATGCACCCATTACTTGTAAGGTTTTTTAGAAGTTATTTTTCCTTATATCGAGTCATCATGTAAATAATCACAAATATCTGTAATAATGAAAAATTAGTTTACACTTCTTTCAAATTAGATATAAAGCCAACGGCTGGTGATCTAGAACGTAGCACTTAAGATATTAATACTGTATATAGTATGTATATATGACAAATGTTAATAAACAATTTTCAAGTCAAGTCAAGTCGCACAGCCCAGGAACAACTGAGTATTTGTTTTGAGTCGGTGTCGTGCGGACGCATGTCTACCGCTCTCTACAAAATATAAATTCGAAACGTACCGAGCTTACAGTACAGTGAATTTATAAATCGTGTCAAAGTTTTGGCACTAAAGTGTCAAACTTCAAAAATCTCAAACTTCCTCTGGCTCCCAAAAGGAAAGCCAAAATGACTCCTCCTGTGGAAGACCCAAAAATAACTAAAAAAAACCGTTATTAAACCGTCAACTAGTGCGAGCTGTAAACCCGCTCGCCTCAACAAACCTTCAAACACTCCTGTCGGGCCACAACAGGCTCAAAAACAAACATCAGTGCCTCCAATAGTTATTGAAAATGACAAATTGGAGACCAAAAAATTAATCAACTTCCTGCAAGTCAACGCCTCGGACAAAAACTTCAGGATGAAATTCAATGGTAGTACCACCATCGTCCATCTACAATCGACGGAGGATTATAATAAAATCGCAAGTATCCTGAAAAGGCAAAATTTACATTTTTACACCTTCGGTCTAAAAAGTGAGCGTCCGAATAAATTTATCATAAAAGGTCTTCCCGCCAGTTTTACTGAGCAGGAGATTGAAGCGGAGATATCCAAACACGGCATAAAGGTATTATCAGTCCGGCAGTTTGTGAAAACAAACAAGGACGGAGACAGTAAAGAGAGTAGGCCACTACCGGTGTTTGCAATTACGGTTGGGCCTGATGTAACCTTGAGCAGCCTCGCTGCTATTAAAACCATTTTCTATCATACATTTAAGATAGAAAAATATATCAAAACCCAACAACCAACACAGTGCTACCGGTGCCAAAAATTTGGACACGCAAGTCAGCACTGTAATTTAAATCCCAGATGTGTGAAATGCGCAGGCAATCACGACATCAAAACCTGCACCAGTAACTCCCTGAAGTGCGCAAATTGTGGTCTAGCTCACACAGCGAGCTATCGTGAGTGCGCCTCACGAACCAAATTTGTGGAGACTCATGAAAAAAGAGTCCAACCACCAGCGCCAAAAAGAGCAGAGCGGGAACTGCCCGCTACCCCACACTCGGTTACGATGCAAAACCTGGAAAGCAACATCCATTTTCTCCAGTCTCCTCCAGTCCTCGAGCCTACGCCGATCTCTACTGCCACGAAGATGTCCAGGCCATCCTACGCTTCTTGTTTTCCAACGATGGAAACCTTTAGAACGAATGTTGACGCACCCACCGCTGAACCTAGGACCATTCCGATGGAGACTGACGATCCGCCATTACATTTAAGTACAAGTAAAAACTTTATTAATACAGTGACACAAGTCCTTGATGACCTAAAATCCCTTAGAATTCTCGAAAACCTCTCAGAGATTAAGAACATGATCTCTAAAATCCAAAGAGCTGACACCCCCCTTGATAAAATCACAATCATCGCATCCTATGCATACCTGTTCGAATCCACCCCTGAACCACCCACGATCCTCCTACAAACATAATAAATATCTTAGCCATTAACATTTTTGCGCTCAAACTCAGTCTGATACCGGTACCCGCAAAACACTTTGAGCGAATAATTCTATTACGTCTCATAAAATCTATCGATGAGCTACACTTAATACCTACAAACCAATTCGGTTTCCGTTCAGAACACTCGACCCGCCACGAATTGGTCGGAATCAGAAATTCAAATAGATATTCAAGTTAGAGTCAAATCACTACTTTCCGTTAAAACT
Organism: Asobara japonica; assembly: GCA_026005395.1. Classification (NCBI taxonomy): domain Eukaryota; kingdom Metazoa; phylum Arthropoda; class Insecta; order Hymenoptera; family Braconidae; genus Asobara; species Asobara japonica. The sequence continues at coordinate 27,645 of BQMI01000211.1, forward strand.
CAAATTGTCGCGGGAGTCCCGCAAGGGGATATCCTCTCCCGTGTACTATTCAGCCTATACATCGCTTCTGTTTTTAACAGAATACCTAGAAATGTATTCATTGCTGATCACATTGCTCTGTACTTACCTAGCAAATTGATCAATAAAGCTGTTAGAAGAATAGAAAATTCTGCTTCTCTTAAAATCAGCCATTTAAATAAACGGAAAATTCAAGTGAATGCTACTAAATCAGTAGCAACCTTATTTACTAGCTCCAAAGCCCAACCGACTTTAACTTGGCGTAGCAATAAGATTACCTCAACCGTTTCTGTGAAATATTTAGGTTTACACCTTGATTCCAACCTCCTGTGGAATAAACTTATATCTGATATCAAGGTCAAGACTAAAATTATTCTACTACGATTGTATAATTTGCTGAAATCTCCAACGCTCAGTCAATCTCTGAAACTTACTTTATACAAAGGGTTAATCAGACCTATCTCTTATGGTTGTCCTGCCTGGCACGATGCAGCACAAACCCACTTAAATCATCCTCAATTTGTCCAAAATAAATTTGTATGAATAATAAAATGGTCGGCATGCACAATACGCTGGGCATGGCAACCATAGGTAAATTTATCGATAGAATAAATTTGACATTTAAATTTAAACTACAATCCGATCCTAATCCCCAGCTCCAAAACATCAACATTGATAAGAAAACAAATTGGTCTCACTGACCACCTGTTTTTGTCCCACCTTTCCATATATCCCTTTCTCCCCCGCCCCTCATGCGCCCATTACTTATAAGGTTTTTTAGAAGTCATTTTTCCTTATATCGAGTCATCATGTAAAAATTCACAAACATTATAAAAATGAAAAATTAGGTTAAACTTTAATCATATTAGATATAAAGCCAATGGCTGGTGATCTAGAGCGTAGCACTTAAGATATTAATACTGTATATAGTATGTATATATGACAAATGTTAATAAACAATTTTCAAGTCAAGTCAAGCCCAGCCAGTATTTGTTTTGAGTCGGTGTCGTGCGGACGCATGTCTACCGCTCTCTGCGAAATATAAATTTCTAACGTACAGCGCTTATAGTACAGTGAAATTCTAAATCGAGTAAAAGTTTTGGCACAAAAGTGTCAAACTTAAAAAACTTCAAAATTCCCTTGGCTCCAAAAAGGAAAGCCAAAATGAGTTCTCCGATGGAAGACCCAAAGAAAACGAAAAAAACCGTTACGAAACCTTCGACTAGTGCGAGTTCAGTTCCCGCTCGCCTCGCCAAACCCTCCGACACTTCTGATGGACCTCAAGAGACTCCAAAACATATTTCTGTCCCTCCATTAATCATCGAGAATGAAAAAATGGAGACAAAAAAATTAATCAATTTTCTGCAGAGCAACGCCACAGACAAAAATTTCAAGATGAAATTTAATGGAAGTACCACGATCGTCCATCTACGAACGCTCGAGGACTACAACAAAATCGCAAGTATCCTGAAAAGGCAAGATATAAATTTTTTCACTTTCGGTCTTAAAAGTGAGCGACCGAAAAAATATATTCTGAAAGGGCTCCCAAGCAGTTTTTCACAAGACGAAATTCAAGCCGAGTTATCAAAACACGGCATCAACGTACTTTCCGTTCGCCAGTTCGTGAAAGTAAACAAAGACGGAGACACCAAAGAAAACAGGCCGTTACCGATCTTCGCTATCACGGTTGGCCCGGAAACAACCTTGAGCAGCTTTGCTGAAATCAAAACGATTTTCTACCATACATATAACGTAGAAAAATATGTAAAATCCCAGCAACCTACCCAATGCTTCAGGTGCCAGAGATTTGGCCACGCAAGCCAACATTGCAACCTGAACCTGAGATGCGTCAAGTGTGCGTCAAACCACGACGTAAAAGTCTGCACTTCCAAAACCCTGAAGTGTGCAAACTGCGGACTCGCCCACACAGCCAGCTACAGAGAGTGTTCCATGCGCCTAAAATTCATGGAAACTCAGAAAAAACGAGCCCAATCGGCCAGGCCCAGCATGGCGCCATTGGAATTGCCCGCTACACCTCACTCGGCCACGATCCAGAATCTGGAAAGGAACATCCAGTTCCTCCAGTCTCCTGCAGTCCCAGTGCCAACTCCGAGTTCTACTGCCAACACGTCCAGGCCCACCTACGCTTCCTTCTTCCCGACGGCGGAAACCTCGAGAAGGAATCTTATTGCACCCACTGCTGAACCTAGGACCATCCCAATGGAAACACATGTTCCCGACTCTCACTTAAGTAGAACTAAAAACTATGTAATTACAGCGAAGCAAGTCCTTGACGAGCTAACAACCCTTAGAATCCCCGAAATCCTTTCAGAGCTTAAAGAGATGAGCTCTAAACTCCAAACAGCCCTTACACCAATTGATAGGATCACAATCATTGCATCCTATGTCCACCTGTTCTTACCCTCTCCAAACACACCTACGATTCCCCAGCAAACATAACCAACATATTAGCAATTAATATTTTTGCGCTCAAGCCTAATCTGGACGAGTTATTACACATCGTCCACAGAAATAACATCAAAATTTGTCTGATTTCAGAGACTAAGTTAAACAGCAAAACGAAGAAAATTAACTTCCCAGACTTCTCGCTGATCAGGGAAGACAGAACGGCCAAAGCAGGTGGTGGTGTTGCGGTGGCGATCCACAAAACCTTGTCACATAGAACTCTTCCGCATGATCTCCTATCGCTCACCGAATACGTGGGAGTAGAGGTCGAAGTAAACAATAAAAAAACGAAGATCTACTCGATCTACAATCCACCGGATGTCTCAATAGATACAAACCTATTGAGGCACCTATTTTCCGATAGTACTCCAACAATTATTGTTGGAGACTTCAATGCGAAGGACACTGCTTGGACCTCTGCTAGGCCAAACGAATCAGGTAAGATTCTCTCAAATTTTTTGACGGAACAAAAAATTAATCTGCTCTTTCCAGACGTTCCTACACACTACCCTCATAATTCAAACACTCCTAGTACTATTGACCTTTTATTAACAAACAACATCTCTATCATTAATAATTTCACCACACTTTCCGAATCTCCATCCGATCACCTACCATTGTTTTTCTCCCTATTTGGCCGACCGACCTCACCAGAATCACCAAAAATTTTAAACTACGCGAAAACCGACTGGAATAAATTCAAGGATACCTTAAATGATGAGATTTCTACACCAAACCCTACTTGTAACAACACTGAAGCAATAGATCAACACATAACACATTTCACCCAAGTCATTCAAACAGCCCTGGATTCCTCCACTCCCAAACGCTCAACCAAATCCACCCACACTCCTATCCCACCCGAAATAGCTTCTTTAATAAAGCTAAAAAATTACATTAGGTCAAGATGGCAAAAAACCCGAAATCGCTACCTTAAATCCGAACTCAATCAGCTGATAAAAGAAATCAGACTTAAATTAACCGAATGGAAACAATCATCTTGGGACAACAAACTCAGAAACATAAACTTAAAAGATCACTCTATTTGGCGCGTAGCAAAATATTTTAATAATACCGGTAAACGAACAATCCCCACACTAAAGTTAAACAACACACTCCACACAGAAGACCACGACAAGGCGAATACACTCTGCATACACTACGCAGCAATACACGAAATATCGGCCTCCCGAGGCAACAAATCCTTTGAACAACAAGTCACAGGTCATGTGAGAAAGACTATCCTCAAAGCCCCTATCGAAACTCCCATAAAATTCCTCACGAATCCCCGTGAAATCACTTCCGCTATTAAAAAACTAAAAAATAAATCTGCCCCGGGTGTGGATAATATTCCCAATATAGCACTAAAAAACCTCCCAATTAAAGCAATAAGTTTACTAACAAAGATATACAATGCATGCCTCCTCAGACAATATTTCCCGGAACTCTGGAAAGGAGCGGTGGTCATTCCGAGTCTAAAGCCCGGTAAGCCCCCTTCGCATCCGGTGAGCTATAGGCCTATCAGCCTCCTACCGGTATTGGCTAAACTCTTTGAGCGAATAATTTTAGCTCGTCTCAAAAAACCCATAGAAGAGTTACAACTAATGCCTATCAATCAATTTGGTTTTCGATCAGAACACTCGACCTGCCACCAGCTGGTTAGAATTACGAATGATATAAAATCCGCGAAAGACCGGAAAGAAGATACCCTTCTTCTTCTCCTGGACAGCGAGAAGGCCTTTGATTCTGTTTGGCCCACAGGCCTTATATACAAACTCGAAGGATTAAATGTCCCTAAATATCTATGTAAAATTTTACTATCATATCTCTCAAATAGATATATCCGAGTTCGAGTCGAAACTTCGCTTTCGAATAAAATAGAAATTGTCGCGGGAGTCCCACAAGGGTCTATTCTCTCGCCTGTTTTATTCAACTTGTACATTGCTTCTGTTTTTAGTAGAATTCCGAGAAATGTATCCATTGCCGGCTATGCTGATGACATTGCCTTGTACTCAGCTAGCAAATCGATAAACAAAGCTATTAGAAGAATAGAAAATGCTGCTTCTCTCACAATCAGTGAATTAACGAAATGGAAAATTCAAGTGAATGCTGCTAAAACAGAAGCAATCTTATTTACTAGCTCCAAGGCCAAGCCGACCTTAACTATTCGTAGCGATAAGATCACACCAACCGACTCTGTAAAGTATTTAGGCTTACACATCGATTCCAAACTCCTGTGGAAAAAGCATATATCTGAAATCAAGGTCAAGACTAAAGTTATCCTAGTAAGATTGTATAATTTGCTAAAATCACCCGCGCTCAGTCAATCCCTCAAACTTACTCTCTACAAAGGGTTAATTAGGCCCATTATCACCTATGGTTGTCCTGCCTGGCACAATGCAGCGAAAATGCACTTGAATCATCTTCAAGTGATTCAAAATAAATTCCTACGAATAATAGGAAATTTTAAAAGAAGAACGACTATTGTGGAAATACACGAAACGCTCGGCATGACAACCATAGGCGAATTTATCGATAGAATAAATGAGACATTTAAATTTAAGCTACAATCCCATCCTAATCCCCAGCTCCAAAACATCAATATTGACATAAAATCCAATTGGTCCCGCTGACCACCTGTTTTGTCCCACCTTTCCATATATCCTTTTCTCTCCCGCCCCTCATGCACCCATTACTTATAAGGTTTTTTAGCAGTCATTTTTCCTTATATCGAGTCATCATGTAAATAATCACAAATATCTGTAATAATGAAAAATTAGGTTACACTTCTTTCAAATTCGATATAAAGCCAACGGCTGGTGATCTAGAACGTAGCACTTAAGATATTAATACTGTATATAGTATGTATATATGACAAATGTTAATAAACAATTTTCAAGTCAAGTCAAGTCAAGTCAAGCCCAGGAACAACTAGAATATCCAGCGATCACTGAAGTTAAGCACCACCGAGTATGGACCGTAGGACGATGGGTGACCGACAAGAAACACCTAGCGATCTGGATATTCCTATTTCGCAAACTAATAGTCGAAATTGTTTTTTTATTTTTTTTACTATTCTACACTCGATGACCCAATGAGATTAACATACTGATCACTCTTTTAACAAAACATTTGTGCAAGCTTAATTGAATTAATTATTTTTTTATATTAAGCGTATATCCTGGTTCTAGCTAAATGCCAGCCGTGGGCCAGGCTAAACTACCAGGCTAGTCTCAAGACTGAGGGATACCTCAGTCCTAGCCTGGCCCCATGTTTCATTCCAGGCCTGGTATAGGCTAGTTTACCCAGCCTTGGCCAGGCTTGAAACAAGCCTGGGCCAGGCCTGCGCCGGTTGTCAATTCCTACCTGGGCCACCAATCGGGTTTTGATATGAGCAAATCCACGTCAAAACCGAAGCCCAAAAAAGTCTCGGTAATTTTTTCCTGAAAAGATGAACCTGTGAGACAAATTTTGAAAAAAAAAATTAATTGAGGGAGCTATGATTTTTTGAAAATTACATGATTTTTTTTGGATGTGAAACCAGTTGTTGCATTTTCACTAATATCCCAGCCATGATTAGACCGATCGACTTCTTGGTTTCCACACTCAAGGGGGTGGAAAAACCCTTCAAAATAAGACCTTATTAAAAAATTTCGCATTCGTTTCATGGAAGTTACGGTGGAAATCGTTTTTTTAACGCTAGTAACTCAAAACGTTAATTTTTTAAAAATCTGAAATTTTTATCAAAAATAGTCGCTATTATTGCGGACATTTTGGCAGAATTAGAAACAGAGTTGGCCAGTAGTTTTTTTATATTACATTTTTTTTAATCTTTGAAAAAAGTGAAATAGCAAAATTTCAGGGAAATTGTCATTAATGATGTCTCTATTGTTATTTCAATTCAATTATAGTGACGGCGCTGCTAGCCAATACAAAAATAAGGGAAATGTTTTGAACACTGGTCTACATGAGCACGACTATGGCGTAGTAGCTGAATGGCACTTTTATGCCTCGCATCACGGAAAGGGCCACTGTGACGGCGTAGGTGGAACCTTTAAGCGCGCCGCCGTACGAGCCAGCTTGAAACGGCTATTTGAAGATCAGATTACTAATGTAGAGAAACTCCATGAGTGGGCGCGAATCCATCTATCTTACATTTCCACAATTCGTGTATCACCAAAAGAAATTCTGGAAATGAAGGACAAATTGTATTCACGATTTGTGGACGTCAAGGGTATTCCAGGAACTCGTGACTACCATTGCTATGTACCGATTTCTACTGGCACCATGATGGTCAAGTCTTTTTCTGCTTCAATTGACCACGAGGAAGTGGAATTAGCGGATGATCTACTGTGACTTAAAACGGTTCAGTCCGAAGTGATTGTTGCATATGAAGGAGAATGGTGGGTGGGCTATATTTTAGAGAAAGATTATTTCTTTAACGAAATATCAGTTAGTTTATTAGTTCGTCACGCCCTTTCACCATCTTATGCACCTTCGACGGAACCAAAAATTGTAACGATCCCATTTGAGCGAATTGTATGTGAAGTTTCTATTCTAGAAGAAACGAAATTTAAGGAATTAACTGTCTCTAAACGAGTCGAAAATGCGATTTGTCGTAAATTCCTTGAGTACAAAATTCAAAGGGATCTCTGAAAAATGTATTTGCATTAGTCTTAAAGAAAAGATCCCACAAGTGGTCTTCTCTGGAAGGTGAACCGTTGGGATCCATAGCCACGAATTACTTAATTTTCATTTGGTGTGACCGCTTAAGCCGCCTCTTTACTTGGAAGTTCATAGAACTATCAAGAAATATCTGATATTTCTTGTATTATAATATTTGGGAAATGACAAAGATCTTTGTAAAAAAATGATTCCTTGGAATAATTATAGAGAACACTTAGAGTTGAAGGAATAATTTGAACTCTGTATTCTTTCCGCTCTTAGTACTTCAATGTTAAAAACACATAATTTTGCAGCACAACTGACTTGGTGTATAATTAACCGCAATTTTCCCGAATTTTTACCATTTCTATTGGCTAGCAGCGCCGTCATTATAATTGAATTGAAATAAAAATAGAGACATCATTAATGACAATTTCCCTGAAATTTTGATATTTCATTTTTTTCAAAAATTAAAAAAATGTAATATAAAAAACTACTGGCCAACTATTTTTCTAATTCTGCCAAAATGTGCGCAATAATGGCGACTATTTTTGATAAAAATTTCAGATTTTTAAAAAGTTAACTTTTTGAGTTACTAGCGTTAAAAAAAACGATTCCATAAAATGAATGCAAAAGTTTTCAATAAGGGCTGATTTCGAACGTTTTTTCATCCCCTTTGAGTGTGTAAACCAAGAAATCGATCGGTCTAATCATGGCTGAGATATTAGTGAAAATGCAACAACGGGTTTCAAATCCGAAAAAAACATGTAATTTTCAAAAAATCATAGCTCCCTCAATTAATTTTTTGTTTTCAAAATTTGTCTCAGAAGTTCATCTTTTCAGGAAAAAATCACCGAGAAGATCCCCGACATCGAATTTTTTGGGCTTCAGCTTTGACGTGGATTTGCTCATATATAAAGGCATATTCATCGGAGTAAGGAAAATTCCGGACCCAACCTATTTTACCCCATATACCCATAAGAAACATTGCTTTTCGTGTTTTGAACTTCAAAGTCGATCCGTAATTTTCCTCCAATTTGGAATTTTCGTTTCAAAATGTTCGTCATACAAAGTTAAGTATCCGTTTTGTTCTATTCGCTTTACATCGTGCGAAAACGATTTTTTAGTGCGCGTCTTTTTTTTCAAGTTTTTCGGAAAATCTCAAAATTTGTCGTTTCCACTAATTGATTATTGTAATCATACGTAATATGTCTTTTATGGCGAGCAAAATGCGTTGGCCAAGTTTTAAAAGAATTTTATGATTTATTTCTGTATTTTTGCCTGAGTAGATTGCTACATATGTCTGCATTTTCTTGCATTTCTCTCATAAACTGAATGTGAATTCTGCCATAATTTTTCTCTCCATCAAAGACATATTACGTAAGATTACAATAATCAATTGGTGAAAACGACAAACTTGAGATTTTCCGAAAAAATAAAAAAAACGCGCAAACTAAAAAATCATTTTCTCACTATGCAAAGTGAATAGAACAAAACGGATACTTAGTTTTGTTCTTTGGAGTATGACAAACATTTTGACAAGAAAACAATCAAAATTGGAGGAAAATTGCGGACCGAGGAGCACTTTCAAGCTCAAAACATGAAAAACACAGTTTCTTATGGGTATATGGGGCAGATTGGGTTGGGTCTGGAATTTTCCTTACTTTTTTACATATGCCTTTATATATCAAAACCCGATTGGTGGGTCTGCAGGCCGCGCTAGGACTTCGAATATTTCTCTTCTGAAGTTTCCCTTCTCTGGCACGTCAGAAGCTACACGTCGTTTTTTAAAAAATTTTTCTTGGATAAAATTTTTTAACTTCCCGATATAGGTAAGGTATTGTAATGACCCCGAAAATCAAAAGTGAAATTTTCATGATATTTTCACTTTTCTCGACGTTTCACATCCGCCTGACACCGTTTCAGAAGCATGTACGTGTGTGTGTGTGTTTTTTTTTTAAGAAAAAAAAGAGAAACAAGGAAGCCAACCGCCTTCCTCACGCTTTTTTCTTTCTCTTTCCTTCCTCTCTTTCATACTTTTCCTTTATGTTTAATACTTTTAAACTTACAAAATTAACAAATGAAAATATAAAGTGCAAAGGACAATACCCCTTGTCACATACAATACAGTTCGCTTTGTCCCCAGACCACGACGGAACATCTGCTGAGCAATACTTCGTTGTGTAGGGGACGATAGCCGTGGCTTCTTCAGTAGTGAATCCTTTCCGGTCTTCCACGGCAAGAACATCTTCGTTTACTCTGGATTTTTTCCTAGCTGCTCCTCGCAGCCCAACTCCGTCATAACCTCTATTGTAAACACGCTGGTCGCGTTCCATGCTGCCTCTGATGACAGCATAACTTCCACAAGATTTCCAACGTTTATGGGTTTGCCTGCAGTAGTTTCCCATATACATCGTTGCAAGTCGAAACGCGGACATGCAAAGAAGACATGTTCCGCATTTTCATGTATTCTCTGACACTTTGGGCAATCCGGGGAATCTTCATGTTTGAATATGTGAAGATATTCCCGGAAGCATCCATGTCCTGACAGCATCTGGGTTAGGTAGTAATTGACGTGTCCATGTGATCGGTTAAGCCAAAGATCCAGCTTCGGAATAAGTCGATGAGTCCACCGGCGTTTGCTCGAGGCGTCCCACTGTAGCTGCCATGGCTGGATGGCGCGGTTACGTTCTTTTCTCCCCAGATCCACTGGGCCCAGCTCGGTTGATCTTTTGCGTGTGTAGAGTCGCCTACGCTCCCCCGCTAGAACTTCCATAGGTATCATCCCAACAATGACACACATTGCCTCGTTGGATACGGTCCGGTATGCGCCAGCCACTCTAAGGGCACTCAGCCTGTACACTGGAACAACTTGCCGTCGTGCTGATTGACTTCGTAGTGCATCAGTCAATATAGGGATACCATATATTAATACCGACAACTGATCATAACAAGAGCCCTCTCCTCTGTTTTGGCCCTTCAATGTTCGGCATGAGTCTTGCAAGGGCAGTCCTCACTGCACCCGCCTTACTGCTTGCATGTTGGGCTTGTTTTCTAAAACTGAGTCGGGCATCAATCATAATTCCTAGGTACCGTATATAGGGCTGGGATATTATTTCGTGCTCGCCGACTTGCAGCGCGATTGTCTCCAGTTTCTTTCGGATCATAATGAGTAGTGCCTCAGTCTTATGTTCTGCAAGTTGTAGATCAAGCGAGTCCATTCATTTCCGTATCTTGTTAAACACATTCTCAAAGATGAGCAGAAGCGTCAATATGTGTTTTTCCACGACGATAACAGCCACGTCATCTGCAAAAGCCTCGAGCTTTGCCCCCGTTGGCAATGCCAGTTTCAGCAGTTCGTCGTACACAATATGTTTTGGGGCCTACTTCTGTGTCATACTTAAGAACTCTGTCTGTGAAGTAATTACCTACTATCTGTTCGCGTCGGAGAACTCCAGTCGCGTGTCGGAGCTGACATACATGGTTTTTTTTATTTATGAACTCTCAAAATTTTATCACTGTAAACTTATTTTTGAGTTTTTTCTCTACGCTTGTATGAAAATTCATAAAACGTTAGACAAAACGCTGAAAAATGGGTCTGCGACAATTAAATTTTAGGAGTCGATAGAGAATAAAGCTACGGAAAATTTGTACATTTTTTCCCGCCTATCAAACCAATAATTTGGGATAAATTAGCAAAAAATTGACAAAAGTGAGAAATAGCGGTCGAACATTCTTAACTCTTCCTCCGCTTGAAAGTTGAGGGAAACCATGGAAAAGTGTACCGTCGTCTCTATTACGAGACTCCCGTTCGGTAGCCGTACAAGTAAATGAGAGTCCGAAAAAAACTCAAATTTGGCCACGAGCGGGGCGACATGACTTTTCATCCACGTACAATATTTTCGCGATGAAATTCCCGAAGACATTTTTTTTGTGACGCAATATTACCGCACAATATTAAATAGGTTACGGAATAATTGCCTGCGGTAATATTATCCGCTAGGGAGGCCGGTTGTCCAAAGGAAGCTGGCCATAGCGACAACTAGAAAGGATAGACTAAAGATCCGATCCATGGACAGTTGTCGCTATGGACAGTTTCATTCTCACACACCGACCTCCCCCAGCATCCCCCCTCCCCCAAATTTCTTTAAATCCCCACCACTCCTGATGATCCTCATTAAGTTTTTCTTGGCTTACGTCAGTTCATCAAATTCATAGACGTCGCCTGAGTGTCTATCCATTTCGATCAAATAACGCTGCGTAGAATGAAGCCTAATAGAAGTTAAATAGTGTATCATTAAATAAAAAACAGAAGGGCTACTTTTTTTGAAGATTCATCAAAAAAATTTAGTCAATCAAATTGTTGATATAGTCAATCATTATCGATCATTCGCCTATCAATAAATGTCAATGGTCAAAACATCAAATTTTTAATAATCAGGGCATGACTTTATACAGAGCTGTATATGGTAATACAAATTTAGCACTAATGGCAATTAGACTGCTATACGGATCATTTCCGCCAATATTCTTGCGAGACTATTGTGAGAATTTTGAGAAACTCTCCGATATTCCTCGGAAGACAAAAATTAGGTGCTGGTCATTGAACTCAACATTTTTGTAAGCAACGAGAAAAGGATGAGAGCAAAAATGGCTAAATGGCACATCAAAGCGATTCCGACACCTAAATATTCGACTTTGGAAAAATCGTATGTAGTGAATAGTAGTGTAATACATAATGGAGCGTAGTACAATGATCATCCGACTGCTCTATTAGAAGATGGATAGAACGATCGCGTACATGTAGATGATTTGGCGGTTACTAAAATAAAATGGCTGAGGGTTTCACAGAACGCTGATATTTTATGCTTGTACCAACCTGTACTCATTAGTATGAAAGCATTTATGAATTATATATTATATACAGGCAGACTATATGTAATTTATATGTAAACATTATTTGATGATACCGCTAAAGCAGAAATAGCTAAAGTAATGAAAACAATTTTTTTAATAGGCCAAGTACACCTTTTGGGGTGCTCTAGACATCACTTGAGCATATGTTTTGTAATTAATTTTTTCCTCATAGCCTATCAGCGACGACACTTAGCCAAACCCCCTAATGAACTAAATCCAAAATACGGGCGAAACTCATTACCTTCGGCTACATCCTCTGACAATACTAAAAAAAAAGGGAACCTACGAGAGACAGTTTAATCGTAACCGTAATGACCCTAACCGGAATATACTTAACCGTAATGCTCAGAACGGGGGTGAAAAAAAGGATCAGTAGCTCTTCTTAATATTTATGATTTATTTCTGGGTGCTAGTTGATTTTTAAGACGGCGGAATCAACGAACATTACAATTCCTCAACGCAGGATAAGTATGCCTGATCCTCTTCAAAATCCTTAACTTAATTTATCTTAAATCAGATATACTCAATCATACTACACCCTACTGGAGGATGGGGGTACGAGGTTGCCGGTTGCTCAGTATGTGGGTCGTGGAGATTTCGATTTGATTCGAGTTTTATTCGTTGTAATATAACATGGTAAGAGCAATACTTAGAGAAGAATACAAAGAAATATATATATATATATATATATATATATATATACACAGGGTGTCCCATTTGAAAAATTGCACCTAAATATCTTTTAACAGAGCCATGTAACAAAAAAATGTTTCAAATAAAAACTGTAGGGGTCTGAGGGGGGCATCCGATTTGCTCATTATTTCCAGCTTTGAAGTTCGCGCTTGCAAGCTGGAAGCACAAAGAGCTTTTGTTTTAAATGGCAACCGCATTTTTCACCGCGATGAAACCGTTCATTCCGATGAGTTGTTCTCAGAACCCTACGCATATTCAATTTCATCTCATTTTTTTTATGCAAAAAATATGAAAAGCGTTTCGGGGCCGTAATCAAAGTTTCAGACTTTTTTTAGCGTAACGCAGGATGCACCACATGGAGGTAAAGTCTGCGTTGCATTCCATACGCAAAAAAAGGAAAAAAAATGCCCAAAAATGTGAGGAAGTCCCTGAACGTTTACAAAAGGTGTTCACTATTTCCACCATTTGTAGGCATTGGTTTTGATTATTGTTTACATTTGATAATTCCAGCGCGTAAATAGACGAATGGAACAATTACGTCCAGTTGTGTCATGTGAACAACTGTACCTACTCATTGAGGATTATTTTATTTGAATTGGTGCCAATTCAACCTGCACTGTTTCCTTTTGTAAAGGCTCAGGAACTTCCTTACATTTTCGCGCATTTTTTTCCTTTTTTTTGCGCATGGGATGCGACGCAGACTTTACCTCCACGTGGTATATCCTGGGTTACGCTTAAAAAGTCTGAAACTTCGATTTTGGCCACAAAACGCTTTTCATGATATTTTTTGCATAAAAAAATGAGATGAAATTGAATATGCGTAGGGTTCTGAGAACAACTCATCGAAATGAACGATTTTCATTGGGATGAAAAATGTGTTTGCCATTTAAAAAAAAGCTCTTTGTGCTTACAGCTTGCAAGCCCGAACTTAAAAGCTCGAAATAATGAGGAAATCGGATGTCCCCCTCAGAACCCTACAATTTTTGTTTGGAACATTTTTTGTTATATGGCCCTGTTGCAAGATATTTAGGTGCAATTTTTCCAATGGGACATCCTGTATAAAGAGAGGGCTTCTAATAGGAAGGAGATTATGAGGCAAAGATGAGAGGAAACAGAATGGAAAGAGATTGATTGATTGATTGATGGTTCATTACTGTACATTATGTTGCACAAAAGAATTGGATCAAAGTCCCCATATTAATAATAGCAATAGCAAGAGATTGAATAATTCATTAACTGCAAAGCTGAAAGCAAAGTGACACTGGACGTGATAGTAAAAATACAAATAGTAATAAACAGAAGAAGTATTAGACGCAGAACAATAGTGCATAAGGAGGAGCAGGAGCCAGCGGATAACCCAAACCAGAGAACACCAAAAAAGAAAGTAAAAAAAGACATTGAAAGTAATGCATGGTAAAGGGACCCTCTACGAGGCACCGCAGCTAATTCATTCTCGGAGCAGGAGAGGATAGCAACGTTAGAAGGAACAGGAGAAGGATATAGATCAAGGGATAAAGCGTAGGCAGCAAAAAACTAGAGGAGAATTCAAGAGACCCAAGGGTCAAGGATAGTCGCTCAGAAAAGCTCTCAACGCTAATCTGAAGGAAGGAAGGGAGGGCAGGCCCCGTATAGACGAGGTCCGAGCATTCCACTGATAGGCCGCTGTCACGTGAAAAGAGTTCCTGAGAGACTCCGTCCTAAAGGGTTTGATATGAAGAGGAAGCAGGCCACCCCGAGTCGGTCTCACACCCTGGTTGGCAACAAAAAAGGCAGCAAGGTAACTAGGGTCGCGACTACATAAAATGCCATAGGTAATGCAGCCGCGAAAGTAGTTCCTGCGAGCCTCAGAAGTTAACCAACCCAGCTGTTCACGATACGACGTGATATGCTCATCTCTTCTAGCTCCCGTGACATACTTAACCCCCATGTTGATGAGACGCTGAATCCTGGCAGATAGCTCATCAGACAGACCCCCATACACAAGGCAGCAGTGATCAACTACAGGAAAACTAATGCCTGGACAAGGTGTTTACGCAGTCCAAAAGTAGTGCTGGCCCCGGAGAACCTAAGTCGGTACAGCACAGAGTGCACCCTCTGTGAAATTGAGGCCACATGGTTTCTAAAAGCGATCTTACTGCTACTTCTAAAAGTGATCAATCTGTCATGGAAAAACGTCTGGCGCGCCCCCTCACGTTCACGGTGCGCCTGATCACGAGCAGCCCGATAGTCGAGCGGAGCACAGGCAGTACGGACTCGGCTGTACACCCTATAGAGACGATCCCTCTCAGCCAGAAGGTCATCGCGACGTGCCGTAAACCAGGGTTTGCGAGTAAAACGTTTCCTTGCTATCCTGGTGGGAACAGCAGTCTCGATAGCCTCATTGAGATGAGAGGAGAGACACAATGCCAGGCCCT
Organism: Asobara japonica; assembly: GCA_026005395.1. NCBI lineage: Eukaryota > Metazoa > Arthropoda > Insecta > Hymenoptera > Braconidae > Asobara > Asobara japonica. The sequence goes on from BQMI01000211.1 coordinate 42,818, forward strand.
CCAGAGAAGATACACCGTCCTCAAGGATCGACCAGTCACAGTCTACCAGAGGAGCATTCAGCTTCACGATATCCAAGGAGGAGAAGTCCTTATAATGGATCTCCTCCCGCAAGGATGCTTTCAGGAAGAACAGCGCGAATGGTAGCAGTGATCAGGTCATGACCATCAACAAATGGTACGTCTGTCTTCCAGGAGGACAGCAGTGTATCCTCGTCATCTATAAGGCATAGGTCCAGAGAGGTGTCGGAAACCGCAGTATGGTGAGTAGCACCATGCGGCACAAGGCAGAGACCATTGTCAGAGCATAGAGATTGAATAAAGTTGGCATCTGCACTAGTGGACAACTGATCTGCATTGAAATAACCGAGAATGACCTTTAAACTATAGTCTTCCAGATGGAGTTGCAACGACGCTATGAAGTCAGTGCCGCCCACAAAGGGGGTATGAAGAGGTCTGTGAGTTGAGACTTCACAAAAGAGATAGTCAGGCAAGCCCGGTTTCCCCGTCCAGACATGCGTGGAAGTGCAAAGGACTTCAGTCTTAAGATAGCTACTAATGAACAACGCAACCCCATCGCCCCGCGTATTGCGATCACGGCGGAAGAGACTATAGCCGTGTAGAGAAACAAGGTCGTCATCACCAAGAGGGTGAAGCTTAGTCTCTGACATTTCGATAATATGGAGTGGAGGGTGGGTGCTCAGGAACAATCTCACTGGCTCAATGTGGGTTCTGAGGGAATTCACATTGAGGTGACAGACCCTGAGGCCCTCACATGACAGCAACCTAGCAAATAACGTTAACCGAGGAAGGGATAGAGCAGAGGTAGAAGGATAAGAAGGAGAGACAGAAGTAGCTGGCATTACCTGTGAGACCGAGCCTATCGAGAGCCCTTCAGGAAGTTTTTTAAGTGATTTGCTGACGAAATGCGCGTGGCGAAGTCCTCTTTCCGTCTCCTGATGAAGACTTCACCATCTCTGATGAATGTGGAGTAGCTTTTCTTCCTCGCCGTATCCCGTACATCACTACGGAGTGAAGGTCAGCGGGAAGGACCTCATTAACGTTAATGAGCGAGCCCCGGAGAGGAAGCAATGCGCCAGAAGCAACCACGAGCTTCTGGTCCAAGAATGAGGTGTGTAGTTTGCCGTGACGAATCTTGGCTGTCACAAGGCCACGCGCCAGCTCACCCATTGAAACGGCAGCCAATATTGAAGACGCAGCCACACCAACCGCTGGGCCAGACGAACCAGACGAGACATCAGCAGACGACGAGGGTGGTGCTGGCCATTTGCGTGGGACAAAGGACCTAGCCGAGGTGATGTCCGATAATTCCAGCGAAGGAGAGATGATCCGACAACAGACGCGCTCTATCGGCATTGATCCACGCCACAGAGGCAGCCAGACTGGACACTGTGGCTTCGATTGGACCAACATCTGTGGCCAAAAGCCCTGTCATTTCATCACCAGTAGCAGGTGCCGGAGAGTTGACCTTCTCGACAAGATCAGCAACCGTGTGTTTGAGCTCAACAATCGTCTTACCTTGCTCGCCCACATCAGCCTTTACAACGCCAACACGGGCAATGAGATCAGGCAGTTGGTCGAGTTTGGTCATGACAGTAGAAAACTCAGCTTGGACTGAATCCAGCTCGCTGGCCAGGTCCGAGATGAACATAGTGTGAGCATCAATGACTTGCAGTGTGTTGACAATCCCCGCAAGGGCCCCATCGTACGGCCCCACTGCAGGGAGCGAACCTTGAGGTGGAGGTGGCATATCCCGACGTAAGTGCGGATTGAAATGTGGCAGAGGACTGAGCATGCCGCATCTGGAGATATTACGAGTACGAGGAGGGACTGGAGTTGCCGAGTGTCCTGATGCTCCAAGACATTGCTCGCACTTGCGTAGGTTGGCACCATTCTCATTCTTCACAGGCTTCGTCTCAGTGCATGTAGCATGGAAGTGACCATCACAGACATGGCAGTGATGAAGCTTGGTGGTTCCTAGACGTCCACATTTAGTACACACAGGTTTCTCATCATCACCCATAATCCATGTATTAATGCCAAAGTGGTAATTATGGTTAACTACTATAGATCAGCTGTATCTTAATAGACACTCAAGTCAGTGGGCGGCGTCGAGTGGTGTACGGTGGCGTGGTCGCAGCAAAAGCCAAGCAGCACTTCAAAAGTACGACGTTACCGCAGGCGGAGTCTACCAATGGGCCGGGGCGTGGCTTCCAGCGATAAGATACTATGTGAGTAGATAGGCTACCGGCAGAGCTATTAAGCGTATAGCGCAAAAGTTCTCCAGAAGATGACACAGCAGGCACTCCGAAAGAAAGAGAGGCACCCCAAAGGAAGAAGGATACCAACAGCCAAGATTGAGGTTATGTGGTCACCCACGAGGATGAGTGAGAAAACAACCAACTGATGAGAAAATTATCTCCAACGGTTCATTGCGAAGTGTCGCATGCAATATCTGCAAAAGAAGACCGCCCGGGTGCGAAAAAATGCAGAGAATATGCTTCAAGGTAGGAGGTCAACAAAACGTGTTCACTTATACTTGCAGCGAGAGAGAGAGAAACTCTGAGAGAAAGAGAGAGCTCAAAAAGTAAAAGAAAGAAAGCGTGAGTGGATGTTTAGAGCCAGTGAACAGGGTACGGGAGGGGCAATTAAGTATTTAAGCCAATGAACTCGCGAACTGCAGGCTTGAAAGTCTCAAGGGAGAAAGTGCAAGAACGGAGGTTACGAATAGAGGAGGGAAGGACATTCCAAAAATAAGCCCCAGATATATCAAAGGATCTGTGGAGAGTTTCGCTCCTGAACGGCTTGATGTGCAACGGGATAACCTCACCCCTGACCGGACGCACAGATCGATTGGCCACAAAAAGATTGACAAGATAGCTCGGTTTTGCGAGATTTAGAATATTATACGTGAGGGACGCTAGAAAATAAGTTCTGCGCTCCTCGCACGATAGCTAACCCAGCCGTACACGGAAAGTGGTGATGTGCTCGTCCCTCCTGGCCCCAAAAACGTATCTAACTCCCATATTGATAAGATGCTGGATTTTCACCGAAAGCTCACCAAACAGACCACCATACATAATACAGCAGTAGTCAACCAAGGGAAACACCAGCGCCTCAACCAGGTGTTTGCGTAAGCCAAGAGTGGTGCTAGCTCTGAAAAAGCGTAGACGATACATTACTGAGTGGACACGTCGAGTAACACTGGCAATGTTTTGCCGCCAAGAAAGTTTGCTATCCAGGATCACACCAAGGCCTCGTACTGAGGAATCGAAAGGAACAGAGGAATCACCAACGCCAATGGACAGATTCGGCAAGGAGTAAATGTCATTTACAAAAAATTGAGACCCACAGCCTTTGTCTTGTAACCATTAGGCGGTTACAGACATCCCAGTGCAATATAGCATTGGCAACACCGCTCATTTTGCAAGTCGCAGTCTCAAGCTCTTCACGGGAGAAGTGAAGATAAACTTGCAGGTGATCAGCATAGATCAGGTGCTGAACATCCTGCGCAAGGCACTCACAGACATCATTAATGAACAAGAGGAACAGCAAACAGACCCCTGGGGCATCCCACGGTTTAAAGGACGAGAGAAAGAAGATTTCGCTGCCGTGGAGCCCCCCAGCGTGATTTGAGAGCGCCCACCTAGATAGTAGCCAATCCATCTGATTGCCGAAAACGCAAAACCGTACCTCTGCAGTTTGCGGAGGAGCAGCACATGACATATCGAATCAAACGCTTTGCTGAAATCAAATAAAAAAAACCACCAACCTCAGCAAAGCTGTTTGCGTGCTGTCCGAAGGATAAAATCCAGTCTGAAAAGGGTCGAATATAGAGCGCTCAGCAAAGGAAACCAATATCTGATTAGAGGCCAGCTTTTCCAGAACCTGAGACAGAAAGCAGAGCAAAGCAATTGGCCTATAATCATTCACCGATGATGGATTTCTCACTTGCCAAGAACTACAATAAGAGACCCCTTCTATTCGGATGGAAAGGAGGACTGCTTAAAGAGTTTGAGCAGGAGAGGAAGTACAAACGGTAGAGCAGCAGCAACTACCGACCTGGGAACGCCATCAGCCCCTTTTGTCTCTGTAGAAAAATGGTTGGCAGCATTTAGTGCTTTATCAGCAGAGGACGGTCTAAAAGCAAATCCCAAATCATCAGCATTTGCCAAATCTGTTAAAGAATCGAGGAAGAGATTCACAGAGGGGTCCACAAAAGCAATGAACCATGTCATCCAGTGATGATTGGTCGTTAAATATAGACCAATCAGAGAACAACAGCTGAGTATTTAGTCTATTCACATTCAGAGAAGAAAAATCACGATAAGTGATATCATTGGCAAGTGGCAAAGAGGGAAGCGTAACCCTCAGCGTAGCTGTAATGAGATCATGCCCATCCACAAAAGTTACCTCAGTTTTCCAATGAGACAGTAAGGTGTCCTCGTTGTCTATCAAGCATAGATCAATCCAATTATCCGAGCCATCTGTGTGATGGGTGGGGCCATGTGGCACCAGTTGTAGACAATTGTCGGAGCAGATCGACCGTACCACCGCCGCAAACGCATTAGATGTAGATGATTGGTCTGCGTTAAAGTCCCCAAGAATGACCTTGGAGATGTATTCCTGGAGCTGCAGCTGTAGGGACGCAATGAAATCAGAGCCCTCACAGAAAGGCGCATGGGGCGGGCGATACACTGCACCAAAAAAAAATGGGGAAGACCCCATGGCAAGCGATCTCACAGAAAATATATTCAGTAAAGCCAGGCTTCTTCGTCCATACATGTGAAGAAGAAGCACGAACTTTTACACGGAAACAGTTGTTGGTGAACAGCGCAACACCACCACCCCGCGTATCACGATCACGTCTGAAAAGCCTATATCCGTCGAGAGAAACAACGTCATCATCAACACAGGAGTCAAGCTTCGTCTCTGACATAGCATTTATGAAAATCATTTATTGAAATTCATTTATGTTAATGAGCGATGGTTGCAGCGCAAGAGTAGCACCTGAGGTCAACACCAGATCATCATTTAACGCCGAAGAGTGTAACTTGCCGAGCTTAGCCTTAGCAATGATAACATTGCGTGTTAGTTAGAGAGAAAGGGTGAATTCGCGAACAGCATAAACGAATAAAAAAAACGGTCTGAAAATTTAATACACTCACGTGACCTTTAAATAAAGTGAATCGTTCAACTATGTATTCGAGGTACAAACCTCTACCATAACGGTAGCCAGGCCATCATTGTCAATTGAACGGTAAATATGACATCCGTCTTAACTCACGGTAGCAATGATATCATTGATGACTCACGGTAGCTATCATATCATCGATGACTCACGGTAACTATGATATCATTCTTGATTCACGGTAGCGATGATAACATCGATGACTCACGGTAGCTATGATGTCACTGTTGACACACCGTAACTATGAGATCATTGTTGACACATGGTAGCTATGATATCATTCTTGATTCACAGTAGCGATGATAGTATCGAGAACTTACAGTAGCGATGATGTCATTATTGACATACTGTGGCGAAATCCGTGGGGAAATTCTGTCGCCGAGCCTCAACTCCCTGTTGTAAAGGCGGAAGTACAGTTCTCTACTCGACTCCAGTGGGCAGTAGGGATATTGGATCATCTCTCACCTTTACCGGCGGCGCAATCAGTTATCTATCTCTCTGAAAGGCAGTATAGTTCGTAATGTTCGGGGAAAACTCCAGCTGGCCTTTAGCGGAAAATTCAATTATATGTAGTTATCTTACTTTTACACTAATAAATGGAATAAGATTTTTCCGAATTGACTGCGTAATTTTTGAAGCCCTATCGCGGTCCCCAACCTTGAACCCGACCCACTCTACCCCGACCCACATCCTGAGCAGCATGCGACATGCCGCTCCTCTTTCTCTACTCCGTTCCGTTTCGTGACCATCCCCGTTCTGTTTTATCTATAAGTTACGTGTATATTTAGTGAAAGTACGTTGCGTTAAACGAGCCCGCTCCTATGGTGAGTTGAGTTGCGTTAGAAGCCCTCGGTTTTGTAGATTTTACGTAAAAAATGTTGCTGGCGTCCAACCAAGTTAGAAGGAGGGTTTAGGGAAGTATAGGGAAGAGAGGGCGAATATGCGGACTTCCCCCCCCCCCTCCCCCATGGAAAATGCCACATCACAATACAGTAACTATGATATAATTGTTGATACGCGGTAGCTGTGATATCATCGGTAACTTGAACAAAAATAATAAACCCAAAATGCCAAAGCCCTGAGCGGATTAGCGTTTAGGGATTGTCGAATTAACTATGGAATTCGACCAATAACTTTGTGACTTTACGTAACAACGGTAGCGTCCCCATGCCCAACCGAATTTCAACGTAATCTACACGTGAGAAACTATTTGTGCGATAACTTTTCTCTCGGTAACTAGCACTATGTCCAGAACATAATGTGTAATCACGATCGGTAGCGAAATATCCCGTTCGGTAACTTTGAGAGAAAGATATTACGGATTCACCTTTTCCCTACAAAGCACTCTCTCATACTATGGATGATGAGCAACGATAACTATCACGAGACCATATCGGGATCGGTAACCCTCACTCATGATGAGAATCGGTAATAATGATGATAACATATCGAGAACGATAGGGTATCGTTCGCCGAAGCGAGATACGAAGCGATAACCATACGAAAAATATCGAATATGCTCACAATTTAACCTGATATGTGTAACGTCTTCAATCCTAACTATTATAAGTCTTAGGTGTCGCTAAGACTGGAAAAGCTATTAAAATCGGGTCAGATTGTATGTTCAACAACTCTAGTTGCTTCAAAAAAACCTGCCAAAAATTTTGATCATTCACACTCACCATCGGTGGTGAGCAAATCCCGCGTTCTCTAGAATGTGGCTTATTCGGTAGGAGTGCAAAGTCCAGGAGGTCCTTCTCTTCCAAGCAGTCAGTTAATAATGACTGAATCCGCGCGACTCGTCTGGCTCGTCCAGATTCGGCTGCGCGGAATCGGGGTACTGCCCCGCGTCGCGTCAGCGTCGCATCCGTATGCGAGTGGGGACCTCAGCGTGCGGTTTGGGGTGTCTTGTCGCGTGGTGTACTCGGCGCACCCGCGTGCAAGGGAAGGGGCCTCGGTTGGCCGAGTGGGATGTCTTGCCGCGTCGCGTCCCCGGCGCATCCGCGGATAGTGCGCAGGAAAGTTTGGAACCTTAAAACCGTGATTTGGACCCATTCCACCTTTATGGGTTCGCCCAATGGACTATTCCGTCATAGTTCTGGATTGCAATATTTATCACCATATGGATCTGATATTATCTATTGGAAAAACTAAGCCAATACAAAAAGTCGCCAAGCTCATAAAATGCCCTGATTCAGTCGTAGTGGCTAAACTGGACAGAATATTCATATAATACTGTGCAAAATTGATCCGCAATAAAGAAAAAAAGTAAGGAACAACAACGTCAGGACCTTCGGACTTGGCGCGGTTCTCTTGTCATATTCAAATTTGCATTTGATACTATTGTCGATACATTCACCTATCCTATATTGTCCTGTATGCTGGTATTTTTGTATACATGTTCTTGGAATTCCTCTGTCAGGAGCGTTCTTTTGTCCATTCTGCCTTCTACGGAATGAAGAAGAATCATCACGTTATTTTATTCTCTATAATCGGGCGAGTACAGGACCCTTAAGGGGCGCAATTAATGAACACAAAAGTCTCCCATAATACATGGAATATCAGTTACGTGGTGCAAGTTTGCCTATTCTTTACTGGTCAATTTCTCAGTTCCAAATATGAAACGTAACTATGATAGCGGTGGGACGTCATTGTTAACTACCTTACTTCTAAACCCGTTTAAACCACTCAAATAGTTTGATAAAAGCGAGCGAATAAGATACAAAGACTTATCCCCGTAGCAGGACGAATCACTCTTCTTGCTTTCAAATCTCGTTCATAGGGTCACGGTATCAATGAATGAACAAATAAGCAACGCACCGTCTAACAAGCGTAAAAAGCGTAAACTTCATTTTCATTCCGTTTTGATTTTTTTTTCTAATCGATGAAAGGAATGTTCTATTTCCGTGAAAAGAAAAATTCAATTGTGAAATGCGAAGGGCAAAAATGAAAAAAGTATAAGAAAGGTAAAAACCACGAAAACACCAGTGAATGGATGAATTAACCAATGAATGAATCGTTTTGCACCAGTGAACGAATTTATTTTTCAAACATATTTCAACATACATAAAGGCTCTGTTTATTACAGAAAAACATTCGGAACTGTATTTTTCGAGTCTAATAAACATGTGGGCTTCGTGGAATGAGAGCTTGACTACACAATAGTCAAACTGTCATATTTGGTTATTGAATAAGCAGAGGAAAGAAGTACGATCAGGAGAAACTCTGTCGCAAATAAATGGGTAGGGATTAAATAACTTCCCGGCGGCTTCCGGGTGAACCCATGGCATAACCGTGTGCTGGGATGGCTCGCGGTTGCCGATTCGGTCTAGCTCCGGTTGATTTCACTACAAGGTACGGGGCTAGGCTACGCATTAAATTGCAAGAGTGTATTCTTTCTTTCTAATAAACATGTTAATACTAAATAGAATAAACGGGATGTGGGTTTGACCCTCTACGGGTCGAACCAATAACTTCGCGATCGTTCCCCCATATATGTACAAAATTTCGGTTTGTGTCTCAAATTGTGAACGTTTTAAACTTTTCAAAATTACCAAATACGTGAAATTCTATAATTCTTAAAATATAGAAAAGCGAAAATTTGGAACAGATTTTCCAAATAGAGTTAGATAAACAATTCAATTTGCGAAAAACTATGAGGGTTAGCATAAAAAATCACAAAATCAAATGTGTACTTTTACGTATGGAACAACTTTCATTTAATACCTCATTGCGTATCTCTAATGATTGTCGCGATAGAGCGACATTAACCATGCAATTTGTTAATAACAATTATCTATGGGTGTTGGCAAAAAAAGTCATTAAACATCGAATGTGCATTTCATGAGTGGAACGACTTTCATTGGACACTCTGTTTCGTATCTCTAATCGTTCTCAGGATAGAGCGATATAAACAATCCATTTTGTTAATAACAATTAACTATGGTTGTTGGCAAAAAAACCATAAAACATCAAATGTGCATTTTTATATGTGAAATGACTGTCATTGGACACTTTGTTCCGTATCTCTAAACGTTCTTCCGATAGAGCCCTATAAACAATCCATTTTGTTAATAACAATTAACTATGGGTGTTGGCAAAAAAAGTCATAAAACATCAAATGTGTATTTCTTGGCGGGAAACAACTTTCATTTAACACTTTTTTTCGTATCTCAAATCGTTCTTGCGATAGAGCGATATAAACAATGCAATTTGTTGATAACAAGTGAACGGATAATTTGTTGAACAAATCACACCTTTCAGACCTGCAAACCACTGAAACACGTCAATTGAAAAAAAAGGGAATCCCTTGATTGGTTCCGCCGTAATCGTTAAACAAAGTTTTTTGTTTACACACATACACTCACACACGCACACACATACAAACACTTGTTTGAAATCACTTCAGGATGATGCAATACGATCGCGATAGAGCGATCTAAACAATTGAATTTCTTAATAACAATTACTATCGGTGTCAGAAAAAAAAGTTATAAAACATTAAATCTGTATTGTTATGTATGGAATGGTTTTCATTGGACACTTTGGTCCGTATCTCTATTTATTCTTCTGATCAAGCGATATAAACAATTGATTTTGTTAACAATTAACTATGGGTGTCAGCGAAAAAAGTCATAAAGTATTGAATGTGTATTTTTACTTGTGGAACAACTTCCATTTCACATATTCTTTCGTATCTCTATCCGCTCTTGCGATATAGCGATATAAACAATTGAATTTGTTAATAACAATGAACTATCGGTTTCAGCAAAAAAAGTTGTAAAACATGAAATATGTATTTTTGTGTGTCGAACAAGTTTGATTGGATAATTTTCTGCGTATCTTTAATCGTTCTCGTGATGCAGCGATATAAACAATTCATTTGTTAATAACTATAGAAGCGCTCGGTCGATTATATTCAAAATCTAATCAGGGCTGAGTTAGGTGGAAATCTATCCCATAAGTATGAAAAAACCCAAATCGCATAATTTGTCTACGAGAAATCGTTCGACAAAATTTTGCTCACATACGCACACACACACAGAGTCGGGGCTTTAGCGGTCGGGGCCTTGGCGTAGTGGTAGAGTATCTGCCTACTACTCCGAAGGTCCTAGGTTCGCGCCCGGCCGCCGGAGAATATTTTTTCAAAATATTTTCTCATGGATTCCGACCGATGCAGTAACTTCCGTGTGTGCTATCGGCGGTACCCATAAAATGAGACCGCCCGGCCGAACGGGAACCTAACCCGACACAGGGGGGGGGGGGGTTCCATCATAGGCGCCGGCCATTGTAGCACAGGGGTTTCTGGAGGTTCACCCTGTGTTTAGAAATACGATGGCCTAAAAATGGGGAAAGTCGGCCCCAGCTGCATGGGTAGGTGTCCGCTATGCCCCCTGAAGGAATGCTTACACGGCCGCTACCGGGGGCGTACAAATGAGAGGGACGGAGGAAAAAAAAACACACACACAGACAAATATCTCCCTCAAAATGGTTGGGAACGTTTCTGGGGGTCATGAATGGTGATGATCAAGTGAAATTTCCTGTTTCAGTTTTCCGACCCATACCAATAACTTCTCTAAGATCGGCAAGGTAAAAATTATTAATTATAGAATAAGAATTGTGATTTTTTTTTAAGCAGATAGACTCAATCCTCTGCCGCTATGACTTCCTGCATTTTTTTCACGCATTATTGGTTTTTTAGTACTGATTGGCATTCCCGCCTTGGGACTGTGATGACCAGCCTTTACGTCTTCCAGAACATCGTCTGTAGATAGTACTTTTTTTGGTACACGTTGGCGACGAGCCCTTGGCTTTTTCTCGGTTACACTCTCACGAGCCTTCGAGATAATTTCTGTGTGCTTCTTGTTGATTGCTCCATGTCTCCTTAAAGACAACTCCATCCATTTTCTGCCGGGTCTGTCGTCTGTGAAGGGGGTTTTTCCGCCACTTTCTTTTAAAATCTTCTGGACTGCATCCTTTATTTCTTCGGGATGCATCCCAAAACCAACCAGAGCTTTTCCGAAAATCCATCCCTCGATTTTATCCTCCTCATCAGCAATTAATACTACATTAGGTCCCATCTTACGTTTTTCAGGAACTGTTCCCTTGGATTTGCCATGTAAAGTGGATCTTGGAATGTTATAATGCGTAGCAGCCTCTGTGAATTTCCTGCGGTTCTTGACAGCATTAAGTGCCTCCTCTCAGTATATTGAAACTTTTTATAAGGTTTTTTGATCCATTTTTTTGCTTCCGAAAGGAAGCTATGCAATCATTCAATTTTGATATTTTCTAATTTTGCCTGGAAATGATGTAGAATGATCTGAAACGTAAAGATATGATGTTTGTAGAAAAAGTATGTCCGTTCAACTTTCGGCTGGGTCATTTCCTGAAATCAATTTTTAGAAAATGAAATGAATAAAGGACTAAAAAAATTTCAAAAAATATGAAATTTTGTGAGATAGTTGGCAATAGTTTGCTGAAGGTGTGTGCGAAATTTCAGCTTGAGCGGTCCCTTAGTTTTTCAAATATGAGGATTTGTTTATAAATAGTTTTTTGTGAATATCTCGAAAACTACGCCACCAAATTCAATTTCTTTTTTTCGGAAATGTTCGTCTCGATGCCACCCATCTCAAACAATCAAAAAACACATACCCGTTCTCACTAAAATTTCGAGTTATTGCCCTTTCTGCTATTTTTCTCAAAAAATCGTTGTTTACACGATAACTGTATGAGTAAAAGAAATTTTGACTTGTAATTTTGCATGAAGTTGGGGCTTATGGTAGTAATGATCCCTATTGAATTTAAGCTCGATCGGTCCATTAGTTTTTGAGATATAAGAATTTGTTTATAAATCGTTTTTCGTGAATATCTCGAAAACTATGCAACCAAATTCAATTTATTTTTTTTGAAAATATTCGTATCGATGCCATATATCTCAATCAATCAAAAACATATACCCGTTCCCGCTAAAATTTCGAGTTATTGCCTTTTTTCTGTTTTTCTCAAATTAATCTCACAATTAATAATTCAGGAGAACATTCGGAAGCTATCTACCAATGACATTGGTAGAGATGAAAATAAGATTCCATAATGAATACATCTGAGAAATACATTCAACTGGGGGACAATTCACCGCTTGTTTAGATACAGCAAGCATCTGCAAGAAATTATAAAAAGTGACAGTCATGCAAAACTATTTGTACATAACTGCAAAAGTTAATGAAAATTCCGCCTTCGACAAATTCATTCATAGGAGCGAGGTTAGAATGCTGCACCGGTGAATGAATTTGCTTGATTTTATGACATTTTTTAATAAAAACGCAAGAAATGCCATGGAAAAACACAATTGAACACTATTTGAATACCTATGTGTAAGTACTTACTCTTTAATGTTCTTAATCAATATTATTTCCTAGTCACAAACTTCACCTGTCACATCGTCGCAGTAATAAGGTGGTACGGAAATGACGCCATGAGAATTAGAAAAAAATCTCACTTAGCTTAGGGGGAAATAAAATATGCGAAATATATATCAATGCCATCTATTTTTTTTTCCTTAATTTAGAGTGTAAAGTCTTACCTTTCCAGTCGGTATTTTTTTTTCAAATCAAGAATCCATGAAGAATGCAGACCAGGAGGTCGAACTGTAATAGGGGATCCGGCAGAATATGCAGCCAAATATCGTTCCGTGTACTCATTCCCGTGTTATGAGAGGTGGCGCTGTTTTACCTCTACGTGATACTGACCTACGAACTATTGCTCCGAATATAATTGACTTCATTATCCTCGTGATCAAATATCCCTCGAACAGCCCTTAGTAACCTCTATCGATGCTTATTAATTATCCAGTTTCAAAACGAGAACTGCCTGTTCAATTCCCGATTGCAAAAGTGGTACGAATGCAGACGAAATTCGAAACAAAATATACGGTGTGCGTAACAAAGCGTTGTTTTCATTTCCAAAGAAAGCAAGTGACTCCTGAAAAGAGAAAAATACAAAATTCATGGGCCCCAGACATACTTTTGGGGGATTTTTTAAGACGATCAGTTGGTCAGAAATTACAAACATAATTCCAATAGATTGAAATGCACACTGTAATTTTCTCGAAACATCAATTTTAATATATTGCACAACTTTAATATATTGCAATAAAATACAAAATTCTTCAAAATTCAATTGAGAGATTGGTCTATTCGGTCCAGAAAAAAATCCTATGGGGCCAAAGAGAACACTCGCAAAGCAAGAAAAAACGCCAGACTTTAAACGTTAGATATATCGTATATTAGGTCTCTATTCTTCATGGGAAAGCCGTAGCTTCGTTAAGTCGGTATGGAATGTCCTACATCTAATATAGCTCATCCACATCCATTACTACAACTGCTTAGAACCATTTCCTAAAGCTAAGTTAGGTGCCGACTCACACATTGGAAATCCTTGCACTGTATACTTTTCGATTTTTGAATACAAAAGTGATTAAAACAAATTAATATTTTTTTTTGATTACGGTTAACTTCAATATCTTAATCTATCAGTAATCAAAACTTGACTGGCCAACCGTTCCTATTTTTTTTTGGAAATTCAACTTGATTTGGTGTAAAAGTCCGAGATTGGGAGCTTCAACTGGGATATTTAACAAGAATCCAATTTTCAAAAATCTCTTGAAATTCACTTGGAAGGAAGACGATAATTTTCTGGACGTTTTTCACTGACCAAAACTTACTACACAACAGAAAACTTTGAAAATCGGTAATTTCCTCATAGCACCGATAGTTAAGGGTTAAAATCTCCATTGGCAGGGATTTTTCCGCAGAATGTACCACAACCAGAATATCCTTGAACAGAATTTATGAATAAGTTTATTATACATATTAAACAGAATGAGACCATGTTTACAATATAGTGGACACTCATGAAACATTGGGAATTAATGGAATACTATTATGCCGTTGCTAATTTGTAATACTGCTATTTATTGTAAATATTGATCAGGAATCAATAACAAAGAAAGAAAAATACAAAAATTCAAGCCTATTCACATAAATATAACCACTAAACCATCACAAGATTTTCCGGTTTTTCTTGCAACATATCACAACCGCCGAAATAGTTCCTTATGCTCTCGTTATCGAAACTATCAAGTTACACTGTGATAACCAATCTATCGTGAATTGCACTTTGAAATGTCATCAAGGAATGAATCAATAATATGGCAGAACAGCTATTGAAAATCACACCTCATACCTAATAATGTGTACACTTGGTTCGTCACTTATGATTTTCAACAGTGTCATAGTTCTGAGAAATCCTGAGGTGATATTCTTCCAATATATTCAGTTCAGGTCATTTTATTGCTCATTATCAGGTACAACCTTTTTGAGCTTAACGAGCTCTCGGTATATTTTACAAGGGATGGTACAATTAGTAAGATCGTATCAAGGACAGTATTTAGAAAGGAAGACCTTAAAATTTAAGAACACTTGCTTTAAACAAAGTCATTTCAATAGTATTCCTATTGGTGTTGTTGTTATTATTATGATTGTTGCTTATTTTTTTTTATCTCCTTGACTTAACTAGGACAGTCATTTGGTAAGATCACATCCCTTTATAAATATATCTATGGTAACAGAGGTAAATTAAATCTTAGAACTAGCCTAACTAGGTTAAAACTGATACTAATACTAAAACGAGGAGGGGGAACAGTCCCGACACAATAAGCTTTACAGGAGGAGAAAGAACAAAAAAAAACGAGTACAATACAATAAAAAATAAATAAAGAGGTAACCGCTCATTCGTGAATAATTTAATTGACTACGTGTATCTCCTGCAGTTGAAATATTCTACCATAAATAGACTTTTGCGCAAAATATAAAAAAGAAAACGACCAGAGCAGACCGACACAAGTCAGTATGTGGATTAAAATGAACAGATCTTGGGTGCCAGTTTTTAGCTCATGGCAACCCCTCACTTTTGTATCCATTTGAAAGGAATTTGTTGGCTCGGAAGGCTTGAAATAATTCGTTATGAGATTGACAACTGGCTTCGATGGGTGTGACAAGTCAGGGGTAGGATCAGTGGTGAGGGAGTTTTTGCGTATTCTGAGGGCATCTTTTTGGTAGAGGAAAAGGTTTCGAGTTGAAAGAGGGCCAGTGGAGTCCAGCAGATCAATCAGTTGTTGCGATCCATTATCCACGGGCAGATCCGGAGCGATGAACTTGCTCAGCAGCGAATTACGTAGGCTCGTGTACTTGGGGCAGAACAATAGCAGGTGTGGGAGCGACTCCTGGGCATCATCATTGCAGAGAGCACAGACTTCATTTGGATTTATTTCGTAGTTGACTCTCGAGATGACGAATGACAGCAAACGGTTATTTGCCAGCCTCGCTTGAGCCTTGACTCTCGTCATGCATAACGGGGAACGCTGTGTTTGATAGCAAGCTGGCACGCCTGAGGCTAAGCTGGTGACAGGGACCTGGCAGGTTAAGAGAGGAGAGAGGACTTTAGCTCGCGCAAAACTCTCTCAGATTCTGAAGTCCAATAGGCTGGGTCGGAATTAGAGCAGTCAAAGTCGATGCCATAGGAATCGAGGAAGCCCTTGAGTTGGAGGACCGGATTGTACCGCAGGTTCCGTGCCTTGGCGTTTGAGGTACGTGGTACTATTTAGTAGCTTCGGTGGCCAGGGCCATGAACCTGAGTAGACAGGCTTTAGGGAGCCTGCCGTCCTCCTGGAGAAGCACTTTGGTGTAACATTTAAGTGTCTGATTGACTACTGAGTAAATTATTTTAGTAATGTCAACTTCGTTCCGCAGTACGGGATAGCAGGGAGACTCTGCCTCCAGAGCGGAAGACGACCAGTTTCGTCTTGGATACATTTATGGTTAATTGGTTGTTACCAAAGTACTCTTCCAGGTCTCTCATCAGGTGATACATTTGTATTTGGTATGAAGTAAGGAGCACCAAGTCGTCGGCGAATACTAACGCAAGTATATCCGTGGTTGAATCGATGCTTGGCCCTTTGTGCCCTCTGTTTCGGAGTACAGTTTCGAGATAATGTAGGAATAGCAGAAATGGCGTTGGGCTCAAACGTTCACTCTGGAGGACCCCTTCAGTGATGTCTATTTTGTCGGTGAACTGTCTTCACTCTCAGCTTGGCATGTTCATAAAGGAATTTGAGCACTCTAATTATTGGGGAGCTGACACCTAGGTGGTACAGTTTCTGCCAAAAAAGGGTGTGGCAAACCGAGTCAAAGGCTCTTTTTAAATCCACAAAGAGTCCGAAAGCCTTACGATTTCCAAGTCTGCGTTGTAGCTGAACTGCCGCTTGTGCCACGAATAGGTTGTCAAGAGTTGATCTTCCTCTCCTGAAGCCAGCCCGATATTCTGGGTAGATTTGTTCCTCCTCGGCCCAATTATCGAGTCTATGGCATAGGATTTTTGTAGTTTAGCAACTACGATCACCAGAGCTATTCCTCGGAAGTTTGCGGGATCAGATTTAACTCCTTTTTTAAAGATCATAGTCATCACTATTTCCTCCCATGATTCGGGGACTGCCTCAGTGACGAGAATTCTGTTAAAGAGTTCATGGAGCAAAATCGTACCTGCAGGTGGGAGTGTCTTGAAAAATTCTGCCTGGAGCACATCTAGGCCAGCTGCTTTACCACATTTGGCATTCACGAGCACAGTCTCGATTTCAGCAAGAGTAATATCGCCGTCCAGTCTAGGATCTGAGTTTCCTAGGTACGGGTTCAGGTCATAACTTCGTACGGGATACACTTTGGAGTAAAACTCCTGCCATGCTTCGATAGAGAGAGTAGGTGAGATTGTTTTGGACCTGCACGATCTAACTGCTTTCCAGAATTGGGCTGAGTTTTTTGTATCGGCTATTTTCATGCATAAATCTTTGTGGTAATCCTCTTTTTTCTGCTGTAAGGTTTTGAAGCAAATTTTTTTGGTAGTCTGAAATGCAATAACGTCAGCATCAGCGAAAAGACCCTCGCGACAGTTTTGAAGTTTCACAGCTGCCGTTTTTTGCTTCCGAATGGAAGCATTGCAATCGGTCAATTTTTACTTTTGCTAATTATGCTTGTAAACGATATATAATGGTTTGAAATGTAAAAATACGAAGTTTGAGCATAGTGTCTGTATGTATCAATTTTTTTCAAAAATCTTCACTTACACAATTTAACATAACAAGCCGTGAATTGTTCGGGTCCCCCATTGGAATGTATTCCTGAGATGTATTTATTATGGAATCTTATTTTCATTTCTACCAATGCCATTGGTAGATAGCTTCCGAATGTTTTCCTGAATTATTAATTGTGAGAGATGGGATGAAGTTTGTCGTTATAGTGGTAATCAGTCAACCTGCTCCGTCATTTCATTATGCCTCACCCTCCCCTAGGGTAACCTAACCAATAGATGTACGGGATCCAATAGATGTACGGAATCCAATAGATGTACGGGGTCCAATAGGTGGACGGTCGTCTTTTGAATAGGAAAATACGCGAAGCAATGACATTTTTGAACACGCAAATGAAATGAATTTAATTTATGTTACCAGTGTCCAAGAACCCCCCATTTAACCTCACTTTTAGGAATTAGATTGATTCATTGGGTCAATTGATCAATTAATATCTACATTTGTTCCTACAGTTAACGTTTAACAAGAATTTTATGAGAAAAACAGAAAAAGGGCAATAACCCGAAATTTTAGCGGCAACGGGTATATGCTTTTCGATTGAACGAGATAGATGGTATCGACACGAAAATTTTCAAAAAAGAAGAATTGAATTTGGCTGCGTCCTTTTCGAGATATTCACAAATAACAATTTATAAACAAATCCTTATATCTCAAAAACTAATGGACCGATCGAGCTGAAATTCAATAGGGATCATTACTACCATAAGCCCCAACTTCGTGCCAAATTACAAGTCAAAATATATTTTGTTCATACAGTTATCGTGTAAACAAGAATTTTATGAGAAAAACAGAAAAAGGGCAATAACTCGAAATTTTAGTGCGAACGGGTATGTGTTTTTTGACTGATTGAGATAGATGGCATCGAGACTAATATTTTCGAAAAAAAAGAATTGAAAAAAATCGTATTTTGTGAAATTTTTTTAGTCCTTTATTCATTTCATTTTCTAAAAATTGAGTTCAGAAAATGACTCAGCCGAGGGATGAACGGACATACTTTTTCTACAAACATCATATGTTTACGTTTCAGACCATTCTACATCATTTCCAGGCAAAATTAGAAAATGTCAAAATTGAACGATTGCATAGCTTCCTTTCGGAAGCAAAAAGGACTAAATTTTGAGAATAAAATCTGAAAAAAATTTCAGTTATTGGTATTGAATGCATCTACCGGTAGGCGCAAGTTCAGTTAAATCGGCCGGTAAGTTTCTTAGAAATCCACTTCTTTTGTTTTTTCTTCGATCGTTCATATCTCTGAAACTAATGAATATTTTTAAATTTCTTCTTTATCAAAATGTGCGTCTCAACGAGCTCCAAAGAATGGTTGAATAACATCTAGTACGTTGCTCACAAGAAATTGAAGATATTTCAATTTTTCTGTTTTTTTCGCTTTTTGTTTTTGTACGCACTCTAGCCTGTCGAAAAATTGAGATAAAAACTTGAAATTTGAACCACAGAGTCCTTTTGTTGTGGTGAATAATCCTGTTGAATAGCGATTTGATCATATCATTAGTTTTCTAGATTTGAATTTTGTCGTTTTTACGGTTTTTATTTTATTTCTCGATGATTATTCAACCGATTTTATTGTTTTTTTTCAAAAGATGTACCTTGACGAGATCTATGATATGGTTGAAAAACATTGCGGCTATGAGTTAGGGTAATATGAGATATTCCTATTTTTTAACTTGTTGTTGGTTTTACTTTTTGTGCTTGTTCGCACTCTAGCATCCGCAAAAAAGGTGATAAAAACTTGAAATTTGGAACAAAGGTTCCTCTTGTGGTGGGTAAGAACCCTATTGAATGGCGATTTGATCGTATCATTAGTTTTCCAGATTTCCATTTTTTCGTTTGCACCGTTTTTATTTTATTTCTCGATAATTATTCAATCGATTTTGTTGTTTTTTTAGATGTGTTCCTTAACGAGATCTATGATATGGTTGAAAATCATTGAGTCAATTACGTTGGGTAATATAAGATATTCCTCTTTTATAACTTTTGACTTTGGTTTTACTTTCTGTTCTTGTTGACACTCTAGCGACCGCAAAAATTGAGATAAAAACTTGACGTTTGGAACAACGTTTGGGGAAGAACCCTATTGAATGGCGATTTAATCGCATTATTAATTTTATAGATTTCAATTTTGTCATTTTTACGGTTGTTTCATTACTTCATTTCTCGATAAGTATTCAACCCATTTTTTTTCCAAAATGTGAGCTGTAATGGTATCTATGAACTGGTCGAATAACATTGAGTCAATTACTTTGGGTAATACGAGCTATTCCTGTTTTTGATTCCGTTCGCCTGGAAAAAGCTTTTTCAATACTGGAACATTTTTATTTTGTGTGCAATTGGACCATTCGGAAGCTTAGCACCAATGAAATTGGGGGAAATAAAAAAAAACGGTGACATATTTGACACATTCGAATGGGGGGACCCGAGGACCGCCTGCTTGTTTTTGCTCGTTGGCACTCCTTGTCGAACCACGGTTTCTTCGGGGAATTTGAAGAGCGAGTCGATGGACGGATAAGCAAGCGTGCCTGAGTCGCTGCTTCTGCTAAGGTTTTTTGTAGGTCTTCCATGAGTTGGTTGGGGTCAAGGCAGGGTTTGGAGATCGACGGTAGGGATTTTGTGAGTTAATGCGTGTACTCGTTGATATTCAGTCGGTTCCACTTAAATTGTTGTTGTTGGAGGACCGGAGGATGCTTGAGCAAGCAGGAACATGGCGGGCCGAGTAGATCAAGGGAGGTGGGGAAGTGATCTGATGGAAGAACGGAGTGTTCCACGAAGAAATCGTGTACTAACTGGATATTTCCTAGGTCCGAGTAGACAAAGTCCACGGTGCTTTTCCCTCTTACTCCCAGAAACGTGTAGCGGGCCGGTGTGTCCCCCGGCGTCCGTCCATTTAGTAAGATCATACCATTATGTAGCATGAACTCGGTTAGCAGAGCGCCACGCGGGTTGCCCTCGCCCACTGAGAAGTATCTACTAGGGGAGACTACAGTTCCCTCTAGAGCTTCATCAGGGACTACAAAGTCTTCACCAACTCCGGCATTAAAGTCTCCGCCAATCATAATAGAGCCATCCATCCTCAAATCCGCTATCTCGTCTAGTATAAGTTGCAAGTCCAGAAGAATGGGTCCAATATCTTGCCCTAGTGAAGGTTTGAAATATACTAACCCGACAAAGATGTTGGAAGGCAGATCTGGGGAAGTCGGTCTCTGGAGTTTGACAAACAGCCGAAAGTCCGACGAGGCGATGAGTTCGGCGTGGAAGCTTTTATGGTAAAATAGAGCTAAGCCACCGCTTGGACGACCCGGTTTGCTCGGTTCTTTCCTCGTTGCCTCTATGGAAAATTTTTCAAATCCGGAGAAGTATCCAGGGATTTGTGTTTGTGGTTGTAGAAGCCAAGTTTCAGAAAGCCCTATGATATCTGGGGGTGGGTCTGGATAGTAAAGGTAGAAGTTTTTGAAGATGTTGACGTTCCAAAATGTCAATCTCAAGTTTAGTGGTTTTTTGAATTACGGGGGTTGGGCTAGTTCTGGGGGCTTTGGCGACATGGTACTACTGCTTTGGAGGATTTATCATAGTAGTATTGGGTGTTGCCAATGTAAACCTTCTGGCGAGAGATTTTCACAGTTTGCCCCGCACCAGATTGGGCCCTAGCAAATTGTCTGAGCTGGAATCCAGTCTCCTGCTCAGCAGATGTTTGATCGTTCTGGATAAATATGTTTGGGAGGTT
Source organism: Asobara japonica (assembly GCA_026005395.1). NCBI lineage: Eukaryota > Metazoa > Arthropoda > Insecta > Hymenoptera > Braconidae > Asobara > Asobara japonica. Next base: position 63,959 of record BQMI01000211.1, read on the forward strand.
TGCAGATTTTTGTGGCCCTAGTAACTCCTTGTTTGAGTTCAAAGAGTCCAGCTTGACGCAATACATATTTTCCTTGAGGGCTCTCGCTTCCAGAATTTTACCTTGAAATTGTGGGAATCTATCTTGCAGGAAACTAGACACCTCTTCCACCGGGTTTACATTTGAGAAAGTGATTCCCCTGATAATCAGGTTGGTCTTCTTCAGTTCTCGCTCTAGTGATTCCAGCCTAGCCATTATTTGTTTTGCATCTTCAGTTAATCGTTGGTCGTTGGTTTCAGCTGCTGTAAGTCTTTTATCCAAATTTGTTTGGTCGCTCTTGATGGCTCCGATTTCCCCCAGAATGTTTCCCATTAGAGATCTCCTGTTTCCAGGTCTTTAAATCAGAACTCTCTTTGGTTGTTACCGCCGTCAAATTATCAACTTTGTTCATCAAGACGATGAGGAAACGATTCGAGGGGGTATCTGCCAATCCATAATTTGCCAGGTGTGCTGATGGATTTGGTGTTACTGGACTGGATGTTGCTATGGTGGGATCCACAGCCATGGTCTTAACTTCAAGCGGTGATGTGCTCATGATTTCTGCGGTACCTGCAGTAAGCTTTGGGGGTGATCCTGGAGTGGCCTCTATTTTTTTAGTTTCTATTTGATCTGTTTGCAGCTGCTCTGTTTCACTACCTCTTCTTTTCTTAAGATTTGTTGTAGAGGGGTGTTGAACCAGATGAACAATAATTGACGGGGAATTATCCTTATTTAATCCCAGCGAAATCGCCTTGGTTGGTTTTCCTTTTTTGGATGAAGTAGATTTCGTCAAACCGGTTGGTGTGGAGGGGAGCAGCTTTGTCGAGAGATGTCGCTAGTGGTCACTGCTGGATTCGTGACCCAAGTTCGGGGGGGGGGGCAAGGGAGTATGGCGGATGGACAAGGAATAGCTGGAATGTGGACTGGGCAAACGTTAACTGTCAACATAAAAAATACGGGAAAATCGACTCAAAAATATATATAAAGCAGAAACGAATATCTCAAAGTGAGGAGAAAATGTGTACTCAACTGTTTCGCACCATGGAGAGCACTTTTATCGAATTTAACATTATTTAATGACCCAAAAAGTGAGGAGCGTATCCACAACGTGTCTGCTTTAACCGGTGTTTCGGACTGTTCGATATTCTTCCAATATATGTAATGATCTATGAAAGTGACTGGATACTACAGCATAGTTAACGTATATCGATAGAGGATTTTACATTGGGTTCTTTATTATAATATAAATAATATATCATGATGGTTTCAAAGTTATATTGAAGCCAACGACCTTTGATTTTGGATTGGGTCTTATAACGCGACAAAGATTGCGAATAAATCGAATCGTCACGAATGGGCAATCGCACAGTATTTTAATTTGAAAACAGGAGAATAGTAAATATTGGTAACTTCACTCGTTCATCTTATAGCCAAATACGGTCACAGATAGTGGCATCACAAGGCAAGAGAAGCCGAGAATCAGGCAATCTCTTGTCTTGTTTCGTACGTTTTACGAAAGTCCAAAAAATATGAAAGTACAAAAATTTGAAATATCACGACTTTAAAAAAATCAACATTCAAAAATGTTAAATTGGAAAAATGTCTATTCTCCACGTTGCAAATTTGAATTTGGATTTCATATTTCAAAATCGTCAAATCTTAGATTTTTTAAACTTTAAAAAATTTTACATTTGGAGACGCAATGTCTTTTTCCCCAATGAAAAAAAAATAATAATTTGGCTTACACTCTTGGTTTCTCTTGTCTCTTGTGGCCTTTCTCTTGTCTTGTCCTGTTCCTCTCGCACTTTTGTGACAGCACACGGAGTAGGTAAAGTAGAACTTCTCCCGGTTCCGAGGTTTCGGATGCTCAACGTATTCTCCATCAGGAAATTTATCGTCTGTAATGCAATATAGTGTCATATAATATGTAATTTGAAAACGCCGGAAATTAATAAGGAAAAATAAGGAATAGCTCGTTGACATAGTCACGAACGGAATTTTTCGTCACAGATGGAACCAGTCCATGAAACCGAGGTTTCTGTACGTCAGTGACGAAAAGATTGTTTTTCTTGATCCACCCTTCTGAATACATCACATTGAAGCGACTCCCCTGATAGTGTAATACCCAATTTTTATTATGTAATACTCAATTTCTGTGGTGGAATATTGATCCCAAGTTGCAAGCTTATTCTAGAACATGTTTGACATATTGGATAATCCAGAAGGAAAATTTCCTAAGCGGTACTTTTAACATACGGGTTCGAAAAATTTTGCATTGAAATGTTATCCACAAAAACTAAATCCAAGCATTTTGTGCATTACTAATATCTTAATAATATCGTCAAGAACCAACTACACACGTTACCTGTATTATATTTCTGGACTTGTCATGTCGACATGAGAATTTTAGTATCTTGTTCATCCCATTTCTGAATCTGAATAGCAAGTAGATCAGGCTGCAAGTAGGTCCAATAACTGTCACCATCCCGTACTCGCTGAAATTCTGCTGAACTGGAATGATGAACGACAAAAACAAACTTATATTTTGTTTCCTTTGGATTTTGCGTATTAAAGGTCACAAAATTGTATAGTAGAATCTGTTCCAAATATTGGATTATACCTTCGTAATCCTCCACGAATAATAAATTGAGAATACTGGCAATTCAACGTAATGATTATCATTATACTCGAAAATTGTAGTAATAGTAATTGTAACTATAACTATAAGTTTTCTGTTGATACAATGAGTATACCCTTGAAACACATTTCGGGAAACAGTACAAAAGCTTTAAAAAATTATCCATTTGATTCCTGTTTTGTATATCGATATCACACCAGTCGGTGCTATACATTTATATCAAAAAATGCATTTGGAAGACATTTATCAGGTCGATGGAAAGAGATACAGCTGTTGTCGTTGAATAATAATTGCCATGGGATTTCGCATTTCTACAATTTAGGATCGGATTTGGCTTCGGAAGGACATTCAGCTCGCCACTTTTTCTTACTGTTTTCAAAATCTTACTTCTTACTGTTTTTAAAATTTTATAACGCAGGGGTCTAAATTGGAATGAATTTGAATGATGAACCCTCACCACGTAAATGAACATAGCAATCCATTTTTTTATCTTGACTTACCTTTGATTCTTTACGGTCTTTATTGTAAGAATCCTAACAATTGCCCATTCCCCGAGGGCCGTCAGCAGATTATATACAATATTGACAGTGCTCAACAATTATGGCCAGCGCCAAAATACATTAAATTTCGTTTTCTCAGATTTTAACGTTCTAGTTGGTATAATTCCATTTTTTTTTATTTATACTTCAAAAATAAGGATTGCACCCTATAATAACAATACTAACAACGAAGAAGCTCATTGCAACATAGATCAGGAAGAATGAGAAACAATTCATAGCTATTTATAGGCAATTAAATAAATAAAGTTACTTTAGAATAATTTTTTAAATTTGAGAAAACAATCCAGGTGTCCATTTTGTCCCGCTTTTCTTTGTTTTTTACCACTGTTTCAACGCGGTTTCACATGCACGTTTTCACATCCCTTAACCTTCAAGGTATTGTTACCGACGTCAGACTAGCCAGTATTTGTTTTTAGTCGGTGTCGTGCGGACGCATGTCTACCGCTCTCTGCGAAATATAAATTTCAAATGAACAGCGCTGATAGTACAGTGGAATTCTAAATCGAGTAAAAGTTTCGGCACAAAAGTGTCAAAATTAAAAAACCTTAAAATTCCCTTGGCCCCAAAAAGGAAAGCCAAAATGAGTCCTCCGATGGAAGACCCTAAAAAAACGAAAATAGCCGTTACGAAACCTTCTACTAGTGCGAGTTCCGTTCGCGCTCGCCTCGCCAAGCCTTCCGACACTTCTGATGGACCGCAAGAGGTTCCAAAACAAACTTCTGTCCCTCCATTAATCATCGAGAATGAAAAAATGGAGACAAAAAAATTAATCAATTTTCTGCAGAGCAACGCCACAGACAAAAATTTCAAGATGAAATTTAATGGAAGTACCACGATCGTCCATCTACGAACGCTCGAGGACTACAACAAAATCGCAAGTATCCTGAAAAGGCAAGATATAAATTTTTTCACTTTCGGTCTTAAAAGTGAGCGACCGAAAAAATATATTCTGAAAGGGCTCCCAAGCAGTTTTTCACAAGACGAAATTCAAGCCGAGTTATCAAACCACGGCATCAACGTACTTTCCGTTCGCCAGTTCGTGAAAGTAAACAAAGACGGAGACACCAAAGAAAACAGGCCGTTACCGATCTTCGCTATCACGGTTGGCCCGGAAACAACCTTGAGCACTCGGCCACGATCCAGAATGTGGAAAGGAACATCCATTTCCTCCCGTCTCCTGCAGTTCCAGTGCCTACTCCCATTTCTACTGATAACACCATCCAGGCCCACCTTCGCTTCTTTCCCAACGGTGGAAACCTCGAGAAGGAACGTTGCCGTAGCCACTGCTGAACATAGGATCATCCCAATGGAGATACATGTTTCAGAATCATGTTTAAGTACCACTAAAAATTTTATTAATACAGCGAAGTAAGTCCTGGACCAGCTAAAAACCTTCAGAATCCCCGAAATCCTCTCAGACCTCAAAGATATGATCTCTAAACTCCAGAGAGCTGATACCCCATTGATAGGATCACAATCATCGCATCCTATGCTCTCCTATTCTCACCCTCCTCAGAAGCACCTACGATTCCCCCGCAAACACCAACATATTAGCAATTAATATTTTTGCGCTCAAGCCCAATCTGGACGAGTTAATACACAATGTCCATAGCAATAACATTACAATATGCCTGATTTCAGAGACTAAGCTAAACAGCAAAACGAAGAAAATAAACTTTCCAGAATTCTCGCTGATCAAGGAAGACAGAACGGCTGAAGCAGGTGGTGGTGATCCACAAACCCTTGAGACATAGAACACTTCCACATGATCTCCTGTCGCTCACCGAATACGTGGGAGTAGAGGTTCAAGTGGACAATAAAATAACGAGGATCTACTCAATTTATAATCCACCGGATGTCTCACTAGATACAAATCTTTTGAGGCACCTACTCTCCGATAGTATTCCAACAATTATTGTTGGAGACTTGAACGCGAAGGACACTGCTTGGACCTCTGCTAGGCCGAACGAATCAGGTAAGATTCTCTCAAATTTTTTGACGAAACAAAAAATTAATCTGCTTTTTCCAGACGTTCCAACACATTACCCCACAATCCTAACACTCCTAGTACTATTGACCTTTTACTAACTAACAACATCTCTATCATTAATAATTTCACCACACTTTCAGAATTCCCCTCAGATCACCACTGCTTTCCTCCCTCTTTGGGAAACCAACCCCACCAGAATCATCTAAAATATTAAACTATGCGAAAACCGACTGGAAAAAGGTCAAGGACATCTTAAATGATAAGATTTCTACACCACACCCGACTTGTAACAACACTGAAGCAATCGATAAACACATAACAAATTTCACCCAAATTATTCGAACAGCCCTGGATTCCTCCACTCCCACCCGCTCATACAAATCCATCCATACCCCTCTCCCACCCGAAATAGCCTCCTTAATAAAACTTAAAAATTATATTAGATCAACATGGCAAAAAACGCGAAATCGCTACCTTAACTCAATCAGCTGATCAAAAAAATCAGACTTAAAGTAACCGAAAGGAAACAATCATCTTGGGATAACAAACTTAGAAACGTAAATCTAAAAGATCACTCTATTTGGCGCGTAGCAAAATATTTAATAACACCGGTAAAAGTAAAATCCCGAAAGGCAAATAACACACTCTACACAGAAGACCGTGAAAAGGCTAACACACTTTCTAAACTCTACGCAAATATCCACGAACTATCGGCCTCTCGAGGAAACAAATCTTTTGAGCAACAAGTCACAGGTCATGTTTCCGTCCCAAATCTCATCCTAAACTCAATCCCAAATGTTCGTCCCAAATGCCATCCTCAATCCGTTCCCAAACCTCATCCCATATCCGGTCTGAAATCCCATCTAAAATACCAATCCAATTCTCATCCCAAATTCCATCTCAAATCACAATGCAATTCTTATCCCAAATCCAGCCCCAAATCTCAAATCATATCCCGAGCGTTCATCCCACATCCCATTCCTAATCTCTTCCCAAATCTCATCCTATATCCGGTCCCAAATTCCATCCTAAATCTCATCCCATATCAGCTCCCAAATCCCATCTCAAATCTCAACCCAAAGCCAGTCCCAAATCTCATCACAAACCCCGTCCCAAATCTCATCCCAAAATTTGTCCCAAATTTGATTCCAAATTCCATCTCAAATGATATCCGAAGCGTTCATTCCAAATGCCATACTAAATCCCTCACATATGCCTTTCCATATCTGATCCCAAATCCCATCTCAAAATCTGATCCTAAATTCAGTCCCAAATCCCATGCTAAATGTTGAGGTGTGTATGTTATCTCACCCCGTTAATGAATTTTTAAGGTATCCATCTTACCCCACATGTTTACATTACCCCACCCTCCCCTATTTTTAGGCACCCTCGGCTTAGACTACAAACGACGCAACGAAGCTCCGGGTTATTTATTACAATTATTGCCATATACCATTATGCAGTCCAGTCTTCGTACAAGAGACTTTGGTACAAGGGAATTTCTCCTAATCCCTATCTTACAACAATGCCACCTCATTGGTACGTCAAACTTCGCTTCCTACAACTCGCACAAAAATTGGGGCGCAGTGAGTGGGTCACAAATATTGGGGCGGTGCGAATGGGGCACGAAAATTTGGGTAAGCGAGAGGGCCCAAGAATCGGGGGCAGCGGGTGGGGCACGAAAGTTGGGGAGCAGCGAGGGGGCCCAAGAATGGGGGGGGGGGGGGAAGCAGTGAGTGGGGCACAATAACTGCGGCGCAGCGAGTGGGGAACAAAAATTGGGGGCAGCGAATGGGGCACAAGAATTACGGGGCAGCGAGTGGGGCCTGAAAATTTGGGGGCAGCGAGGAGGACACGAAATTTGGGGGGGGGGGGCAGCGAGTGCAGCACCAGACTTGGAGGGCAGTGAGTGGGGCACAAAAATTGGGGGGCAGCGAGGGGGCTCAAGAATTGGGGGGGGGGGAGGCAGTGAGTGGGGCACAACAACTGGGGGGCAGCGAGCGGGGAACAAAAATTGGGGGGCAGCGAGTGGGGCACGAAAGTTGGGGAGCAGCGAGGGGCCCAAGAATTGGGGTGTAGCGAGTGGGGCACAAAAATTAGGGGACACGAGAATTGGGGGACAGCGAGTGGGGCCCATGAATTGGGTGGTAGCGAGTGGGGCATAAGAATTGGCGGGCAGCGAGGGGGGGGACAAAAATTGGGTAGCAGCGAGTGGGGCACAAAAATTGGGCGGCAGTGAGTGGGGCACAACAACTGGGGGCATCGGGTGAGGAACAAAAATTGGGGGGCAGCTAGTGGGGCACAAATATTGGGGGGCAGCGAATGGGGCACGAAAATTTGGGGGCAGGGAGAGGGCCCAAGAATCGGGGGGGGGGGGGCAGCGAGTGGGCACGAAAGTTGGGGAGCAGCGAGGGGGCCCAAGAATTCGGGGGTAGCTAGTGGGGCGCAAGAATTAGGGGGCACGAGAATTGGGGGCAGCGAGTGGGGCCCAAGAGTTAGGGGGTAGCGAGTCGTGACCGGACATTTGATCCCCGGAACAAATTTCCCAAAAAAAAAATCCCGCTGCAAAAACTTCCCCGGAAAATAATTCGCCCAAAAAAAAATCCCGCCGCCAAAATTTCCCCGGAAAATACTTCTCCATGAAGGACTTACATTGATGATAAATAAGTTGGTCTTCGGAGAACAATGAAATTGTAACCATCAGTGATTTCACGTGTTGTCATAGGATAACAATATTTGTGTTGGTATGGGATAATACCCTTGATACCGCGACAACTCTGAGCTCCGTTATAGTTTAGTATCTCTTTAGGCTCCAACTAAACATTACAAGCAAGTTTTCGATGATGTTTTCAGAATTACTTTAGTCTCATATCCTCGTAAAATGTCGTTGACATTTATAAAAAGTAATAAAGTTAAAAAACAATTAGTACATGAGAGCTATTTATTTTCGAAACATGCCGATGAAAAGGATAAAGTGATTTGGCGATATAATCAGTACAGTGAAGGCTGCAAAGCAATATGTGATATGAGTTCGGAGGAAAAAGATGGTAATTAACTTATATGATTTGACTAGCAAACCCGGCGAACTCCGTTTCGCCACCAGATGGCTTCGTTTTATGTAACATTTCGTTTGGTGATTAAAAGATGAAGAAAAATTTTTTTGTTGTTTTACATTTGAAAGGGAAAAATTTTATTTCATTTCACAACAGCAATGAATTCATTTCGATTACAAAAATGAAGTGTTATTTAGTTGAACTTCTCTAAGCAAATGAAAGTGAATCTAAAGTAAATACTGAATCGAAGCGTTATACGTGTCCGCAAATTATCCGTTTCATTACAGTGCTCTTTGGTTAACCCCATTTTTCGTTTTTTGGTCTGATATTAACACAAACAAAGCGGATGGTTTTCCTACTCGTGAACACGCAACGTATAACTGCCCATGTGAAAAATAATGATTTTCTAAATTTATCCTGCAAACACTAACCGATTGCCTTTGCGACTTGTTACTTGTCATTGCGAACGCAAGGCGAACTGGAAATTGCAATCATTTGAAGTCAAACGGAAGATCAGTCGGAATCATCGGTATTCGAGGAATACAAACATTTTCACCTGCGTACTTTCCGCTAAAAATGCTTGCCTCCATCAAATTCGGCATAAGTCTTTTTACCGAAAGTCGAGTACCGTTGCAAAGTCACGGTGGATTCAAATTACGCAATATCATAATAACTGTACCAACTTTGAGTTGCAAGTTATGTGGTGGAAATCCGGGTAACTCCAGTGAGTTCAAAAACTCCGTTGGATAATTTACTACATCATCGGAATTCGTTATGGAATCAACGGATTTGTATGTCACCAATTCGCCAGTAATTTTTGATTGAATGGTGAAATTCAGTGCGTGTACATCATTATTCTTTGCGGCAAGAATTGCTCGTTGACTTAACCAAGCATAATTCTGATAATTGTCACTAACGTTTGCGAAAACATTTTCAATAAGCGCTAATTGAGAGTCTACAAATCGGAAAAAGTCGTTGGTAAGAGTAATGAATCCAGATGTCGCATCAACTGGGACTTTTCCATTTCCAACAGCTAACAATTGTTTGGAAAATTGTGCAGCACCTTGATCATTTTGAAGTTGAACTCTCATATTAGTGGTTAGCGATAATGTTTTTACGTTATTCGATAAAGGTGATGCCTTCAGGCAAACATTCAATTCATCTGCAGGCGTTCCACGGGGAATTACTGGGAAAGTCTGCCTGAAATCGCCTGTCAACAATATCATCAAGCCGCCAAAGATGTTGTTATTTCGCCGAAGATCCTTCAATGTGAAGTTAAGTGCTTGAAGTGATTTCTTATGTGCCATTGTGTACTCATCCCACACAATGAGCTCGCATTGCATCAACAATTTTCCCATTGCACTGGATCGGGAAATATTGCATGTTGGAGTATCAATTGTGTTTAAATTGAGTGGCAACTTAAGCGCAGAATGTGCAGAATATGACTGCCACCTAGAAGAGCCGCCGCAATTCCAGATGATGCTAATGCCAAAGCTATGTCACATCTTGATCGAATAGTGGCCAAAATCAATGAAATGACAAATGTTTTCCCTGTTCCTCCACGTGCGTCCAGGAAGAATAGACCACCAGTATTATTGTCCACCGCTAGCATGAATGTTTCGTATACGTGTTTTTGCTGTTCATTCAGCAACGGCACATTATTTCGAACGAATTCCTGCAATGTATCAACATTGTATTGCAGCTCTCGATTTAATTCTTGCTTGAATGCATCGTGCATTTGGCGCAATTTTTCATCGATCGATTTGGGCGCAATCATTCCTACTTCAATCAGTAGCTTGTTTGCAATAGTCAAGCATTGATCCTCAATCAGAATCAACCCTTCATAGTAAATTTCATCGGTTATTTGGATGTCAGGATTATTCGTTTGAATGCGCAAGCGATGCAAGATATCTTCACATATGTTGTCTTTATGTTTGTTCCATAACTGAATTGGTTGTGAAGGAAAACATGTGGTGATGATAATTGCGAACAACGTTCGTATTTGGTACGCATTTGATGAGACAACTGAATCCGTAAGTGTTAAATCCCAATGAAAATCGTTCTCCACCAAACCCAATAGTTCACATGCTTCTCGATATGTTTAGCATTGGTTGGCCATTCACAGTTTTCAAATGCGCAAATGATTTTGGGCCACATACATTTACCAACAGCACTCGCAAATTAAAACATTCATCATTTCTAGGATGAACAGTATACATGCGACCTAGCGCATCAGTGGGAAACACCTGTGGCCAATTTGGAACTGGGGTTCCTTGTTTGCGACGTTGGAATTTCTTTGTTGATTGATTCCAAGTGTAATACTTGGGCATTTCGACGTACATCAGCGTCGCTGCGAATGGATCTGCTTTACACATTGCAAAGAAGCTAGTCAATGTTGTCGATGGTGGTCTCTCAGCTCGTTGTGCCGCATTCGCCTCAGTGAAGTAAACTCTTTGGCCATTTTCCAAATGCACTGCTAAATGTACAACTGTGGGAGATCTTTCATGAATTTGAACTGACAATAATCGCCACAGTGCTTCATTAGTACTGACGTATCTGCCCATTTGGAAGTTGCTGATTTCGTCATTCGCATTTTCCGACGCAATACCAAACACAGCCATGTCGCTGCCTTTTGTGACGTACTTGCACAAATATTTGATTGATTTGGCCGAATGACAACTCTCAACGTTTGCATGTGTTTCGAAAATTGATGATAGCAGCGGGCAATATGGTACAATGAATTCATTTCCGATCTCAATCTCTTGATTTTGAACTTTAACTTTGATAGTTCGACCATTATCTTCTTTTGTACGCCGACGATAAACTGGATATCCATCATTTCCTGTGACTGTTTCAGCAACTAACGGTCGCGGATATCGTTTTGTGCACTTTCCATCAGCCATGCAAGGCGATAATGGATTTAATGCACCGCACGGTCCATACGCCATCTGTGTCGTCACAATGTCGTGTAGATGGGGATCAGTGACTGGTTCAGGAATTTCAGCTGATATGATGACTCTGCAGATTATGTCATGGCGATCTTGCGGTTTTTGGCCCGGTTCCAACTCACGTTCAATTTCCGTCCACTTCGGATTGCATGTGAACGTAATAAACAAATCCGGAGTTCCATAATTTCGCACGTACGTCATAGCGTCTTGAGCGTATTCGTGCATGTGGCGTGGGCTTCCGATATAAGATGATGGGACATTCGTCAGACGTCCAATATTCTGAACATCACCATCTGAATGAATAGCATCACGCAAGTGTATATAGTCCTCAGATCGTAGCTTTGCCTGATTGAATCGGATGAACCCTAAACGTTCGGTCTCGACTTTGACATACATGTCGACAGCGAATTGCTGGAATAGCCAACGGCACTTCAGAATGACATTCTCCTCATGTGTACGAATCATCATACGATACGCATAGTAATTCATTGCGCTTAGATTTTCATTCGTTGATACGCCTGAAAATGCAAAATTAAATGAATTGTTAATGGAAACCAATAATAGCAATAATTAGTGTGTGAATATTGTACCTGTAATTGGATCGACCATCTTCAACGTGATGTCGTATCCGTCTTGCCCTTGCCAATAAATAATTGGATATTGCAACGCATTATACAAACGATGTGTCTCGTTTACACGATGCATGATATTGCTTCTTCGCTGAACGACAATGTCTTGCGATTTAGTTGGATCGCCAACAATAATTGCCGCAACATCAGTAACGGTGGGTGCATTGAATCTTCGCACATGTTCACCTGTTGGGGTACAATCCGCTCTTATGACAAATTTGTGCGTATCCGATGACATTCGTTCCAACGCTGTTTTGAACATATCAACCACAACATTATTAGCGTGAAAAATGCTTGCAACTATTCAATAATTTGTCTCTTTAACTGTTGTATTCCCTGTATATTGCACCGCACATTCAGCTGATCCGCCATCGACGAAATGAAATACATTTGCAGAAATTGATGCGGTTCATCTGGTGGTGGCACCATTGAACCATGCAAATGATATATTAGTCCTTGTAACTGTAATTGCAAACAATAATTGGTTGAAGAATAAGGTGTAACTTCTGATCGTGTAACGGTGTAGTGTGTGGTGTATATGTAGTTGTTATGTGTTGCAATTCATTGTGTTGGTGTGAGTGATTGGTTATGTGTGTTGTATCTTTTACCTTGCAAGTCGGCATGAAGTCGCCTTCTCGAATGATATTAGCTCCAAAGGAAGTCATGCGAAAGCAGTTATTGTATTCAAGGATGTGTTGAAGAAAATGGCTGGCACCGGGATCACTTCCATCGAACAATGGTTTCAGTGGCTGTGGTGGTGTAAGTAATGGATCCAGTTTGACTTTTTCACTTGCGCAGCACAATCCAGCCGTTTCTCCTTTGAACTTTAACGCATTGCAATATGGGCATATAGTCGTCATTGGTCCAATATCTAAATTTTCATCATCACTGTAGTTCGCAGTGGGATCATATTGGAATGCCAAACGATTGTATGATGCAAATGATCTTCGTGTACTCACGCGTTGTCTCAATCGGGCATTTCCTCTTATTATATTTTGTCTTTCTTCGCTTAAGTTCTGTGAATACACTTGTTGCTGGCTCGCATGTCTTGTGCGGCGGCCGATGTTCGCACGTCGTCCTCTAGGCATTTTGGCCTATGGACAGAGTGGTGAATTTAACCTCAAATGCACGATCCACATACTTTACACAGTTCAACTTACCACCTTAAAACAAATGCCTGCTGTTGAAATTGAATAAACATTTGCACAATACACGTGATTGATTTGATGGTTTCCAATTGAAATGTTAGGAAACGAATAACTTATTTTTTTTTACTTTTTTTTTCACAATTTCACAGTGAACACAATACCGGTTTGTCACATGAAATTAACTGAGCAGAGAACAATGAGTAGCTGTCAAGCAATGTATCACGCACCGGCGCCATCTACTTAAAATATTGGTTTGTAGTACATGCTATGTATCAGAGATGGCGCTGTATGTGAAAAATGATTTTCCCGCTTTTCTGTTGAAATTTTTCCTGAATTTTCTTTACTATAAACCTCACGGAGGCGGAGACCTTTCCAACAACTGCAAAACCGTGGAAATCGGTTCGTGCGTTTTGGAGTTATAGCGTCAGGAAGGAAAACCCGACTTATTTTTATATAGTTGAAGATAATAAAATTTGTATGATATTTTTCACAATTATGACATTTTCATTTTATGTCATCATTATGTCATTTTCATTTTTGTTTCCTTCTTTTTTTGTTTAGGAACGCTTCTCAATAATCCGGTTCACTCGGGACACGCACCTGATAAAGCGCGTATTGAGGCAAAGATGGCTCTGAACAGGATCAAAAAAACTTACTTCGGAGAAGAGCGACAACAGCATCAACCGTCGACTCGGAAGTGAGAAATTTCGTCCTCACCCGTCGCTGCGAGATTACCACGTGTTGATAATGTGTCACGAACTATACGCAGAGTTCGGCAAGCAAAAAATCCCCACCCTCCAGATCCATCAAAAGGATCCAGCTTCACTATCTCAGATCAATATAAGTTAACACTTAAAGATCGGAAATTCTCGTTTCATGATTCGAACTCTAAAGATAGACTTTTGATATTCCCTACAAAGGCTAATTTGAAATCGTTGCAAAAAAGTAACACATAGTACTGTGACGGGACTTCCAAAACAGTGCCCCAAGCGTTTAATCAATTGTACACATTCCATGGGGATATTGGGAATAAGAATGTTCCTCTTGTTTACATTTTAACTGTTAATCGTTCTCAACAGACTTATATCGAAATATTGAAAATTCTGAAAAAACTTGAACGGTGGATTATCTCCGGGAAGAGTGATGTCTGATTTCGAGTTAGCTTTTATCGATACTGTGAAACATATTTTTCCGCATGCTGATGTGAGCGGGTGTCTTTTTCATATGAGACAAACATTATGGGACGCGGTTCGCTCGGCAGGCTTATCAAAACAGTATAAGGAGGACAGTATTTTTGCTCGTAAGGTACGAATGCTTTTTGCATTGGCATTGGTTCCTTGCTGGGACCTTGATGAAGCGTACTCTAGTTTGCTTTCGTGGAAATGATATAAAGAACATGAAAAATTGCTCGAAAAATTATTGAAATATTTTGAATACTCCTCGATAGGAAAATTGAATCGTCGTAAGGAGCGAGTGGGAGCTCATTTTGATGCACGCATATGGAATCCGTACAATTCTGTAGTAAATGATGAGGCACGTACAAACAATTATGTTGAGGGTTGGCATAATTCATTTCATGGTAAAGCTGACGCATCTCATCCTTTATTGTGGAAGTTTATCGACTTATTGAAAAGTGAACAAGGTTTTGTTGAAACAATCCGAGTGCAAATGAATACGCGAGCTCCCAGTCCTTCCAAACGAAAGAAGTACGAAAACTATGACGAGCGTTTGACCACAGTAGTTGAGAAATATGATGGAGATGATATCATCGATTATTTAAAAAACGTTGCTAATATTGTATTGCTATGAATTCGAATTGCATGGCAAATAAGGAGCCATCTTCATTGTAATATTAAATCATTGGTTCTAGGCTTACTTAAAAATATCGTTTGAGGATTACAAAACAGCATTCGTAATGAGTTATTGTTTGTATTTATCAATTCTTTGGCGTTGCAGTTGCATGTTTATCTTGTTTGATGCTCTCATCTTCAGTTTCATAATTTTTCCTTAGTTTTTCTGTTCGTGCAAGGCCTTTAATGGAGAAAATAAACTGCATATCGAGAGATTTTTTTCTGCGTGTCGTTTTTATTTCTGCTTCATCCAGATGTTTTAATGCTGTTTCCATTTTTTGGGGATTTTTTTCCGGGGAAATTTTGGTTCGGGGATTTTTTTTCCGGGAAAATTTTTGTTCGGGAAGTTTTTTCCGGGGAAATTTTTGTTCGGGGATTTTTTTGCCGGGGAAGTTTTTGCGGGGTAATTTGTTCCGGAAAAATGTTTGTTCGGGAAGTTTTTTCCGGGGGGCACAACAACTGGGGGGCAGCGAGTGGGGAACAAAAATTGGGGGACAGCCAGTGGGGCACGAAAGTTGGGGAGCAGCGAGGGGGCCCAAAAATTGGAGGGTAGCGAGTGGGGCACAAGGATTGGCGGGTAGCGAGGGGGGGGGGGGACAAAAATTGGGGCGCAGCGAGTGGGTCATAAAAGTCGGGGGGCAGTGAGTGGGGCACAACAACTGGGGGCATCGGGTGAGGAACGAAAATTCGGGGGCAGCCAGTGGGGCACAAATACTGGGGGGGCAGCGAATGGGGCAGGAACATTTGGGGGCAGCGAATGGGGCAGGAACATTTAGGGGCAGCGAGAGGGCCCAAGAATCGGGGGGGGGGGAGGCAGCGAGTGGGGCACGAAAGTTGCGGAGGAGCGAGGGGGCCCAAGAATTAGAGGGTAGCGAGTAGGGCACAAATAAGGGGGGGGGGCAGCGAGCGGGGCATAAGAATTGGGGGGCAACGAGTGGGGAACAAAAATTGGGGGGCAGCGAGTGGGGCACAAAAATTTGGGGGGCAGCGAGTGGGGCCGAAGAATTGAGGTACAACGAGTGGGGAACAAGAATTGGGAGGCAACGAGTGGGGAACAAAAATTGGGGGGCAACGAGTGGGGCACAAAAATTAGGAGGCAGTGAGTGGGGCACAACCACTGGGGGCATTGCGTGAGGAACAAAAATTGGCGGGCATCTAGTGGGGCACGAAAATTTGGAGCAGCGAGAGGGCCTAAGAATCGGGTCGCGGCAGCGAGAAGGCCCAATAATGGGGGGCCAGCGATAGGGCCCAAGGATTGGGGGGGGGGGGGGTAGCGAGTGGGGCACAAAAAATGCGGGGCAGCGAGTGGGGGCCAGGCAGTGATACACAACAATTGGGGTGCAGCTATTGGGGTATAAAAATTCGGGGGTAGCGATTGGGGCACAAGAATTGGAGGGCAGTGAGGGGGGCACAAGAATTGGCGGACAGCGAGTGGGGCACAAAAAATGCGGGGCAGCGAGTGGGGCACAAAAGTGGGGGGCAGGCAGTGATACACAACAATTGGGGTGCAGCTATTGGGGTATAAAAATTCGGGGGTAGCGAGTGGGGCACAAGAATTGGAGGGCAGTGAGGGGGGCACAAGAATTGGGGGACAGCGAGTGGGGCACAAGAATTGGCCCTGGTAGATTTGTCCGAGACTGCTAACTCTCGGAATGGACACTGAAACGACTCTCGGATTTTCGGAGGTTAGGGCGCCCCACCGCCGAACTAACTCTCGACCGACAGTGCATCCGAGTATTGAGTATTAATTAATAAATTTAATATTCAGTAATGTTTAATTAACGATGGGTACGGATGGGGGGTGCATTATGGTATTTGAAAGTAATTTAAACATTGCAGTTAGCACTCTCGGACCAACTCTCTAACAAGAGTCCAATCCGAGTCGCTTATGAATTGGCAAATTAATTTAAAAAACATTTTTACTAATTGGAGGGACTCTGAGTAGGGTGAGGGTGATATGGGGCCCCTCTGCCAGTAGTGGGGGGGATTTGACAGGTCTTTAAACATTGCTGAGAGCACTCTCGGATCAATTCTTGGACGAGACTGCAATTCGAGAGTGCCTTATCAATTGGAAAATTAATTTAATAATATTTTCTACTAATTGGTGGGACTGTGAGAATGGTGGGGGTGATATGGCAACCACCTGTCAGTAGAGGGGGGTTTTGGAAATTAATTTAAACTTTGCTGAGAACAGTCTTGGACGAGAGTCCCAATACGAGAGGGGCTTATCAATTGGCAATTTAGTTGTATTAATATTTTGATTATTTGGAGGGACTCTCAGAACAGTGAGGGTGATATGGGGACCCTCTGTCAGTAGTGGGGGGAATTTGACAGGTCTTTAAACATTGCCGAGAGCACTCTCGGATCAAGTCTTGGACGCGACTGCAATCCGAGAGCGGCTTATCAATTGGAAAATTAATTTTAAAACTATTTTTTATAAATTGGCGGGACTGTGGGAACGGTTTGGGTGATATGGCGACCACGTGTCAGTAGAGGGGGGGATTAGACAGGTCTTTAAACAGATGGTCGCCATATCACCCACACACTTCCCACAGTCCCACCAATTAATAAAAATATTTTTAAAATTAATTTTCCAATTGATAAGTCATTCTCGGATTGGGACTCTCGTCCAAGACTTGATCCGAGAGTGCTCTCAGCAGAGTTTAAATTAGTATCAAATCCCCCGTCTAATCAAGTCGTAAAGTATCAAGTCCCCCCAATTAATACAAAATATTTTTTAAATCAATTTGGTAATTCATAAGCGACTCGGATTGGAGTCTTGTTCGAGAGTCGGTCCGAGAGTGCTCACTGCAATGTTTAAATTACATTCAAATACCATAATGCACCCCCATCCCCGCCCATAGTTAATTAAACATGATAGAATATTAAACTTATTAATTAATACTCAATACTCGGATGCACTTTCGGTTGAGTTAGTTCGGCAGTTGGGCGCCCTAACCTCCGAAAATACGAGAGTCGTTTCAGTGTCCATTCCGAGTATCGAACCTACTCTCGGACATTCTCGGTGTCATCCGTCAGGGAAGGGGGGCAGCAACACAATTTTTGTGTACTGACATCTTTTTAATTCGTAAGCAACAAATTCTCAAAAAAATTGAGTAGACGTGCGAAAGGTTGCTCTTTGTAATGGATACAAAAAACGATATGTAGAACACGAGTAACGGGGCTTAGTAACTACCTTGTTGTTTGGAGCACCGTTTTCTTTTCAGAAGAAAGTATTGAGGAAGTTATGGGATCAAAGTTACTGCTTTGTTTTTCACTGTGTTTTACCATAGAGTCAAGTTATCGATAAAATATAGCTCAATTATATATTCATTCATATGCTTACGCTTTGCGTTCACCAATTATGTTGGTCGAGCCATTTAGTCTCTTTTACGAAAACTGGACTGTACCTCGAGGATTAGAACTGCGATTTAAATGAACAAAGTGAGGTTAGAATCGCTGTGATGAGCTCCACTGTGATGAGCGAGACTGTATTGTGAGAAGAATGAAGGTTACTCGTTTGTAGGAAAATGAAATTCCACTGAGTTTTCGCATCAGTGTCAATAAAGTCCACAAATGTTTTCTTTTTTTTTCCTTGAAAAATGAGTAGCGGCGACCTACCTGGCAATCCATGCCCATTTCCTGGACCGGATTTTTTTCTTTGGAACCCCCATCTTGCTTATCTAGTAATGATATTCCTAAATTACTACTTACAATTTGCACTTCCAATTATTAGAAGTGTTGTCATTGACGGCGGTTTTGCGATCAAGAAATTTGAGATAGACCTCCAGTCCAAGACCATGGTTCGGTTTCACATTCAGTTCACAAGTGTTGCACCATTTTATATGAAATTGGAACGCGCGGCATCTGAATCCAATTCGACCACGGGATATTTGAATATTCTAAATGAAGCATGAACAAATAACTCGTAGTCATTTACCAGGTCGGTTCTTGAGTTCTTGCTGAGTTATCAGGTTTTTGCTTGGTTTTTAGGTTTTGCGAGAGGTTATTGTCACCACTTTTAAAAAAGAGTACAAATTGTTTGACCAAACCACCAAAAAAGTACTAATCCATTGTGGACCTTGACAAGATAATTTTATAATTCCTGTAGCCTAAGATCATGTAAAAATTTTACATATTTTTTATAATTCATTGAAGCATATACAAAACAAAATTAAACCATATACAACCATGTACTAACGATGTACAATCGAGTATATAAAGTACTTTGTCTACTTAGTGTACTTTGTCTGCTAAGTACCTAGGGGTATCAAACGATTGAAATTTCATAGTTGATTTTTTTATTATTTTTTATATTAACGAGATCGGTAGCGCGTGCCCCGCACGCGCATTTCCTTTTTCCACGGCACTGACTGGTGTGGCGTTAGTGTCAGTCTTACGGTAATATCGATATCAGTCTCTTGCGCAAATATCGATATGATATCGAGATTTTTCGATAGGTTTCTGTCGTTTCTCTTTTTTACCAGAGGAACCGTAAATGAACATATTTCAAAATGGCTGGAGAAACCAACCTACAGCGCCCTCAGTGCCTCAATCCGCGTTTGGCTTGATCAGTGGCCGTGAACAAAACCGTGCAGACAATTGTAAAAATCTCGACAGTTTCTTATTTGCAATTTCAGCATTATGGATGATATGGAATCAAAGAACGAACAAAATGCAGGTGAGTATCATAAATTTTGAATGTACGTTTGTCAATCTTCCTTCTACACATGAAACATCAGCTTGTTTGAGGGAAACATGCCGGTAGCGTCGTGCTCAACATTTGAATTTATATTTTGAATTTATGTGCATCGTATCGTTACTGATATATCTGATCGAATATTTTGATCGAATTATTCATGCATAATTCGTTACGACAGCGTTCTGACAGCTAGCTAGCATTAGTAATGCAAAAACAATCCTTAACCTCTTTGAGTAGCACCCATCATAGTATGACGAAATCGCGCATAGGTACACGCGGAAAAAAATTAATTCGACGAATTGTAGATTTCAATTTTATTTCCATTTTCAAATACAATTTCAATTTACATATCAATAATTATTCGATATATTGCACAGTGTCTTAAAAAGTTTCAATGTGTTATGATTTCCAATATTGTAGGGTCCGGTGGTTCACAATACGACTCCAAGACACCTGACCCCAGCTTTCCAAATCCAGCAAAATCACAGGTTGGCGACATCGACCAGAACGCAACTAGCCCTAGGTGCACACAGCTTACTAGTATTCCCTCAAAAGTCAAACTACCAGAAAAACAAGGTGTCAAGGGATTCTGCACGTCCAAAAAGGCCGTCTCACAAGGGACTAAGATGCCAATCAATCGACGAGAACCGCCAGTTAAACACCAATCAGTCGTTCCTCCCCTTCGACGTCAACCATCAGCACGCCTTAACTAACGGGTAGCCCGACAATTGGCGCAGAATATCCATGCCCCTGAGTCGACTCCCGTAGAAGAAGTGCGAAAGATCGTCAATTTATTGAATTTACAATGAAAGAAGGATGAAAGTGATCAATCGGCAGCCCCACCTCCGAAATATAAAAAGAGAGTTTAAATTAACAGATCAACCATTAACAGATGAACCGTGACTGCAAAAACACGAATAACGAATACCAAAAATCAACCCACAGCGCCTGCGACAATTTCACTCAATCCGGCCCTACCCTCTACAACCTCGCGACAAGATTGCAACATGACTCAACCTTTTCCAGTCGTAAGCTGTTGATCCACTACTTGAACTGTCACAAATGGTTCCCACTGCGCAAACATTTCAGTCATGTTACCGAAGATTCATTAAGCACTCTACTTGCATCTGTTAGATGTTATTTCAATTTTAAAATGCTAATGATTTTCTAGACATGTACTGCAGTTATTTTGGAATGTATTGTAAAGGGAGGGGCGCAAATTAAGAATGGAAATTTGAGAATTGCAAATGTAAGAATCGAAACTTCGAAAATTGAAAATTGAAAATTTGAAAATTGAAAATTTGAAAATTGAAAATTTGAAAATTGAAAATTTGAAAATTGAAAATTTGAAAATTGAAAATTTGAAAATTGAAAATTTGAAAATTGAAAATTTGAAAATTGAAAATTTGAAAATTGAAAATTTGAAAATTGAAAATTTGAAAATTGAAAATTTGAAAATTGACAATTTGAAAATTGAAATTTGAAAATTGAAAATTTGAAATTGAAATTGAAAATTGAAAATTTGAAAATTGAAAATTTGAAAATTGAAAATTTGAAAATTGAAAATTTGAAAATTGAAAATTTGAAAATTGAAAATTTGAAAATTGAAAATTTGAAAATTGAAAATTTGAAAATTGAAAATTGAAAATTTGAAAATTGAAAATTGAAAATTGAAAATTTGAAAATTGAAAATTGAAAATTTGAAAATTGAAAATTTGAAAATTGAAAATTTGAAAATTGAAAATTTGAAAATTGAAAATTTGAAAATTGAAAATTTGAAAATTGAAAATTTGAAAATTGAAAATTTGAAAATTGAAAATTTGAAAATTGAAAATTTGAAATTGAAAATTTGAAAATTGAAAATTTGAAAATTGAAAATTTGAAAATTGAAAATTTGAAAATTGAAAATTTGAAAATTGAAAATTTGAAAATTGAAAATTTGAAAATTGAAAATTTGAAAATTGAAAATTTGAAAATTGAAAATTTGAAAATTGAAAATTGAAAAATTGAAAATTGAAAATTGAAAATTTGAAAATTGAAATTGAAAATTGAAAATTTGAAAATTGAAAATTTGAAAATTGAAAATTTGAAAATTGAAAATTTGAAAATTGAAAATTTGAAAATTTGAAAATTTGAAAATTTGAAAATTTGAAAATTTGAAAATTGAAATTTGAAAATTGAAAATTTGAAAATTGAAAATTTGAAAATTGAAAATTTGAAAATTGAAAATTTGAAAATTGCAAATTTGAAAATTGAAAATTTGAAAATTGAAAATTTGAAAATTGAAAATTCGAAAATTGAAAATTTGAAAATTGAACATTTGAAAATTGAAAATTTGAAAATTGAAAATTTGAAAATTGAAAATTTGAAAATTGAAAATTTGAAAATTGAAAATTTGAAAATTGACAATTTGAAAATTGAAAATTTGAAAATTGAAAATTTGAAAATTGAAAATTTGAAAATTGAAATTTGAAAATTGAAAATTTGAAAATTGAAAATTTGAAAATTGAAAATTTGAAAATTGAAAATTTGAAAATTGAAAATTTGAAAATTGAAATTCGAAAATTGAAAATTTGAAAATTGAACATTTGAAAATTGAACATTTGAAAATTGAAAATTTGAAAATTGAAAATTTGAAAATTGAAAATTTGAAAATTGAAAATTTGAAAATTGAAAATTTGAAAATTGAAAATTTGAAAATTGAAAATTTGAAAATTGAAAATTGAAATTTGAAAATTGAAAATTTGAAAATTGAAAATTGAAAATTTGAAAATTTGAAAATTGAAATTTGAAAATTGAAAATTTGAAAATTGAAAATTTGAAAATTGAAATTTGAAAATTGAAAATTTGAAAATTGAAAATTTGAAAATTGAAAATTTGAAAATTGAAAATTTGAAAATTGAAAATTTGAAAATTGAAAATTTGAAAATTGAAAATTTGAAAATTGAAAATTTGAAAATTGAAAATTTGAAAATTGAAAATTTGAAAATTGAAAATTTGAAAATTGAAAATTTGAAAATTGAAAATTTGAAAATTGAAAATTTGAAAATTGAAAATTTGAAAATTGAAAATTTGAAAATTGAAAATTTGAAAATTGAAAATTTGAAAATTGAAAATTTGAAAATTGAAAATTTGAAAATTGAAATTTGAAAATTGAAAATTTGAAAATTGACAATTTGAAAATTGAAAATTTGAAAATTGAAAATTTGAAAATTGAAAATTTGAAATTGAAAATTTGAAAATTGAAAATTTGAAAATTGAAAATTTGAAAATTGAAAATTTGAAAATTGAAAATTTGAAAATTGAAAATTTGAAAATTGAAAATTTGAAAATTGAAAATTCGAAAATTGAAAATTTGAAAATTGAACATTTGAAAATTGAACATTTGAAAATTGAAAATTTGAAAATTGAAAATTTGAAATTGAAAATTTGAAAATTGAAAATTTGAAAATTGAAATTGAAAATTGAAATTTGAAAATTGAAAATTTGAAAATTTGAAAATTGAAAATTTGAAAATTGAAAATTTGAAAATTGAAAATTTGAAAATTGAAAATTTGAAAATTGAAAATTTGAAAATTGAAAATTTGAAAATTGAAAATTTGAAAATTGAAAATTTGAAAATTGGGAAATTTGAAAATTGAAAATTTGAAATTGAAATTTGAAAATTGAAAATTTGAAAATTGAAAATTTGAAATTGAAAATTGAAAATTGAAAATTTGAAAATTGAAAATTTGAAAATTGAAAATTTGAAAATTGAAAATTTGAAAATTGAAAATTTGAAAATTGAAAATTTGAAAATTGAAATTTGAAAATTGAAAATTTGAAAATTGAAAATTTGAAAATTGAAAATTTGAAAATTGAAAATTTGAAAATTGAAAATTTGAAAATTTGAAAATTCAAAATTTGAAAATTCAAAATTTGAAAATTGAAAATTTGAAAATTGAAAATTTGAAAATTGAAAATTTGAAAATTGAAAATTTGAAATGAAATTGAAATGAAATTTGAAAATTGAAAATTTGAAAATTGAAAATTTGAAAATTGAAAATTTGAAAATTGAAAATTTGAAAATTGAAAATTTGAAAATTGAAAATTTGAAAATTGAAAATTTGAAAATTGAAAATTTGAAAATTGAAAATTTGAAAATTGAAAATTTGAAAATTGAAAATTTGAAAATTGAAAATTTGAAAATTGAAAATTTGAAAATTGAAAATTTGAAAATTGAAAATTTGAAAATTGAAAATTTGAAAATTGAAAATTTGAAAATTGAAAATTTGAAAATTGAAAATTTGAAAATTGAAAATTTGAAAATTGAAAATTTGAAATTGAAAATTTGAAATTGAAAATTGAAAATTGAAAATTTGAAAATTGAAAATTTGAAAATTGAAAATTTGAAAATTGAAAATTTGAAAATTGAAAATTTGAAAATTGAAAATTTGAAAATTGAAAATTTGAAAATTGAAAATTTGAAAATTGAAAATTTGAAAATTGAAAATTCGAAAATTGAAAATTTGAAAATAGAACATTTGAAAATTGAACATTTGAAAATTGAACATTTGAAAATTGAAAATTTGAAAATTGAAATTTGAAAATTGAAAATTTGAAAATTGAAAATTTGAAAATTGAAAATTTGAAAATTGAAAATTTGAAAATTGAAATTTGAAATAATTGAAAATTGAAAATTTGAAAATTGAAATTTGAAAATTGGAAATTTGAAAATTGAAAATTTGAAAATTGAAAATTTGAAAATTGAAAATTTGAAAATTGAAAATTTGAAAATTGAAAATTTGAAAATTGAAAATTTGAAAATTGAAAATTTGAAAATTGAAAATTTGAAAATTGAAAATTTGAAAATTGAAAATTTGAAAATTGAAAATTTGAAAATTGAAAATTTGAAAATTGAAAATTTGAAAATTGAAAATTTGAAAATTGAAAATTTGAAAATTGAAAATTTGAAAATTGAAAATTTGAAAATTTGAAAATTTGAAAATTCAAAATTTGAAAATTCAAAATTTGAAAATTGAAAAATTTGAAAATTGAAAATTTGAAAATTGAAAATTTGAAAATTGAAAATTTGAAAATTGAAAATTTGAAAATTGAAAATTTGAAAATTGAAAATTTGAAAATTGAAAATTTGAAAATTGAAAATTTGAAAATTGAAAATTTGAAAATTAAAAATTTGAAAATTGAAAATTTGAAAATTGAAAATTTGAAAATTGAAAATTTGAAAATTGAAAATTTGAAAATTGAAAATTTGAAAATTGAAAATTTGAAAATTGAAAATTTGAAAATTGAAAATTTGAAAATTGAAAATTTGAAAATTGAAAATTTGAAAATTGAAAATTTGAAAATTGAAAATTTGAAAATTGAAAATTTGAAAATTGAAAATTTGAAAATTGAAAATTTGAAAATTGAAAATTTGAAAATTGAAAATTTGAAAATTGAAAATTTGAAAATTGAAAATTTGAAAATTGAAATTTTTTCAATCTGAAAATTGAAAATTGAAATTTTCAATTTTCAAATTTTCAATTTTCAAATTTTCAATTTTCAAATTTTCAATTTTCAAATTTTCAATTTTCAAATTTTCAATTTTCAAATTTTCAATTTTCAAATTTTCAATTTTCAAATTTTCAATTTTCAAATTTTCAATTTTCAAATTTTCAATTTTCAAATTTTCAATTTTCAAATTTTCAATTTTCAAATTTTCAATTTTCAAATTTTCAATTTTCAAATTTTCAATTTTCAAATTTTCAATTTTCAAATTTTCAATTTTCAAATTTTCAATTTTCAAATTTTCAATTTTCAAATTTTCAATTTTCAAATTCCCAATTTTCAAATTTTCAATTTTCAAATTTTCAATTTTCAAATTTTCAATTTTCAAATTTTCAATTTTCAAATTTTCAATTTTCAAATTTTCAATTTTCAAATTTTCAATTTTCAAATTTTCAATTTTCAATTTTCAAATTTTCAATTTTCAAATTTTCAATTTTCAAATTTTCAATTTTCAAATTTTCAATTTTCAAATTTTCAATTTTCAAATTTTCAATTTTCAAATTTTCAATTTTCAATTTTCAAATTTTCAATTTTCAAATTTTCAATTTTCAAATTTTCAATTTTCAAATTTTCAATTTTCAAATTTTCAATTTTCAAATTTTCAATTTTCAAATGTTCAATTTTCAAATGTTCAATTTTCAAATGTTCAATTTTCAAATTTTCAATTTTCAAATTTTCAATTTTCAAATTTTCAATTTTCAAATTTTCAATTTTCAAATTTTCAATTTTCAAATTTTCAATTTTCAAATGTTCAATTTTCAAATGTTCAGTTTTCAAATGTTCAATTTTCAAATTTTCAATTTTCAAATTTTCAATTTTCAAATTTTCAATTTTCAATTTTCAAATTTTCAATTTTCAAATTTTCAATTTTCAAATTTTCAATTTTCAAATTTTCAATTTTCAAATTTTCAATTTTCAAATTTTCAATTTTCAAATTTTCAATTTTCAAATTTTCAATTTTCAAATTTTCAATTTTCAAATTTTCAATTTTCAAATTTTCAATTTTCAAATTTTCAATTTTCAAATTTTCAATTTTCAAATTTTCAATTTTCAAATTTTCAATTTTCAAATTTTCAATTTTCAAATTTTCAATTTTCAATTTTCGAAGTTTCGATTCTTACATTTGCAATTCTCAAATTTCCATTCTTAATTTGCGCCCCTCCCTTTACAATACATTCCAAAATAACTGCAGTACATGTCTAGAAAATCATTAGCATTTTAAAATTGAAATAACATCTAACAGATGCAAGTAGAGTGCTTAATGAATCTTCGGTAACATGACTGAAATGTTTGCGCAGTGGGAACCATTTGTGACAGTTCAAGTAGTGGATCAACAGCTTACGACTGGAAAAGGTTGAGTCATGTTGCAATCTTGTCGCGAGGTTGTAGAGGGTAGGGCCGGATTGAGTGAAATTGTCGCAGGCGCTGTGGGTTGATTTTTGGTATTCGTTATTCGTGTTTTTTGCAGTCACGGTTCATCTGTTAATGGTTAATCTGTTAATTTAAACTCTCTTTTTATATTTCGGAGGTGGGGCTGCCGATTGATCACTTTCATCCTTCTTCCATTGTAAATTCAATAAATTGACGATCTTTCGCACTTCTTCTACGGGAGTCGACTCAGGGGCATGGATATTCTGCGCCAATTGTCGGGCTACCCGTTAGTTAAGGCGTGCTGATGGTTGACGTCGAAGGGGAGGAACGACTGATTGGTGTTTAACTGGCGGTTCTCGTCGATTGATTGGCATCTTAGTCCCTTGTGAGACGGCCTTTTTGGACGTGCAGAATCCCTTGACACCTTGCTTTTCTGGTAGTTTGACTTTTGAGGGATTACTAGTAAGCTGTGTGCACCTAGGGCTAGTTGCGTTCTGGTCGATGTCGCCAACCTGTGATTTTGCTGGATTTGGAAAGCTGGGGTCAGGTGTCTTGGAGTCGTATTGTGAACCACCGGACCCTACAATATTGGAAATCATAACACATTGAAACTTTTTAAGACACTGTGCAATATATCGAATAATTATTGATATGTAAATTGAAATTGTATTTGAAAATGGAAATAAAATTGAAATCTACAATTCGTCGAATTAATTTTTTTCCGCGTGTACCTATGCGCGATTTCGTCATACTATGATGGGTGCTACTCAAAGAGGTTAAGGATTGTTTTTGCATTACTAATGCTAGCTAGCTGTCAGAACGCTGTCGTAACGAATTATGCATGAATAATTCGATCAAAATATTCGATCAGATATATCAGTAACGATACGATGCACATAAATTCAAAATATAAATTCAAATGTTGAGCACGACGCTACCGGCATGTTTCCCTCAAACAAGCTGATGTTTCATGTGTAGAAGGAAGATTGACAAACGTACATTCAAAATTTATGATACTCACCTGCATTTTGTTCGTTCTTTGATTCCATATCATCCATAATGCTGAAATTGCAAATAAGAAACTGTCGAGATTTTTACAATTGTCTGCACGGTTTTGTTCACGGCCACTGATCAAGCCAAACGCGGATTGAGGCACTGAGGGCGCTGTAGGTTGGTTTCTCCAGCCATTTTGAAATATGTTCATTTACGGTTCCTCTGGTAAAAAAGAGAAACGACAGAAACCTATCGAAAAATCTCGATATCATATCGATATTTGCGCAAGAGACTGATATCGATATTACCGTAAGACTGACACTAACGCCACACCAGTCAGTGCCGTGGAAAAAGGAAATGCGCGTGCGGGGCACGCGCTACCGATCTCGTTAATATAAAAAATAATAAAAAAATCAACTATGAAATTTCAATCGTTTGATACCCCTAGGTACTTAGCAGACAAAGTACACTAAGTAGACAAAGTACTTTATATACTCGATTGTACATCGTTAGTACATGGTTGTATATGGTTTAATTTTGTTTTGTATATGCTTCAATGAATTATAAAAAATATGTAAAATTTTTACATGATCTTAGGCTACATGAATTATAAAATTATCTTGTCAAGGTCCACAATGGATTAGTACTTTTTTGGTGGTTTGGTCACACAATTTGTACTCTTTTTTAAAAGTGGTGACAATAACCTCTCGCAAAACCTAAAAACCAAGCAAAAACCTGATAACTCAGCAAGAACTCAAGAACCGACCTGGTAAATGACTACGAGTTATTTGTTCATGCTTCATTTAGAATATTCAAATATCCCGTGGTCGAATTGGATTCAGATGCCGCGCGTTCCAATTTCATATAAAATGGTGCAACACTTGTGAACTGAATGTGAAACCGAACCATGGTCTTGGACTGGAGGTCTATCTCAAATTTCTTGATCGCAAAACCGCCGTCAATGACAACACTTCTAATAATTGGAAGTGCAAATTGTAAGTAGTAATTTAGGAATATCATTACTAGATAAGCAAGATGGGGGTTCCAAAGAAAAAAATCCGGTCCAGGAAATGGGCATGGATTGCCAGGTAGGTCGCCGCTACTCATTTTTCAAGGAAAAAAAAAGAAAACATTTGTGGACTTTATTGACACTGATGCGAAAACTCAGTGGAATTTCATTTTCCTACAAACGAGTAACCTTCATTCTTCTCACAATACAGTCTCGCTCATCACAGTGGAGCTCATCACAGCGATTCTAACCTCACTTTGTTCATTTAAATCGCAGTTCTAATCCTCGAGGTACAGTCCAGTTTTCGTAAAAGAGACTAAATGGCTCGACCAACATAATTGGTGAACGCAAAGCGTAAGCATATGAATGAATATATAATTGAGCTATATTTTATCGATAACTTGACTCTATGGTAAAACACAGTGAAAAACAAAGCAGTAACTTTGATCCCATAACTTCCTCAATACTTTCTTCTGAAAAGAAAACGGTGCTCCAAACAACAAGGTAGTTACTAAGCCCCGTCACTCGTGTTCTACATATCGTTTTTTGTATCCATTACAAAGAGCAACCTTTCGCACGTCTACTCAATTTTTTTGAGAATTTGTTGCTTACGAATTAAAAAGATGTCAGTACACAAAAATTGTGTTGCTGCCCCCCTTCCCTGACGGATGACACCGAGAATGTCCGAGAGTAGGTTCGATACTCGGAATGGACACTGAAACGACTCTCGTATTTTCGGAGGTTAGGGCGCCCAACTGCCGAACTAACTCAACCGAAAGTGCATCCGAGTATTGAGTATTAATTAATAAGTTTAATATTCTATCATGTTTAATTAACTATGGGCGGGGATGGGGGTGCATTATGGTATTTGAATGTAATTTAAACATTGCAGTGAGCACTCTCGGACCGACTCTCGAACAAGACTCCAATCCGAGTCGCTTATGAATTACCAAATTGATTTAAAAAATATTTTGTATTAATTGGGGGGACTTGATACTTTACGACTTGATTAGACGGGGGATTTGATACTAATTTAAACTCTGCTGAGAGCACTCTCGGATCAAGTCTTGGACGAGAGTCCCAATCCGAGAATGACTTATCAATTGGAAAATTAATTTTAAAAATATTTTTATTAATTGGTGGGACTGTGGGAAGTGTGTGGGTGATATGGCGACCATCTGTTTAAAGACCTGTCTAATCCCCCCCTCTACTGACACGTGGTCGCCATATCACCCAAACCGTTCCCACAGTCCCGCCAATTTATAAAAAATAGTTTTAAAATTAATTTTCCAATTGATAAGCCGCTCTCGGATTGCAGTCGCGTCCAAGACTTGATCCGAGAGTGCTCTCGGCAATGTTTAAAGACCTGTCAAATTCCCCCCACTACTGACAGAGGGTCCCCAT
Source organism: Asobara japonica (assembly GCA_026005395.1). Classification (NCBI taxonomy): domain Eukaryota; kingdom Metazoa; phylum Arthropoda; class Insecta; order Hymenoptera; family Braconidae; genus Asobara; species Asobara japonica. Next base: position 93,822 of record BQMI01000211.1, read on the forward strand.
ATCACCCTCACTGTTCTGAGAGTCCCTCCAAATAATCAAAATATTAATACAACTAAATTGCCAATTGATAAGCCCCTCTCGTATTGGGACTCTCGTCCAAGACTGTTCTCAGCAAAGTTTAAATTAATTTCAAAAACCCCCCTCTACTGACAGGTGGTTGCCATATCACCCCCACCATTCTCACAGTCCCACCAATTAGTAGAAAATATTATTAAATTAATTTTCCAATTGATAAGGCACTCTCGAATTGCAGTCTCGTCCAAGAATTGATCCGAGAGTGCTCTCAGCAATGTTTAAAGACCTGTCAAATCCCCCCCACTACTGGCAGAGGGGCCCCATATCACCCTCACCCTACTCAGAGTCCCTCCAATTAGTAAAAATGTTTTTTAAATTAATTTGCCAATTCATAAGCGACTCGGATTGGACTCTTGTTAGAGAGTTGGTCCGAGAGTGCTAACTGCAATGTTTAAATTACTTTCAAATACCATAATGCACCCCCCATCCGTACCCATCGTTAATTAAACATTACTGAATATTAAATTTATTAATTAATACTCAATACTCGGATGCACTGTCGGTCGAGAGTTAGTTCGGCGGTGGGGCGCCCTAACCTCCGAAAATCCGAGAGTCGTTTCAGTGTCCATTCCGAGAGTTAGCAGTCTCGGACAAATCTACCAGGGCCAATTCTTGTGCCCCACTCGCTGTCCCCCAATTCTTGTGCCCCCCTCACTGCCCTCCAATTCTTGTGCCCCACTCGCTACCCCCGAATTTTTATACCCCAATAGCTGCACCCCAATTGTTGTGTATCACTGCCTGCCCCCCACTTTTGTGCCCCACTCGCTGCCCCGCATTTTTTGTGCCCCACTCGCTGTCCGCCAATTCTTGTGCCCCCCTCACTGCCCTCCAATTCTTGTGCCCCAATCGCTACCCCCGAATTTTTATACCCCAATAGCTGCACCCCAATTGTTGTGTATCACTGCCTGGCCCCCACTCGCTGCCCCCCCCCCCAATCCTTGGGCCCTATCGCTGGCCCCCCATTATTGGGCCTTCTCGCTGCCGCGACCCGATTCTTAGGCCCTCTCGCTGCTCCAAATTTTCGTGCCCCCCAATATTTGTGCCCCACTAGATGCCCGCCAATTTTTGTTCCTCACGCAATGCCCCCAGTGGTTGTGCCCCACTCACTGCCCCCTAATTTTTGCGCCCCACTCGTTGCCCCCCAATTTTTGTTCCCCACTCGTTGCCTCCCAATTCTTGTTCCCCACTCGTTGTACCTCAATTCTTCGGCCCCACTCGCTGCCCCCCAAATTTTTGTGCCCCACTCGCTGCCCCCCAATTTTTGTTCCCCACTCGTTGCCCCCCAATTCTTGTGCCCCGCTCGCTGCCCCCCCCCTTATTTGTGCCCTACTCGCTACCCTCTAATTCTTGGGCCCCCTCGCTCCTCCGCAACTTTCGTGCCCCACTCGCTGCCTCCCCCCCCCCCGATTCTTGGGCCCTCTCGCTGCCCCTAAATGTTCCTGCCCCCCCAGTATTTGTGCCCCACTGGCTGCCCTCGAATTTTCGTTCCTCACCCGATGCCCCCAGTTGTTATGTCCCACTCACTGCCCCCCGACTTTTATGCCCCACTCGCTGCGCCCCAATTTTTGTCCCCCCCCCCCTCGCTACCCGCCAATCCTTGTGCCCCACTCGCTACCCTCCAATTTTTGGGCCCCTCGCTGCTCCCCAACTTTCGTGCCCTACTGGCTGTCCCATTGAAAATTTGAAAATTGAAAATTTGACAATTTAAAAATTTGAAAATTGAAAATTTGGAAATTGAAAATTTGGAAATTGAAAATTTGCAAATTGCGAATTGAAAGCTGAAAATTTGCAAATTGAATATTGAAAATGTCGATTGGTTAATCTCAAAAGACAGTAAGTATACTTATATTTGCGTGGGTGTTCCACGTATAGCCTCAGTCGATTTTGAATCATGGCATCTTTCGACCGCCATGGCATCTTTTTACTCGCGTCAACACCATCTCTTGCTCACTTAACATCGCGAATTGAGTTTCAATGTCCGAAAGAAAACGACTACATGTTCGGATCATCTGATAGAGTACACGTTGTTTCACTTTGCTTTCTCATTATTAACAAGAAAATAGCGGTACTCCTACATATAAAAGTTTTTGGTTCTGTCTCCCCAAAGCAACTTTCAATAGGCTTATGATTATTATTGAAAGCTGAAAATTTGCAAATTGAATAGTGTAAATGTCGATTGGTTAATCTCAAAAGACAGTAAGTATACTTATATTTGCGTGGGTGTTCCACGTATAGCCTCAGTCTATTTTGAATCATGGCATCTTTCGACCGCCATGGCATCTTTTTACTCGCGTCAACACCATCTCTTGCTCACTTAACATCGCGAATTGAGTTTCAATGTCCGAAATAAAACGGCTACATGTTCGGATCATCTGATAGAGTACACGTTGTTTCACTTTGCTTTCTCATTATTAACAAGAAAATAGCGGTACTCCTACATATAAAAGTTTTTGGTCCTGTCTCCCTAAAGCAACTTTCAATAGGCTTATGATTATTAAACCATATCTGGGGATCCAATAAAATAATAATATCGTTCGTCATACACCCCAAGGAAATTTGTTCCACAGCAGTTTCCAAGCCTTTTGGGTTTTTCCTTTACTAATTGTGGCTCTGCTGCATATATTGCAAAAAGTAATTTTGTGTTACATAAGAATGTACTGAAGCGGGAGTCTCCGTGCGTGGAAATAAACATTCAAAATTTTGTCGGAACTTTTACAACTATTCATTCCGACTCTATTCAAACGCTTTGAAAGGCGCATAGACTGACATTATCGTCTCACTAGAATAAAATTTATATTGTGGATTAACTCTTATCATTTCCATTAGATTGCCAAAATATGTGGAATTTGGCAGATATAGCTGCGAAATACAGTCGTCTCTCTTCCAAGTTCAATACTCGAGAGCACGCCAATCTTCAGCGTTCCCTCAACGTTGAACTCCCTACTTACCTCACTCACTCACCATGTGATTCTGTGGTTGGACTGAATGAGGGGGACTCACCCGTATAATCTATCAAACTATATGAAATTTTGGAGCAATTGCATTTTATGTACCAATTACTACTACATTATTTGTTTACATATTTTATGAGAGTAATAACGAAACATCGTTTTTCGGTTAAAAGCATTCATGCATAGGGGTCAATTCATCATATGATTCAAATTTCAACCAATTTGCTATCCCCCCCCCCCCCTTCGAAACTGTTTCTCGTTCAATTTGCGATTTTCAATTCTCATTTTCGATTGTCAATTGTCCATTATCCATTTTCCGAAAATCAATCTAAATTGTCCGTTTTCAATTTTCTTCTGTAAGTTTGCAATTATCAATTTTCAAATTTCAATTGTTAATTTTCAGCTGCCGGTTATCAGTTGTCCATTTTGATTGTTCAATTATCGTTTTTCACCTCTCAATATTCAACTATTAATTGCCTATCGCCAATCTGGAAACGACAATTTTTTCAATCGTCAATTTTCAATGGTCGATTTTTATTTGTCAATTTTTAATTTTCAGTGATCAATATTCCATTGTCAAATTTTAATAGTCAATTTTTAATTCCCATTGTCAAGTGCCGATTGCCAATTTTCAATTGTGAATTGATATGTATGGATTTTTGTAAGTGTCAATGTTCTGCAATTGGACGATACAGTTCCCTCGAAATGGATACCATAGCATAGAAGTGAAGTGTAATGATCAAACGACCGCCACCCTCACCATCACCACAGACAATACTATCATCAGGTTCCGGGATGCTATCAATGCCGGTATATAGGCCACCTGTTATGGATCTGTGGAGATCAGACCTTCTGCTTCTTCCATTGGTTCGCGAACTCCTAAGCATGCGTGTTAAACATAATGGAGGTAATTCAGTAGATATTTTTTTTTTTTCAATGTAGCCGAATGGTATTTGACTCCACGAGTGATAGGTTAATTTAAGCAATAATCTTCAATATTTACATTTATATATTGTTAAGTCATTAAAGTACAGTAGCAAACTAAATGCATGGAATGTTTTTTAAGTATATAAGGAAATTGACTGTGTACAGATACTGCATGGTAGTTAGAAATTTCAAAAATTAGGTTTGTACTAAGTACGCCTAAATGAAGGAATGTTTGCATTCCATTGCATGAGTCAGGAACTTGAAGTGTTCTTCAAGTGGAAAAACCTCGACACTTGATCGGCGGTTACTTCAAGGTTGAGTCAACCTCATATCATCCTTCTAGCCTTCTAGGATATTTTGCCTCTTCTCTATGTAGTACTATATATATACTAGACTGCATCAAAAGTTTTCGAAGGTTTCGTTTTTCAATATTACACCCCCGAAAAGTGTTATGAGTCTTTTAACTAAGATTGTGAGGCAAGCCCAGCGTCACACGATGATTTTTAGTGGTGGCTCATGATTTTTTCTTTTTTTTATTGAAAAAATCCATTTTTTCGTGAACTACTCGAAATGTACTGGGTTAAAAAGATTGAGGATGCATTAGATTATTCGTATGTTATCCGGGAAGCAAAACGACACCTGTGCAGCATCTCAAAATACTGGGAAATAGGGTATATTGAGACTCACGAATGAATTTATGCGCAAAAAAAGTATTTTTTTTGTCTTTAAACTGAGGTCAGTTGTATTGTACCGTCATAGAACCTACCAAATTTTCTCAGGGACATGCTGATAGACTTCTCTAATTATTCCGTTCATAGCTTCTTCGTTTGTTCAATCATACATATATTTTTTGATGAATTAAAACTGAAAATTTTGTTTTTCTTATATTGTTTGTCTTATGGACAATTAAATGACTGAGAAAAATAATGGGCCTCTGTTAGTGCTCGGAACTTAGTGCGGGTTTTTCCCTTCCGCCAAGGACGCTCGCGGCGCTTCTGTAATCGTGAATAATCGCCAATTATCGACTGAGATCGAGATTACGTACAACTACCCCCTCCTCTCTATGCCCTTCTGGGTTAGTGTTATGAGTCTTTGTTTACTTCACTCTCAGTGTAATAGAAGCCGCGAGTTTATTATGATGTGACTGCCCAATTAAGGCTTATATTCGTATGTTGTGAGTAATTCACATTCGATTCAAAATGTCCAAGGAATCTGAAACAAGTATTTATTTGATTGGCCCACCTCTATCAGAACTTAGGGGTCGCAGATTGCCTACTATTCGGCATGCTATGCAAGTGTACTTCCACAAACATTTAGAGCAGAAATTGACACTACATGCAAGTGCTGTTGCAACAGGTCGGGGAATTGAGATTAAATGGAGGGAAGCAGGAATTACACAATTACGGTATAGTCACCATTCATCTTTGACGTTGGAAAAGTTTCATAAAACTTGGAAAGGCATTAATAAAAATCGAGGGCGAAAAAATTCTCCTGCTCAGCAATTGAAGGAGAAGAAATTCAAGGACATATTGTCTGAATTATTTGACATTGCACGATTTGATCAATGCGATACATCAACTAAGGATAATGGGTTAGTTTTGGAGTCACAGGGGACCTCACGCCATCGAGACATCAGTTCTGTGGCTTCAGACATTCCTGATGAAACAGAAGAAGCTTCTGTAGAGATTATCGTGGAAGGCACACCACCGTCGACCCGATCGGACATGTTGCAAGAAGATGATTTTGAGCAAAATGATGAACAAAATAAAAAAGATACAGTCCCACCGTTACAATCCGACAATTTGCAAGGAGATAATTTTTGGGAAAATGATGAAAATTCAGACGATGAGGGTAAGTAAAAATTTTAATTTAATGTAAACAAATTGAATTTTTGATTACTTGTTTTGTTGATGTCGTTTCCATAAATATCACTTTTTTAGTTCTAAGTCGATCAGTGAGTGGTCTTAGCGTATCCTGTTCAGAGTCAAGTTCGTCATGTACTGCACACCAATTAAAACGTGTAATTTCAAATTTTTCGGATGAATTGAATGCTAAGAAGCCAAAGATGAATAAAAAAACAGTTATCAATGATGAGGTTGCAGCCGCTCTTGATAGAGCAGGAATTTCGAGCAGAACCGCGACGTATGTCGTGGCTGCAGTCATGCGGAGTCTCAAGTGTGATCTCGCAGAATATTCCTTTAGTTACAGTACAATTGAGAGAGCACGAATTGAACACAGGGCGAAAATGACAGCGCAATTGAAAAAAAATTTGCAAGTGGCGCAAGTGCTCATTTTACATTGGGATGGTAAATTGCTTCCCGACAATGAGGGACATGGGAAGATCGAGAGACTCCCTATCGTCGTTTCTGGGCTCGACACAGAACAGTTTTTGGGTGCCCCAGCACTGGAAGCTGGGACAGGAGAGAATACTGCAGATGCCATCATCGAAACTCTGAACGACTGGGGTCTTTCTAGTCGCGTGAAAGCAATCTGCTTTGATACTACGGCTTCTAACACTGGTATGGGAAAAATATAGCATTCAATTATATGCTGTGCTTCCCTCAGTTTTGAAACGTCTGAAAAATATTCGCGGGTTTCGTTGCATAACAATCACGGAGAACAATTCCCGTGGGATTCAGAAAACTTTCGTAAACATTTCTAATTGATCTCGAACACCGAGGGAGGTGTTCAAGCCGCAAGTTATGGGTCCAATACAATTATTTCCTTGGTCTCAATTTCAGTAGCGAAGTGGTCAATCGAGTGAAGTCTATTTCTAACTGACGTCAATTTTTGATGAATATCTCAAATTCAAGAGGAGATAGGGGAAAAAAGTTGCGACAAAAATTGTAGGTCTCTTTATAATCTACAAAAATAGTCCTTATCATTATATCGTTATCTCTGTCCAATTCCAGGATATACACTGTTGAATGGAGCTGGGCGAAAACTGACATAACTCGATTGACCACTTCGCTACTGATTTCTATTACAATGAATGCAGGTTTTCAAAAATGATCGATATATTCTTATCAAAAATTCATCAGTGTTTTTCCGCACAATATTTTTTCAATTTACTTTCTGTCTTTTGCTACAAGTAGTGCAAAAGTTTTGAAACTTATAAGGCCATAAAGACAACAAAAGTGTGCACCACACTCAAATACTTTTGTTGTTTTTCATTGTCAAAAATTTGATTTGTTCATGTCAGGCATCTACTCCGGCACTTGCGTTTTGCTGGAAGAAAAACTGAGAAGAAGTTTCCTCTTCTTGGCGTGCCGACACCACATCGTAGAATTGATTCTCCGAGCTGGTTTCGAGATTTACTGGAAAGGAACCAATGGCCCAAACGTAGCCATGTTCGATCGATTTAAGAAGGACTGGCTAAAAATCGATCAAACTGCTTTCAAAACTGGGATAGATGATGAGATTGCTGCAGCCATAATCAATAGCGAAAGATCACACATATTAGAATTTATTTCGCATCAATTTCAGGTTTGTAATTCCCATTCACATTTTCTTCTTGTCTCATCCCTGCGTTATTTTTTTGTTCTCAATAAAGGTTTAATTGAATTTTCCAGGTCTCCCATCCAAGAAATGATTATCGAGAATTTCTGGACTTAGCAAGTATCTTCTTGGGAGGTCAGCCCCATCAAAGTCCCTATAAATTTAAATATCCTGGAGCTACTTCTCACGCACGTTGGTTGGCGAAGGCCATTTATTGTTTGAAAATTTTCCTTTTCAAGGATCAATTTTTTACAAATGCGCGGCAATCAGGAGTTATCACGGAATTGCGACATATCTGTATCTTTATAGTCTTGATTTACGTTAAAATTTGGTTCACTGCGCCATCTGCCATCCAAGCTCCTCATAATGATTTTCTATTTATGAAACAGTTGCAAAAATATAAGAAAGTTAATTCTGAAATTGCCAACGCAGTAGTGAAGAAATTTAGAGCGCATTTATGGTATTTAAGTGAAGAACTCGCGGCACTGGCGTTCTTCGATCCCTCAGTTTCTTTAGCTGTTAAAAGGAAGATGGTAGAAGCAATTTCAGAAAAAGAGGATAAAACTGGAAATCTAAAACGCTTCGAGTTAAGTGATGACGAGTTTGACCTATTAGAAGACATCGATATGAGTTATTTCATTACGCGAAAATCACTACGCTTGTTCAAAACTTGTGGTTTGTCATATGATTTTCTTCATGAAAAGGTCGAAGATTGGTATTGCAATGAAGCATTTAACGAATGTTTGAGAGTCTTCAAGTCGATAAGAGTTGTGAATGATATTGCCGAACGCGGTGTGGCACTAGTGACCGAATTCAATGGCTTATTAACAAAAACGAAGAGCAGAGACAATTCCTTTTCCAAGTGGTTAAGAATCACAGAAAAATGTACCCTGATTGTAATAAGAAAAACTTTATAGATACTGACTGAACTGAATAGTTATGAGAGCAATATTCATGATGTAATAAACGTAGAATTTATAACCGGGATAATTAGAGCAGTCTATCAGCATGTTCCTGAGAAAATTTGGTAGGTTTTTTGACGGTACAACACAACTAACCTCAGTTTCAAGACAAAAAAAAATACTTTTTTGCGCATAAATTCAGTCTTTAGTCTCAATATACCCTATTTTCCAGTATTTTGAGATGCGGCACATGTGCCATTCTGCTTCCCGGATAATATACTAATAATCTGATGCGTCCCTCAACCTTTTTAACCCAGTACATTTCGAGTAGTTCACGAAAAAATGGATTTTTTCAATAAAAAATAAAAAAAAATCATGAGCCACCACTAAAAATCATCGTGTGACGCTGGGCTTGCATCACAATCTTAGTCAATAGACTCATAACACTTTTGGGGGGTGTAATATTGAAAAACGAAACCTTCGAAAACTTTTGATACAGTCTAATATATACATGTAATTATTTATCACATTTAGTTGTGTGATTTTTTTATTTTGTACATGTCAAGACTGAAGTTATTTACTTCACATTATTTCGCAGTTCTTATTTACAGTTTTTATATGTTATACTATTATCTACTTTCTAGCATCTCTTGAAGTCATTGACTATTTTGTACTAAAACATGTGGCTAAGAGGCCATATTTCGAGCTTAATTTTGGAAATTAAGATTGATGATTGCACGATCATTTATAACAAGTTCTAATACTAATATTAATTTTAGTATTAATTAATATTAGTATATATAATTATATAATAGTATAATGAATATTAATTTTAGTAATATTAGTATTAGTCTTAATTTCTAATAGTAATCCTAATATTCATAACAATTTTTTTCAAAGCTTGTCGTATCAAATCAAGTGCAAGTTCTATTTCCTAACCTAGAAACATGAAGAATAGAGGTCTCCAGTCTTCATGCCTAGAAACTAAGTTAGTATGTTTTTTTGCATTTTTTGGTGCAAAAAACTGATCAGTTTTATGCGGGGGATATTTTTACCGACCGACTTTCTGGGTGAAAGTATGGGGCTGACCCCATAGATGGCGATAGTAACGCCATCGCGTTACTATCGCCATCTAGCGGTAGAAAATTGTAGCAAGTTATTCGGAACAGGTTTGATGGCCCCTTAAGGGAAGTGATTGTTATAGTCCGAAAATCGGATTTGGAAATTTCACCTGATCTCCACGTCTCATGGCCCTCAGAAACGTTTCCGGCCACTTTGAGCGAGACTTTCGTCTGTGTGAGTGTGTCCGTATGTGAGCAAAATTTTTCGAACGATTTCTCTTGAACAAATTATCCGATTTCGGTTTTCTTATACTCATTCAATAGGTTTCCGTTTAATTGAGACCTAATTAGATTTTGAACATAATCGACCTAGATTTTGTTTAGTTATTAACAAATCGAATTGTTTATATCGCTCCATCGCGAGAACGGTTAAAGATACGAAACAAATGATTCAATAAGAGTTGTTCTCCGCACAAAATACATATTTGATGTTGTGTAACTTTTTTTGCTAACACTGATAGTTGATTGTTATTAACCAATTCAAATCTTTAAATCGCTTTATCGCAAGGACGGTTGCAGCTCCGAACCAAAGTGTCCAATGAAAGTCGTTCCACACGTAAAAATACACATTTGATATTTTATGACTTTTTCCCTTAACACCCATAGTTAATTGTTCTTTACAAATTGCATTGTCTATTCAAGTGAATACGGACTATTGAATACATAGTTGTTGAGACGGCGATGCCTTCTTAATTATGCAGATTATGGAAAAAAGTCATTCCACATAAAATGTGTAGTTTCATATAAGGAATAATTTTGTTAAAATAAATTGCCCCATAACTTTAATATTTTACCCAGTGGAATAGTATAAACACTTGCAATTGTTAATAGCATTGCATATACCGCACGAATGTGATCCAAAATGTAATCCGCTCGATTTTGCATGGAGACGCTTCGATTGGAACCGTCATAACAGCGCTGGGTACATTCGTTCACTTATTGAATACATAATTGTTGAGACGGCCATACCTCCTTAATTATGCAAACGATCGAGCAAAGTTATCTAGCATGATATACGTATTTTTATATGGGGAACAACTTTTTTGTATGAATTTGGCGATAATTCAAACAGTTTAGGCATTTGAACATGATAGAACATTATATAGCTCACTGGTTTGTGTAAGGATGTTCACCCGTTGATATTCTTGTAATATGATTTTATTTTCTGCTGATGGCCAAAATTTTTAACCTTGAACTGACACAGCGATCTCGTGGGAAATTCTACGAGTTTCTATAACCCCGTCACTGAACCTAGTAAAAAAATCATGAAACCATAAAACCGTATCAATTCGCATCTAAAAAATTCAAAGGCCAAATGGTAAAGAGCAATAAGTCGACTTACAGTGGCAGCTGACTATGAGTATGTATAGATGGGTTAGAATAATCTTCGAATATAAAATCAATTCTCTGTTTTTTTCCATGATTTTGACAAAAATAATATAACGCCCCCCATGCTACTCACTCGACTTTGTATTGTTCCGCAACCCTTCTACTAGCCATATCTCCAATTCTATGGAAGATACGAAAAATTTATAAGAAACACAAAAAATTCTCTACTAAATTCTGAAATTTTTTTTAATCAGGAAATTTTTTGCTATCTCTCGTAGTGTGGCGTCGGCAGCAATTTAAACAATTAAATTGTTAATAACAATTAAACGCCGAACTAAAAAAAAATAACCGACATATTTGGACTCAGCGACCCAATATACGTGGATTCCACCCAAAATATCCCGCGAACCCAAAACTTAGACAGAATGGTCATGGGCGTGAGGACTACTTCGCTTGGGAGCGTCGTGACAGCGCTGTGTTCATTTGTTCACTCATTACAGACATAAATGTTGAGACGGCCATACGTCCTTTTTTTGTGGAGTTTACTCCGTTAGAATTGATTTATAGCCCGCGGTACGAAAAAAAAGGTGAGCAGTGAAATCGAGTGTTAACTAAAAGTGAAGTCGTTACATTGTCTTCTAAGCACCGTATTTGCGCAACTCAGACTGTGATGCGCATACCTTCTCACGGGGAAGCTTAGGCTGGTTTCAATATATGTGTTGAATATCAACAGCCAGTTTATGAAATTTCAGATATTTGGTGTTTTAGTCTCATGTAGAGAACTATTCTGATATTTATTTATATTTATACTGAGCAAGTAAATGAAGTTAGTGAAAAAAGTTAATGAAATAGTGTAACATATGGAAGAAAATAATCCATGTGATGATGAAAAAATCAGGAAAACAAGTGGATGCAGTTACCAGGTACGTTATGTACTAATTTCTGCGTCACTAATTTCTGGCTGTTTGAAAAAAAGTGTGAAATAAAAAAGTTTATAATTAAAATGTACTGTGTAAGTTTCACTTCTGGCGATAAAAATGTTCAGAAACCAAATGGAATAAAATAAAAGTATTGAATAACGACGATGATATTTAGAAAATTGATAATGTTAATGTTAATAGTGAAGGGAATAAATGTAAATAGATATAGATTGAAGTATATACTTCCATGGATTTCACTTCATTTACCCTCCCAACCCCCTATTGTATATATTCCAAGATAATTATTCTGAAGGAGTAAACTCCAGTCGCGCGTCGGAGTTGCCCTGGCGAACGAGGATCCATGTGGTTGCATGGATGTCCATGGATGTGCATGGATGTAATTTTTCCATGGAAAACGGGCCAGAAAAATGGTTGAACATAGTGCCAAAGAAATATAAATAATAAAAAACGAATTATTTCATAAAATTTATACCTATTAATTAGTTATTTCCTATTAATCAAAATAAATTATTGACAGTGCACTGCATGGTAAAGAAGCTCTGATCGGGGATTGCCGCGAGATGGCGGTAGCATTACATTGCCGACTTGCAGACGGTTTCGGGTTCAGTGGGTGCACGAGGTGCGCGGGGGGGGGGGGGGGGGGGTCGGAGAATTATAAATTGGTATAAATGCATTTTGTCAAATTTTATATTATTTTCGATTATTATGTGAGGAAGGGGGGGGGGGAATTCCAAAAAACATCATGAATGCCGTTCGTTGTTTTTAACTTTTAAGGAGATGTGGGCCCATTTTGGAAAATTAGGAATAATTAGTAGATAAATAAGGGGGGTTCGACTCCAAAGTGAGGATCTGCGCATGTGCTTCTGCGCAGGTCGTCGCTGTGGGTCAGGGGAGGGGGGGGGGTGTGAAAAAGGGAAATTGTCACTTTTTCCCAAACGAGTGGTATTTCGGTACAACCCTCGACCATCAAATCAAAATCTGGGGCACATTGGGGGGCTACAGGTTGCCGCACTGCGCGTTGAGTGGGTGACGTCACCCCCTACCCCGCGCGGTATTTCGGGAACGGCCCATCCCTCGGGCTCCAAATTAAAATTTGGGGTACACTGCACCCCCCTTTAGTATTTTAGGCGAGGTGGATCCTACCCCCGAATTTTTTTTTTTCCACCTATGGCTACCACAAGGTGTTGGCAGAGCACACTACCCCCCACTCCCGCCTTCAGTTGCGTTGAGTGAGTGACGTCACCCCCTACCCCGCGCGGTATTTCGGGAACGGTCCATCCCTCGGGCTCCAAATTAAAATCTGGGGTACATTGGGGACCACAGGTACCGTAATGAGCGTACAGTGGATGACGTCACCCCCTACCCCGCGCGGTATTTCGCGAACGGTCCATCCCTCAGCCGCCAAATTAAAATCTGGGGTACATTGGAGGCTACAGGTAGCGCAATGCACGTTGATGTGGGTGACGTCACCCCCCACCTCGCGCATTATTTAGAGAACGGTTCACCAACTCAGTCGCCCGAGTCAATTTTGGGGTGCAGTCCGACTAGGTCCTTCATGATGGACCTATCTGTGAACCGTTTGAGCGGGAATCGAACTCGGGACTCTATACACTACCGTCCGAGAGGGAATCAAACCCCGGACTGTATACACTACCGTTTGAGCGGGAATTGAACCCCCAGACGGTAATGCTGACGAATGTAAAAACTGCATTCCAGTTATCTCGAGTACTTCCTTCACGCGCAGGTTAGTAGCGTAAACAAAAGTTTCAAATTACTTTTGTTATCATGAAATGTTTTAAATTTCATTTCTCAGAAGTACTGTGGGAGCCGTCCTCTGTAATTTTCCACGCAAGACACTCCTCATGATTGGTTGTGTCTGATTGAAGGGAAGGGGATTAACACATGTGACCCATCAGTATAAATACTCTCATGTGAGAAGCATTGCTCAGTATTTTGTGGAGTCTCAAGTGCCTTATCCAGCAGTTGATGTGAAATTTCCTCAGAGTTGGAAGTGCAAAATAAAGTGAAAACTTGTAGAGTTCTGCACTATAAAATCTTCAGTTTTAAACATTTCAAATAATCTTCATGAGTGACCGTGCCATGGCGTCATATGAGAATGTGAACAAATTTGCTCGTGGGGAGGTTATTTACGAGACAAAGAGCATGCGAGAGTTGGATATCAACACCTGGTACAAAGTTGAGGATTTGAAGACAGTTACAACCCGATACGGAGAGAAGGTTGTCGCAATGTTGCAGGACGACCTGCGCATTTACTTGCCTGGACGAGTGTGCGAGAGACTCCTGAAGGAGAAGACTGAATACGATGAGCTCAAGGCTGATGCTGTTAGAGGGATCTTAGCAATCCGCTACTTGGGAGGAGAATACCACTTCTGTGAGTTTACGAAGAAAGTGAAAGCTTAGAGGGATACGGGGAATAAAAAAAAAAAAACATGATGTACTTTGAATAAAGAAACAAAAAATATAGAAAAAAAATATATTGTGTTCTGCTTATTTATTCCTTCAATTATGCTATTGTATATTTACTCTAATGAGGATATTTGATGTAGGAAGTGGAAATAACTGTGCAAGGGGAGATATACATTGAGAATATTACAAGTGTTTATTTGTTTTTTTTTTTTTTTTTTTTTTTTACAAAAGAGTATACTTTTTTTTTACAATTTCCATATTGCAAATGACAGTCTCTCATTTTGCTTTTTATAACGATCTTCCCCAATGGCACCGTATTTTCCTGAAGCAGCTTCTCCATGATACGACTTGCAGCCTTCCAGAGTCTTTGATTTTGCGAATTCTTGCTGAAATCGTGCTGTTCGTTTCTGCTGCTCCTCCAACCAAGAGCTCCCGCTAGACTTCTTGCCCTGATCACGCTTATCCATCTCGCATCCAGTCAATAGTTGAGTAGTGAATGAGTAGAATTTAGTCTACGATGTCCTTATAATTGCGTTCGAATACTACATTTCCGAGAAATGAGTGCTTGAAATTGTAAACATTTCGAGCAAAGAGCCTCTCACACACTTTTACATACGGAACAATTTTTTATGAGTGGTGGAGGTTGACAAGCAGAGTGATGTAGCTGACATCTTCGACAGCCTGCAATATCTCTATCACTCACGCATGTTCACCGGTAATTGATCCCAAGCGTCCTCGATACTCTGCGTAGCAAATAACAGCAGGAATTTTTTAGGTAGGAATGAAATGTCTTCCCTGCTCATTCCTTGCAGACTCTTTTATGTACAGAATGTGTCGAGGGATTTGTGGAGACCAACAGTTATGTCTCTTCATATACCAACGTTGTAGACGCTCAAACTGCCTCAACAGCACAAATGTATGGTGAGGCAGCAAAACTGATCATATGATTGGAGCATCTAGAAATCTCCAGTTCTGACAATTTTGGACACCCCAAGTCTTCCAAGTTCACCACAGGTCTATCATCAATCCAACACCTCTTGTAGCCACTGCTTCTTCTGCAGTCCCTTCACGTACACAGTAGTCACATTTCCAAGCAATTCATCCTTGAGCACCTTGTAGATGTCAAAGTATGGTACTTTTGCCCAGAATTCCAAATGATCCCATGGTAGTTCTTGATGAGCCAAGTATTTGTATGCCTCACTTCACGTGAGAGATTCTGCCACGAGTACGGTGGTTTGAAGAGCCTGCACTCAATTTCATGGGAATTGTCAATGTAAGCCATGGCCAATTCTTTCAAGATAAAGGAATTCCCATCGCCTTGAAACCCCTGCATATCCACTATTGCCTCCATGTTTTCACTATGTGCTCCGCAAGACGACTGATGACTCCAACAGATATCCCATGCATTTGATCTGTAGACTCAATTGATTGCGTCATTCTTCATGCGCAGTATGACTGGAGTTCCTGGAAATGGTTCAAGGCCCTGCGACGCAATTCGCTCCTCTCCATCCAATTGACGCATGCGCAGCGGCTGTGCTCACGTGTGTGTGTGTGTGTGTGTTGGGGATTATAGCGGTCTGTCTTCTCTCACTGAATGTTCAGTTTGCATCATGGAGCCGTTGAGTCCAGATGAAGTGAAGTGTTTGTGCGAAAGTCCACATTCGCGGTGGACTATGAGGATATTCTGGTGAAATATTACGGAGAAAATCCACCGCAAAAGCTCGTGACTGTCTCCACGATTTCCTGGAGCTCGCCGAGAGTTTGGATCTGTTGAAGATGTGTACTGTTGACGATGATGATGAACGGAGCTTTGAGGATGAGGAATTTCTGATGAAATGGTCACCATATGTTTGTACCTACGATGAGGTCATCATTAACCACTACGGATATGATCCACCCGAAAGACTCTGGAATTTTCTGCAGGATTTCCTCGAATTGCGAGAGAACATTGTGGAGATCTATAAACGACGTAAATTGTTCAAGGATGAATCAGGAAGGAGTCAGGATGAGGAGGAGCAGCTTCCTACGGTGAAGCACAGTTCTCAGGAGGAACCCATAGCTAGTACTTCCTATGAGCCCCCTCTAATGCAGAAGCGACGACTCCATCGTCAACCACAACAACACCCATATTCAAACAAAAAACAAAAGAGGAATAATTGGAAACGTTCTTTGTCCTCCAAATAATCACACATACATTGAAAAAAATCGTTGTTTATTCATCATAATAAATCGTTTTTTACATTCAAAATGGGATCATCATGCACAATTAGATTACGGTTTTCACTGTTCCACTGATTGGATGATACTCGACGATGCGGTCGTGTATGATCAGACAGTAGGCTGCTGTTTGCGCCGGGAAATTTCGATCCGACTCAAATTCCAGGCGAATATCCACTGGTCCGGATTTCAAGTACTCGTTTTGCTTGGAGCAGTCGATGACGATAAGTGGTGCGTAGGTTAAAAAATTTGATTTGCTCAGAAGTGGTTCAGCCTCTTTAGCGTAGTAAGAGCTTTGAAAGTTGGTGTACATGTCGTAAAGTATAGCATACTGATTATGAGTGATATCAAGATTGAGATTTCCATAGGGGTAACTCGGAGAATTGAGAAAGAGTTTGACGTCACGCACATTGCAGTGATCGAATCGGCTGGCATTTCTGGTGGCTTGATTCTTGCGATTGGTCTGGAAGCCGAGAATGACATAGCGCGGTTTCTCCAGTTGCGTCGAACACTTCACTACCCAGACATGTTTTGAGGTGGCCGCAGCAGCGGGTTACTCGTAGGTCTCCCAGGCGCGGAAACTGATGGCAATCGCTGCGTCCTTGGCAACGTAATTCAGCAGAGAGATTTTCTTGGCCGTCAGCGACCTTGATGTAGGGAATCATCACTCCATTTTATCCAAGGGAGTTTGAAGGCCTCAGGTGCAGTATTGAGGGGTGAGTTTGCACGACTGCCATTCGCATCGGTGTTCCCGCGCGTGAGTACCAGCTCATGTTTGGCGTTGATGATAATTCGACCATAGTCCTCAGCGAAACCCAACAACATACTCAGCGGTATGGAGATGTCAAAATAACCTTCATTATCGATGATTGCTGATTCACCATCTTTGAGTATCCAGCCCTGCATTTTCCATGGAAGTAGCTTGACTCGGTGCTTGCGATATGTAATTCTTTATGAGGGTGGTGAGCCCTACATTTTTACTCCTGTCGATGACAATGGCATTGAGTTCATAGCACACCTCCTCAAACAGGTGGAGGATAGCGCAGTTCACCAAACGCGTGTGCTCAACAGCCGTTCCATCTGCTTTAGTCAATCGACCATGTACATGAAGCGAGCTCTTACTCGGCAGCAAGCACAAATCCTGATGCTGGACAGCAATGCGAATTTCATCATTGTTGTTGAATGTCGCGGATGCGAAAGGCTGATGTGCATGAATCTCATAGTGAGCAACCGATTCGTCGAAGAACGATAGGTTTTTGAATTTTCAAGATTTCCTCCATGGTTTTTTTTTCTATCGTAGACGATGACACAGGAACAGAAAAAACTCCGCACCTTCTGCCTCACACTCTTCTTTCTTTCTTTTTGCACCCTCAGCCCCAAACCTCTTCAGGAATTTGACGTTCTGTGATGTCAATGGTTTGATGGGTCTTCGCAGACTGCTTTGACTTGGCAATGATGACTCACTTTTATACAGATCACCCAATTTGCTATCGAACACAATACCCATTAAGACTTTATATGTAAGCGTATTGTTATCACTTCGCCTCTGAAGTTCACCAATTGGCCCTCTTGATCGACAATCCTCACTTGGAGATGACCAATTGTCTGTACGGTGATCGGAAGGTAAATGATGCTCGACGGCACTTCCACGATCTTATATCCTGGTGGAACTGATGGGAAGAATTCATGTATAGTGTGCACTCGTTGCGCATTGTTGTATGCTCCAGCGGTTATGTTGCACTCCACTCGCAGGGAATTTATCTTGAGTAAACGCACAGGGGAGTCTGATTGGTGAGTCACGTGAGCCGGTAGGATTCTGCGCGTGAAGCCTAACAATTCGCCAATAGAATCAATCTTCTCAAAATTCACACGTTCACTACACTTGATCACACTCTGCAACGTGTTATTATTAGGCTTGAGGCTGAAGGATATGTTGTAGTCATGGAGTTTCTCCATCAAGTACATCTCAATATCATCGATCTCAGAGCTTCCCGTGGGTATGTCGATTACTTTATTACCCACGTAGAATTTATTGTTGCCAGAGTCGATGTTTGGAATGGAGTTGAAGGTTAGCAACTCCGTCAGTCCTAGAGTATAGTTCCTGAGCGGGGACAATTCAATGGGTGGGAAGTAGTGACTCTCCAGCACTGACGAAGTGCCGGTAAGAGTTAGAGTGAATGATTCACTACTCATTGTTGTCAGCACTCAACTGACTTGTGTGTGACAGTTCACTTCGATTTTATAGCAATTTTGTCGCCATGGAGAAATCTTAGACAGAGGTGACCACACACCACCGTATCATAATCTTGGTATCGTTCGTGATTATAATGGACAATGCTACCACCACCGAAATATTTCATCAAATCCTGTGGGGGGCGGAGATTACCGAAGCTATCAAAGTATACAATTTTCTTCTTGTGCTTTCGGTAGGCAACCCAGTGTGTTCCCGCCCCCTCCTTGTTGTCAAGATTGATGATTGCCGACTCGTGTTAGCGGGGGCCATTTCTTGGCATGTCGTTTCTCATGTAGACACCTCGAAAGTGTGGAATCTTCAAGGTTTTTGGCGTATCTCAACAGGTCGGCATCAGTGAGCGCTCGGTGTGGTAGCTCTATACGTTTTTTTGCAATAGCTTCCATAGTTCGATTATGTCGTGTACTCTCTTGGAGGGCTTTTTTTACCGGCATTCGAGCTATTGATGGCTTTTGCGATACCAGCAGCGCCACCTGCCAGTGCTCCAGTAGCACTCAAAGCTGCAAAAAGCGGAATGAGAAAGGGCAGCACACCTCCAATTTGACTTGGCACGGGCAAAATGCGCGGCAGTCGCACACGTTTCCTTCCGCCTACCGTTTTCACCGCATGATGTGCACCTTGCAACGCAGTTCTGATGGCATTTGGTCCTGACTGCATTGAGGTCTTGGCTGCTGCGAGGATTTGTCGCAGCACCACTCAGCCTCCCCCTTGCACGACTTTCGAGTCCCATACCGACGGAGGTTTTCATCTTCATCATGTTGGCGACAGTCCAGGCTGCTGCTTTTTCCCCAAGAGTGGCGTCCTTTGCCAAAACGCGTTTCCAAGCACGTTCCGTAAGAATGCTGTCAGCTGCGTGCCGTGCAGAGAGGTTTTCTCGATTTTTCGAGTAAGCTATATCGTGCTCCTTGCAAGCTGCGTCTAGGGGATTGATGCCCGGATCACCTCGAGCCAATCTTTGCTGCAGTTTCGTACCAGGGCCACAATACTGATAACCAGGCAGGTGCAATTCCACGGGAAGTTTATTGATGATCCTGTTCACGAGTCCTCGACCTTTCTTGCGTTTGCATCCGTTCATGTTCAGATGACAACTGATGAGTGAGGCTATAAATACGAGGGCTTCATAGTACTCTGGGCCAGTTGCAATCCATAAGGAATGGCACTCTCCGCTATAAATAACTCATATTTATAGTCCTGCACTCAGTCATTCGCCATGAACTTCAGAGAGCAGAAGATCAAGCTCCCGATAATGAATTTTGACGAGTTCACACCTCATCAGACGAAAGAACGAGAAAACAATCGTCATGGAGCCCTCTTGCCCAGCAGTGTGCGTGCAGTGATTTGTGGTCCGTCCAACTGCGGCAAGACGAATGCCCTACTAGCCCTCATAGTTCACCCCAATGGTTTACGTTTCGAGAATATTTACGTGTACTCAAAATCTCTCAATCAGCCCAAATATGAGTTACTGCGGCGACTAATCTCTCCCATCGAGGGTGTAGGCTACTTTGCATTCAGTGAGCACGAGGATGTGATTAGACCAGAGGATGCTCGTCCCAATTCCATCATGATCTTCGACGATGTGCGTGCGAGAAGCAGGATAATATGCGAGCATTCTTCTGCAGGGTCGACACAAAGATGTAGATAGTTTCTATCTCTGTCAAACTTATGCGCATGTTCCCAAACACCTGGTGCAGGACAACACTAATCTCCTCATACTCTTCCGTCAAGACGATATGAATTTGAAGCACATCTATCAGGATCATGTGAATACTGACCTGTCCTTTGATGAGTTCAAAGGCTTGTGTGCCAAATGTTGGGCAGAGGACAGGCACAGTTTCA
Source organism: Asobara japonica (assembly GCA_026005395.1). Classification (NCBI taxonomy): domain Eukaryota; kingdom Metazoa; phylum Arthropoda; class Insecta; order Hymenoptera; family Braconidae; genus Asobara; species Asobara japonica. The sequence goes on from BQMI01000211.1 coordinate 114,297, forward strand.
TGGTCATCGATAAGGATAGCGAAATCCATGAAGGACGCTACCGTAGCGGCTTCGACTCCTTCCTCAAGAGATAATACACCCAGCGTACGACTATGAGACGCAGTTGCAAGGGAAACGCTCGAATGTTAACATGCGGCGCCAAATTTTGGAGAAGGAAACCGGCCTCCTACATCGTATAGCTGAGGCGAGCAATGCTATTCGCCGCAAGCATAAACTGCTGAAATTGGGAAGAGAGAGCACACAGGAGGCGATGAGTGAATTGTTCAAGCCTATGGTGACTCCTCTCGAGAAACTAGTCAAAACTGAGGTGATGAAAGTCTAGCCTAAAGTGAAGCATGAGAAAAAAGAGGTCCCCTCCATGCTACAGACTCATGACTTTGACACTGCTATTGGAGATGAGTCATTTGATGAACCAACAATGGTCAGTACACCTATACGGGAAAGAAAGAAAATCTCCCCAATTAAAGTCCTAACTGAACAGGAGCATATTCCATCCATTAAGGTGGAATCTCCTCTAAGCTCACAACACCTTCTTCAGAGATATCTCAGTCGACTCAATACGGAGCGTGAAGCTCAGGATTTCGATAAGGAGTTTGGTATACGCAACTTGAAGGAGGGTCTGAAGATTGGTGATTCTATAGTGACCTTCGATGCCAATTTCATGACTGTAAAGGATGAAACGTACCCACTGACACCTGGTCTGCTTGAATTAATATTCAAAAAAACGCCGAACTTGACTCTCATCACAGAGACTGATAAAAATACCTATGGAAAAATTATTCTCAGCACCAATGCACATCGCGCTTACTACCAGACCAATAGACCTGTTCGAACGAGCAGTAGCATGAAATATCAGACAATCATTAGAAATCTGCTCACGTCTGAGAAGCTAGGCATGGCTCTTCCACGCAATATGCTCGTATCGAATGCACCAATGGATTACGTCTACTGGGATGATCCAAATGAACTTGTCGATCGGTTGAGACTGCTCATGGCATCACAATCAGCGGGAAATCTCAGTCACACCAATGAAATCATGTCTATAGTGGAAGAGTTGCGTGAAGCTCGCATCATATATTAGACCATAGCGGTAAGAATTGAGTATCATTTGGAAGATGAGTGTCGACGTGTTCGGGGCGTCCCTTGAATCAAGGGAAGAGTACTGTCAGAAGTGTGCATGGTCTTCCTGGTGAAGGGTTTGAAAGTGACTGCTGACGGACACTATGATATGGATAATCGAAGACTCACTAATGTTGGTAATGCAGTGGCAGAGACAGATGCAGTATCTGCTGCAATGATACGTAATGTAGTGAAAGAAGAGATTCGTCTCATGTATAATGTGATTGGGTCCCTGGGTGCCAGGATTGATGACATTCAGAACATTATCCAAACATTTGAGGAGAATTTCCGGAGAATGATGGAGGGAGCACACTCTACGCGAGGAGGATGTACAAGAGCAGATGCAGCAAACCTCTGGCCTCATAAATCAACTGGATAGCAAACTGTCAAACAGCTCTTAACACTGACATAAAATTCATGCTGGAGAGCCTGCATAAATTGATACTCAACCAATTTTCTATTCTTCACAAGGATATAAATGATGATTTGGCGCTACGTAATGCAGAGATAATTCACAATCTGGATACTCGTTTGATTGCATTGGAAAATGGACAAGGCAGCAGTGGTAGAGGAGCTTCATAGACCTGCTCGACGAAACTATCCACGACGTCGAGTTGAGGTGCTCGGATTGGATGATACTTGGCAAGCTGATCTTGTGGAAATGGGTGCATATGCTCGCGTGAATAAAGGCTACAAGTACCTGCTCACAGTCATCGATATTTTCTCCAAATATGCGTGGGCTGTGCCCACCAAGACCAAGAATGGCAAAGATGTCACTGCTGCTATGGAATCCATATTGGAGCAGGGTCGTATCCCACAAAATCTGCATGTCGATCGAGGTAAAGAATTCTACAACAAGGAATTCCAGGCTCTGATGAAACATTATGGTATCAACATGTACTCAACCTTCAGCAATCTCAAAGCATCCATCTGTGAACGTTTCAATCGCACGCTGAAAGAGAAAATGTGGAAGCAATTCAGTTTGCAGGGAACCTACAAGTGGATGCCTATTATCACAAATCTTGTGCAGGTCTACAATGCCACCAAACATGGCACGATTCGCATGAAACCCAAAGACGTTACTGCTGATCAGGAGAAGTATCTCTTGCAACACGTCTACGGGAAAATGAATGCCAATCATGCAAACAAGAAAATCAAGTTCAAAGTTGGAGATAAGGTGCGCGTCAGCAAGTACAAGAATATCTTTGAGAAAGGGTACACGCCCAACTGGTCAACAGAAATCTTCACAGTAGCTGAAGTTCAGAAGACTAGCCCCGTGACGTATAACTCTCTGACTACGAGGGTAAGTCGATCGAAGGCGGCTTCTACCAGGAGGAGTTGACTAGAGTCAAGTACCCGATGTGTACCTTGTAGAGAAGGTGCTCAAGCATTCTGGAAATAAAGTCTTCGTCAAGTGGTTGGGCTTCGACAGCACTCACAATACTTGGATCAATAAAATGAAATGTAATAATGATGATAATAAAATAGACAGTTTTTTCATAACAATGTTTTTTTTTATTCACAATATCCATGTGGTAGAGTCTCAGTCGAATTTATCGAGAGCACTCTCTTGTCATCATCCCAACTCAGACATAATTTTTCTTTTTGTTTTACAGTATACACCTCATGCTTCTTACTTCTAATTAAATACTGGTCTTTACGTAAATTTTCATGATTGAAAAGACAGTCTTTGTAATCATCCCAGGTGATCGTTTTCAGTGCCGAGTATCGCACTCCCTTTACTCGCTTCTTCACCTTCTCCTCATCATGAATCTTAAAGACGTACAATTTTGCTCTTAAACCTATAAACTCAGTCATAACCCGTCCATTACACTCATCCTTCATCAGTCCCAATACTTTCTTATTTGCAAGCGGCATTCCGTAAACATTGTCTTTTGGGTAGTCTGACGTGTCAAATTTTTGAATATCACGCTTCATACACTCGTACATATCGGGAATTTTAAAACTCATAGCGGAGACTGTCCGTGTCTGTGTACATCAATTTAGCCCGATCTCTAAAAACTGACTTGACATACTGATAATGGAAATCATAGATGAACGTCTTTGAAATGTCGAGAATTGAGAAACCAGCGTAAGTGGGTTTGTTGAAGAATCTCTTTGTTCGATTCAATGGATAATCACCACATCATCATGGACGATGGTGCAGCTGTGAAAGTTGGGTTGGGCAATGAGAGCTTTCGCTCCATATCTTCCCTCCCATTTGGTCACCAACTTCACCTCTTTCTGCTTCCTGACATTTTCAATGGTTTTACCAAATACTGCATTGCTCATCAATTTAAAAAAATTCTTCTCAAACTCATTGGTAGATTGCTTCCTCAATTCTGCATTGAGGTCGATGTATGGTTTCATCCAAGGCGCCTGATTGAATTCCAAAACCCTATGGATTTTAGTCAATTTCATACCCAAATTCAAGCATTGCTGGAGATTCTTGAAGTGAATGACATAATTTTTCTTGGGGAGCAGAGTTGTCATCAATTTGCAAGTTTTCTTATGGGGGGGAATGGAATGTTCTGGGCAGAGGGGTAAATCCTTGTGAGACTCGAAGAGATCCTTAGGATACTCCAAGTCCACTTCAAGGATGTACCCTTTCGAACCCACATCTGGAATGGTGTGCACATCGACAATTGATGGTGCAATCCATTGGAATGACCCCCGTGGGTAAGTATTGTGACATAGCTGCACCGTACAAGTTTTTCCACGTCAAAGTACATCAGGTAGGATGTCTCCTTGGTGGGATCGAAATCCTCCCCCATGTACTTGTTGTTGGCACGAGCGTATCGATTGCAACACTGAGCCACCCCACCTCGAATGCCCTTCTCCACGAACAAGTACATTTCAATGTCAGTTAGAAGTTCGAGACTGACACCAGTGCATTTGAGCATAGCATCCAGTGCTAATCCTGGTGCCGTGTAGTAGTGAAGGGGGTCAAGCTTATAGACGGATAAACAAGTTCGTCGGAAATTTTGAAAAATGTCTGCCAACAGCACCACATCTGTAGCCAAATACAGGTCTGAGTAGGCACCCAAAGATGTTAATCCAAAAACGTCCCATACTCTCTGAGCATGCGCATAATCCTCATCAGATACGCTCTCATCATTCAATTTTGAGTAGAAGTTAATTATTAGAAGTCCATTAATTGGAGGCAATTGAGGGTCGTTGAGTTTTTTCCCAAGAGTCAACGTACTCATAAGGAAAAACTGCTTTTCTATTTATAAGTTGGAATTTATTCTTATCAATATTGCAGTATTTCAGGGTGATGGATTTGTTCTGATCCGTGAGGTAAGAAGCTAATTTCTCCAGACTACTCGCCATGAATTTGAAAGAGTCAAGGAATCTGAATTGGATGTGTGTACTATCAACATGCTTGGTGAAAGAGATATACTTTTCTTTGTTGATGGGCAGCAAATCTAGATGACCGGAAAATCGAGTAGCCAGAAGTTGAATTAAAAAGTGTGAATCGTAGTCAGAGAGATTGTGGAACACTACTGGGATCATGTGAGAGTCCCTGTAGTTGAGATTACATTCGGGGTGAGCTGGACCGCGATACTTACCAGTCAAGTGACAATGATCGCGGTGCCTTGTCTCAGTCCCTGCAAACGGCTTCTCACAGATGTGACAATTTGGAGCACTAATGAAGTCAGCAGCTTGTTGACTGGTGAGTGGTGCCATCGGTATGTTTGTGCTTAAATAACATCGACCTCAAGTGCAATTCGCAACAATTCATCTATGAACCATTCAATGCACTGTGGTCCACGATTCATCTTGAATTCTGAGCGAGAGTCATCATAGTCACAGTGCAAGTAGAAACCCACACTGTGAGGAATATGCTTCTGACACAGTGAATCATCATCATCGTTCGCTGGAGACAAAATGCACTCCAGATCGGCATAAATCACAAATGGAAACCGACTCCCTGAACAGATGGTTCTTGAAACTCAAAAGATTCTTACTCTCCTCCGGTAGTATCATTTTACAATTGTTGATGGCAAAGCAGTCTTCTCTATGCATCTGCATCGATTTTTCAGTAATGAAATGTGCCAGACAATGATCGCAAAAATACATAGCAGCTTTTTTTCGTGAGAGTTGCGATTTCACTAATCGGGACAAATTTTTGATCAAAGCGAAATGATAGATTGTCTGACCATTGCTTTGCAGCTGACTATCATCATAAAGCAAGAGGAGATGAATCGTGTCCCACACTGATCTATGCTTACTTAAATATAAAGGAACAATTTCCTTATCATTATCAATACCATAAACATTAATTGACAGTCCATTCATATCCTCGAATTTCGGGATGTCCTTCAGTTGCATCGGAAACTTCAGGCCTGCATACTTGAGTTCCGTTCCATCAGGTAGAGTTGCATCAGCGTGATGTGGATAGGAGGTTATTCGCTCGGGATGTGATGTTGCAGGATGGAGGGCAGCAGTGATCGACCACAGGAAACAGTACTCGTCATTGTTCATGACGTTCACTACTGACCCCTTCAATTGGAGATGTTTCGGAACTGAGACGAACGTGCTCCATCCCGCTGACAAGGGCTTGTAACTGTTCATACTTATAGTTAGATTCATGATCTCACTTAATGTCCCGCCCGAATCTCTCTCCTGGAAATTCTCAACCTTGGCGAGCAATCGTTCCGTGAGGTTTTCATCAAACCATTCAGCGAAGTTGGTGGTTGATAGGATGACTGCATTCCTGGTGTTGAAGTATTTAGTTTCCTCAATAACTTCATTGGGTTTTACGATTTGGAATTTGCAAGCCAGGACTCCATTAGCTTTAATATTACCCTGCCGCTGTAGGGTTTGCTGCAAATGATTAATGGCTAAGGATTTTGCGTCTTGCAGGAAGGCCTTGAGATCTTTATGATCCTGGTTGATCACTGCACCTGTTCGTATTCGACTTCGAAAGGCAGAATCCACATCCTTCCAGAGAACGTGAGTCGCCTCAGGCTGAGTTGCACTCACTCTACCACCATAATGCACCCTACCTCTGATTTTAAACTTTTCGCAATAATTGTGCAGGCTGACAATCATGGCTTCGAATCGTCTCTTTTCACCGCATGAGCTATCATTCGACCTCTCCTTCAAAAGTTTACGGAAGTGACCAATGTACTTCTTGCACGAATGAGCCCATCCATTAGACTGTACAGCAGGAGCATTCTTGTATGCATTGTTGAGTATTTCTAACATCTTTACGCACTTTTTCACCTCCATTGTTAATGAGTTCAACGTCAATCACATAGACTCTCAAGACACTGCACTTATAACTGCACACTTAGTTATTCAACGTCAAGTCGCTCTTAACAATCTGTTTTACCGATGGTTACACACACTGCTTGTCCGTACAAAGACTGATGAGAGGCTCAATGGTAACGGTTTTATATATGAGCTCAGAGGCGCTTCTCAGAACTCTGGTGAGGTCATATCGCTCTGCAACTAGAGCCTTATCACACAGATCATGTTTCTCCAACATTTCTCACTGACTCAGTTTCTCGGAAGAATGGTGGAGTCTTATCGCTCTGCAAATAGTTTTTTATCATACAGATTCTGTTTCTCCAACGTTTCACACTGGTTCATTTTTCGGAGCACTGATGAAGTCTATCGCTCCGAGTAGGTTTCACATCTATCACGGATCATGTTTCACTGATTTATTTCTCAGAACTCTAATGAAATCACATCGCTCTGATGTATTCTATCCCGACTCACATTTCTCCAACGTAGATATTGGATTACGTCTTCTCACCCAGTATATCGCCGTGGAGTCAAGTTCTTATCACACAGATCATGTTTCTCAACCGTTGTCCGCCAATTCAGTTTTTCAGAACAATGGTGAAGTGCTATCTCTCCGATTATGGTTCTCTAACGCAGTTCTTGGAACACTATTTTCTTTCCACGGAGTCGTCTGACTCACTTCGTACCTAAGTGGGGCATAGCATATATAAAACAATCGTAAGGGTCCTAGCAGTCAGTCACTCTGAGAAAAAATCATTTAAGACATCATGTCTTTTTCTGAGATATTGCAAGCACGTATGTATGAACGTCAGGTTCCCTACACTGAACGAATACGTATCACCGAGAAAATACGATGTATCAGTCAAAACAACTGTTACAATTCTCATGTGCATCACAGTGAAGTGCAAAAGCGTAATGAAGGACAATGGTTAATACTCAGGGAACATGGCGGATTCAAGATATGCTATACACACGTAATCTGCACGTGTCTGCATCCCAATTCAGTCATTGAGCATCTTACTCTGAAGCGTAACCCTCCACTTGTGAGCATTGCAGCCAGTTCTGTGCTCAATCATGATGACAGGCTGGATATCTGTGATCTGAAATTTGTTGGTGATATCTGTGAATATAACTCGAAGGTGATGTTTTTCATGTTCTGTCCAAAATCGAAGATTTATATCCAGTCCGACTCAGACTATGAGGAAGATGAAAATGCCTATCAAATTCTTTCGGTTTACACGCAAACTGCAGCGAGACAAGTGAATGTTTATTACTGTCGTCAACGAACGTGCTGTGATTTCCCCAGATCTTGCATCTTTCAACCAGCACGACATATCGCTGAAGTTTATTTCAAAGACATGTTAGTATTATAAGTTGAAAGAGGAAGATTTTTCGTGCGTAACTATTTATTGTTGAAAAAAAAAAAAAAAAAAAGACTAAATATGTACCATAATTTCTGAGAATAATAAAAGAAAATGTGAAAAAAAAACTACGAGCTATGTTTGTTATTCACACCTGGAAATGATCAAAAGGATTAGGAAATAATAAGATGAAGCGACCCTTTTTTTTTCTAAAATTTATAAAATTTTTATTCAAATGTTATGAGACATATATGTAATAAAAATATTTTGTATTTCATACAAAAATATATGAAAATATATATATATAAAATGAAAATGATTTGTTCTTTTCTTCTCTTTGCTGAAACCGGAATCATCTGCAATAAATAAAAAAACAAGATAGATTTTAGAAACCTGGAAAATGGCTTTACAAAAAAAACAAATTAGTCGTGTACATATAGAAGCAGGAAATTTACCTATGAAAAATATCGCAAGGTGTCAGATGGTGATGATCTGACCCCCTGCAGGATATAACTTCCCATGTCTAACGCTTTGAGGTGCATGGTGATCCCTACCATGGTGAGCACGATCGGTAGGGTTTCACCAGCCCACAATCTGTTCATGACCTTAGAGCACACCTCCTGCAAGACGAAGTGAGGGAGCCTTATCCACAAGTCTCGTGGAATAACCATGTTCAAACGTCTTGAGTACACGTAAAGAACACGTACTGTACGCTCGACGTGTACTTCTTCCCCCATACGCTGAGGGGGTGATGGAGTGCGTGGAGGTGTTGGAGGCTGAGGGGGTGTGCCGTTCCTTGCTGACATTTTTTTTCCGTCAATCTGCGAAAAAAAATGTACAACCAACAAAATGATAACTTGAAAAAGAACGGTTGCAGGTGACTGTTTTTTCAATCCCCCAATGATGTATGCACACACCCACACACACACACACACACATGTACTTGCGGTACCGAAGGTAGGATCCACCTCGCCTAAAATACTAAAGGGGGTGCAGTGTACCCCAGATTTTAATTTGGAGCCCGAGGGATGGACCGTACCCAAAATACCGCGCGGGGTAGGGGGTAACGTCACCCACTGTACGCTCATTACGGTACCTGTGGCCCCAATGTACCCCAGATTTTAATTTGGAGCCCGAGGGATGGACCGTTCCCGAAATACCGCGCGGGGTAGGGGCGACGTCACCCACTGTACGCTCATTACGGTACCTGTGGCCCCCCAATGTACCCCAGATTTTAATTTGGAGCCCGAGGGATGGACCGTTCCCGAAATACCGCGCGGGGTAGGGGATGACGTCACCCACTCAACGCGCAATGCGGCAACCTGTAGCCCCCTAATGTGCCCCAGATTTTGATTTGATGGTTGAGGGTTGTACCGAAATACCACTCGTTTGGGAAAAAGTGTCAATTTCCCTTTTTCACACACACACACACACACACACACACACATTGGGAGAAACCTAACCTCCCGAAACCAAGGGTGCCAAGGGTGGGCTCCCTATAACAGCCTACATATTAAAGAAGAAACCATGGCCAGTACAACCATTGGAAAAATGATTGCGGTGCAGGGGAGGGATACCCCAGTACCGGCGGGTGAGAGTGCCGAGGCAGGCTCGAGCTCGTCGAGATCCGACTACTGCAGCCCTCAAGAGGTGGACCACTTGGCCTCTGATGGGTCTACTACCCCAAGTGAAGAACTCCTGAAGAAAAGGCAAGCTGAAATGGTTAAGATTGATAACCTTTTAAAAGACTTGTTGGAGTATATCACTCCGAAGGCAAACGTTCACAAGCACATTAAGTTGCAGGTCAATAAGATGAAAAGCAGTTATGACCGTTTCGTGGCACTTGACAAAAAAGTGATCCCACAACCAATGGTGCAGACTGTTGACGCCCAAACTTCACCTCACCTAAGTGGGCAGCCGAAGAGAAAGGATATCTCACCTCTGGAGGAGAGAAAACTTCCACGACAGGTGAAAAGAAGGAAGGAAATGACCTTGGAGAACTCTGAGACTGCAAACTCAACCGAGGCCACGGAGAATGACCGAGTAGTTCGAAACCCTACTATCCAGAACGTTACCTCGGATACGGGCGAAAGTTCCAGTTGGACAAAGGTCCAAAGGCAGGGAAAAGTGGCGAAGACACACCAGAATCAGACTCGGACGAAGAAGAAAGCAGTAATCCGCCCTGATGCGCTAATTATTCGTCCCACGGGGAAGGATACGTACGCTGAAATATTAGGACGTATAAAGAAAGACCAAGGTGTCTACGCGGCTAGCTCATGCGTGGACAAAATCCGTAAAACAGCCTCCGGAGATGTTCTTTTAATTCTAGCGAGAGGAAAGAAGGATCAAGGTGTTGAGCTGGAGAAGGCACTAGTTGGAGCCCTCCAAAACGAAGCTAAGGTGTTCAACAAGGGACCTCAACAGGAACTCGAAATCAAAGACCTCGATGACGTCACTACCAAAGAAGACATACTTGATGCCCTGAGGAAAGCTGATGGCGCAGATAGTGATATCTCATTGAGTGCCATCAAGTCTCTTCGCAAGGCCTACAGAGGAACACAATCTGCTACGGTGGTACTCCCTGACGCTACTGCAAGAAATATACTGAGTAAGGGTAGTAAAATACGAATAAGCCTGGTATATGCTCGCATCGTGACAGTGGTAAGGCCCATCAAATGCTTCAAGTGTTGGCACTACGAGCATCTTGCCGTCAATTGCAAGAGCTCCATTGACCGATCAGACCTGTGTTACAAATGCGGCGAAAAAGGGCACAGAAGCGCCGATTGTACAGCGTCTCCAAAATGCGTTCTATGCGTAGAACTGGAGCCCACGAAAGACAATGCCCATGTAACTGGTAGTATCAAATGTCCAGTCTACCAGGGTGCACTCCAGAAGATCCGTACACAGTCATAGTGCGGGTGTTACAGGTGAACCTGGCTCACTGCACCACAGCACACGATCTGCTGACGCAGACGGTTCGAGACCTGAAAATTGATGTTGCCGTCATTTCGGAACCTTACAGGAACCTATATACCCAAAACTGGGTTACTGATACTAGCAATAAAGCCGTCATTTGGTCCTGCGGTGCTCTGCCGCTTGAAGCATATGACGGAGACCAACAGTCTGGATTCGTTGTGGCCAAGGTGAATGGTATCTATCTTTATAGCTGCTATGCACCACCAAGCCTTTGCTATGAAGACTTCACAGCATTCCTAGATAGACTCGTCGTGGATGCAAAACAGCATTCCCCAGTGGCAATTGCGGGAGACTTCAACTCTTGGGCAGTCGACTGGGGCAGCAAGGAGACGAATCAACGAGGACGGGCTTTACTGGAAGCCATGTCGACCCTAGATGTTGTCCTATTGAACGATGGAAACAAACCGACATTTCGCAGAGGGCAAGCGAGCTCATGTATAGATCTCACCTTCGTCAGCAGCAGCCTGATGAAAGGAAACTGTGCATGGGAAGTATCCGAGATCTACACTGCCAGTGATCATCGGGCAGTATTCTGGGAGGTGTCGGTTGATTGGAGATCCGCACCCACACCGGAAAGAACAAATGGAGTCGGCTGGAATGTGCGAAAATTTGACATTGCCACCTTCCTTATGGCACTGAAGACTGCCCGATTAGACAGTAAGAATGCCACAGGGAAAGCAGACGAAACCATGCGGAGAGTCACCGACGCCTGCGATGCCACTATGCCCAGGAAATTTAGTGGAAACCGACGGCCACCGGTGTATTGGTGGAGCGGTGAAATCGCGACCCTCCGCAGGGAATGTTTCGCAGCGAGGAGAGCTTGGCAACGCGCAAGGAAGAAGTCCAACCCCGAAAGTCTCGAAGTGGAGTTTAAAGCCGCTAAGCGTAAGCACACTAAGGCCATAAAGCTTCGCAAACGAGACTGCTGGAACGAACTGTTGGAGGAAGTGGAGAAGGATCCTTGGGGCAGACCGTACAAGGTGGTTATGACGCGGCTCAAGAGCCAGCCGATGCCATCACCAACCTGTCCTAGGCTCCTGGAGAGAATTGTCTCAGTCTTATTCCCCCAGAAAATGAGTGTGACTGAAAAGCAGGTGGAGGGTGCTATTATCGACGGAATACCGCCGATTACAGCTGAGGAACTATTGCAGGCCTGTAGTAGAGTGGGCAACAACAAGGCCCCCGGTCTCGATGGTGTGCCAAATATAGCGTTGAAAGCCACCATCAATGCAGCACCCGGCATGTTCCTCGAAATGTATAATACATGCATCCAGGAAGGTATTTTCCCCAGCAGATGGAAGCAACAGAGACTCGTGCTTATCGCCAAGGGGAAAAAGCCACCGGACGAGCCATCATCATATCGTCCACTCTGTATGCTGGATACGGCGGGCAAGATCCTGGAACGCATTATACATCAGAGAATTGAGGCAGTGGTGGAACCCCTATTGGCCGAAGCTCAATACGGTTTCAGACGACGACGATCCACGTTGGATGCTATAGACCTGGTGGTCAAAACAGCAAAAAAAGCAATAGATGGCAGGCGATGGAAAGGAGGTACGAAGCAGTATTGCTTGGTTGTTACCCTGGACATCAAAAATGCCTTCAACTCGGTACGGTGGGATCCCATCCTCGCGGCATTGTCGAAGCTGCAAGTACCGGCATATTTGCAAAAGATGGTAGGTAATTACTTTACCGACAGAGTACTCAGATATGACACAGAGGTTGGTCCGAAAACATATAGGGTGACTGGGGGGGTACCTCAAGGCTCAGTGTTGGGTCCTCTTTTGTGGAATATCGTATATGACGACTTGCTCAAAATAGCATTACCGGCGGGGGCCAAACTCGTAGCTTTTGCGGATGACGTAGCCATAGTCATCGTGGGCAAACACCTTTCCACGCTCCAGCTCATTTTCGAGAATGTTTTTTAACAAGATACGACAATGGATGGACTCGATTGGGTTACAACTTGCGGAGCATAAGACTGAGGCACTCCTCATTACGAGCCGGAAGAAAATAGAGACAATTACACTGCAAGTCGGTGAGCACGAAATAATTTCCCAGCCCTACATACGGTACCTGGGAATTATGATTGATGCCCGACTTAGTTTTAGACAGCAACCTCAACATGCAAGCAGTAAGGCAGGAGCAGTGAAGACTGCTCTTGCAAGACTTATGCCAAATATTGGAGGGCCAAAACAGAGGAGAAGGCTCCTGCTATCATCAGTTGTCACGTCGGTATTAACATATGGTATTCCTATATGGAGTGATGCATTACGAAGCCAAGCATCTCGGCGGCAAATTGTTCCAGTCTACAGGCTGAGTGCCCTTAGAGTGGTCAGCGCATACCACACAGTATCGAACGATGCTGTGTGTGTCATTGCTGGGATGCTACCTTTTGAAGTGCTAGCGGAAGAGCGTAGGCGACTCTACACACGCAAAACATCAACCGAGCTGAGCTCAGTGGAACTGAGGACAGAAGAACGAAACCACAGCATCCAGCGATGGCAGCTGCAGTGGGACGCCTCGAGCAAAGGCCGGTGGACTCACCGACTTATTCCGAAGCTAGATGTTTGGTTTGACCGATCACATGGACAAGTCAATTACTACCTAACCCAGATGCTCTCAGGACACGGGTGCTTTCGGGAATATCTTCACAAATTTAAGCATGAGGATTCTCCGGATTGCCCAAAGTGTCCGAGAATGAAGGAAAACGCGGAACATGTTCTCTTTACGTGTCCGCGTTTCGACGTCCAACGAGCTGTATGGGAAAATAGCGCAGGCAAACCCATCAACGGTGGAAATCTTGTGGAAGTTATGCTGTCATCAGAGGCAGCATGGAACGCTACAAGCGACTTCGCAATGGAGGTTCTGCAGGAGCTGCGCCGCGAGGAGCAGCTTCGGAAAAACCCAGAGTAAATGGAGGATCTTCTTACCGTGAACGACCGGAAAGGATTCGCTACTGAAGAAGCCGCGGCTGTCGTCCCCTACGCAACGAAGTATTGCTCCGCAGATGTTCCGTCGTGATTTGGGGATACTGGGATATAGAAGGTTATCCTTCTACTAGTGTAGGCTAAGGGGTATTGTCCCTTGTTTTTGTTTTTTTTTCCTGTATTTGTACTTTTAATTTGTCAGTTTTTTTTTTGGTTTGTTTTCAATAAAGATTTAATAAAAAAAAAAAGGGAGGAAAGAGAAAGAAGGAAGCGTGAGGGAGGAGGTTGGCTTCCTTCTTTCTCTTTTTTCTTTAAAAAAAAAAAAAAAAAAAAAAAAAAAAAAAACACACACACACACAGAAGTTGGGAGAAACCTAACTCCCGAAACCAAGGGTACCAAGGGTGGGCTCCCTATAACAGCCTACATATTAAAGAAGAAACCATGGCCAGTACAACCATTGGAAAAATGATTACGGTGCAGGGGAGGGATACCCCAGTACCGGCGGGTGAGAGTGCCGAAGCAGGCTCGAGCTCGTCGAGATCCGACTACTGCAGCCCTCAAGAGGTGGACCACTTGGCCTCTGATGGGTCTACTACCCCAGAGTAAACGGAGGATCTTCTTACCGTTAACGAGCGGAAAGGATTCGCTACTGAGGAAGCCAAGGCTATCGTCCCCTACACAACGAAGTATTGCTCAGCAGATGTTCCGTCGTGTTCTGGGGACCAACCGAACTGTATTGTATGTGACAAGGGGTATTGTCCTTTGCACGTTATGTTTTATCTGTTAATTCTGTAAGTTTGTTTAATAAAGGAAAAAGTAAGAAAAAGAGGAAGGAAAGAGAAAGAAGGAAGTGTGAGGAAGGAGGTTGGCTTCCTTCTTTCTCTTTTTCTTTCATAAAAAAAAAAAAAAAAAACACACACACACACACACACCCACACACACACACACTTCAGAGACTTGAGAAAATTCTCAAATTTGGAGAGTATGTAAAAAATTTCAAAAAAATTTGCTGCTAAACTTCACTACCCTCATATTACACACACACACACACACACACACACACCATATTTAGTACTCTTCTACTTACCTGAGTTTTTGAAATTTCCTGCAATTAGTGCACTTTTCGCCACAAATTCGGACGATCTGCACACAATGAGATCTGTCATCGAACTGATGGCGGATATTTTTTAATTATGTACCGCGTACGTATGGAAAATTTTCGGTCGAGGCTCCTACGACCAACTAATCTCTTTCCACGAAAAACATAGAGCATTTTGGCTTTATCAAAAAAAAAAAACAATTTGAAGCCGTCTCAAATTGTATTTACGCGCGTGGTACTTAGCAAAGGGTGTCCGGTAACACAGAGATATGGATATATATTTATTTCGTTACTTCATACACATGCGTAGATCCCCCCCCCCCTCCCCCTGACCCACAGCGACGACCTGCGCAGAAGCACATGCGCAGATCCTCACTTTGGAGTCGAACCCCCCTTATTTATCTACTATAATTGCAAGTTGTCGGTTTTCAATCTTAAAGAGGTTGGGGGGGGGGGGAGAGAGGTTGACAAATGAGTCATAATTGCAAGTTGCCGGGTTTCAACTTGTAGGGGATGTGGGGTGGGGCGTTTTCACACATGAGTCATAATTGCAAGTTGCCGGGTTTCAACTTGTGGGGGGGGGGGGGGACGTTTTCACACATGAGTCATAATTGCAAGTTGCCGGGTTTTAACTTGTTGGCTGTGGGGGGGGGGGGGGGAGGAGGCGTTTTCACACATCAGTCATAGTTGCTGGCTTTCAGTCTTAAGGTGGTGTGGTGGAGTGTAGCATTAGCTACAAGTCGACACCGTCGGAAGAAGACAGCCATATCTTCTGTCTTCCCCACTCCTCCGGCATCTCCCTAGTGGGATCAGGATATCTCCTATCCCCACTTCAACCTGGCACTTACCTAATGGGCCTACGTAATCGCCAAAATATTCGCACCAGAATTGGAGCAGTATTCAACCGAATAGCCAACGCGAACAATCGATAAACACATTTGTATCTTAGAGAAATATATATTATTTAATAGTGTTAAAACACGTGTCGGATAATTTAATGTAGTGAAACCCGATCCGCTACAGGGGGGGGGGGCGTTTTGACAAATGACTGATAATTGCAAGTGGTTGCTTTTCGGCTTTAAGGAGGTGTGGGGGCCATTTTGGGAAATGAAGAATAATTGTAAGTTGCCGGTTTTCAGTCTTGAGGAGGTCTAGGTGCCATTTTGCAAAATGAGGCATAATTGCACGTTGCCGATTTTCAGTCTTAAGGAGGTCTGGGGGTCATTTTGGGAAATGAGGAATAATTGCAAGTTATCGGTTTCCAGTCTTAAGGAGGTTGGGGGGAGGGGGGGTTGACAAATGAGTCGTTTTTGCAAATGAGACTATTGCAAACACGTCCCGAGTCGAAAAGCAACATCACGACCTAACACTTTTTTCTTTATAATAAATAGACAGAGTATATATGAAAAATTTATGACTATGTATTACTGACTAGTGAAAAGACTTCAAACGTGAGTCATCACCGTCCTATCCCAAACCTCTCATCAACGAATGAGAACTATTGTTACATATATAACTTGATCAAGACGACAAACCATTTGACCATGCCTTCCATCAATTCCTCTGCAACTCACATACATCGGTGCAGCCGTCCATATAAAATTTGATTTTCAATTTTTTTTTTTTTTTTTTTTTTTGGCTCATCCGACGGTGCCTCTTCTTTTACTGATCACCACCAATAACCTATGTCACTGGAATTTTAGCTTACATTCAGGTTCCCTTATCCAATTAACTGTACATAAATCACAATGGTAATTGTTTTGTCCAGTCCCTCTTTTTATACATACAATTTAACACTAATTCTTGTTTCGTTCATCTTGAGCGGTGTCTAGCGGTGACTTAATATATTTTCTGAGACTCAGACGATTGTAAGTGCCCTTTAACTCTTGCCGATTCTCTTTTTTTAATTTAAACGCATTCTTTCCTATCACAGTTTTTATGAAATATGGGCCTTCATAGATCGCAAAAAACTTTTGAATGTCAATCGTCGACTTTGGGAACTCAATGAATTTCCTAACTTGATCAGGGAGCAACTTTCCGAAATGCAATTCATATGGACTGAATCCCGTTGTGCAATGAGTAGTGGCATTCATATACACTTCTATCTGGGGTACAACCTTCGCCCATGAGGTATCTCGTTTCGAACAAAACATGCGAAACATCCTCCCAAGTTCTCTCATGATGCGTTCGGTTGGATGTGACAAATCGACTCCTCACTTCTACACCTCCCTCTGGACGCCATGTTAACCCATCCCTGTACAAATCTCGTAATTCTCGGGAAACAGGATGCTGAAACGTACCCATCTCTGGCTTTCGAGGACCCACATACACCGCAACCGTTAATGTGTTGCGTTGACGGGCTCGTGGGGATTGTTCGAGAACTTCCACAAAAACTGGCCAAACTTGCACAGGAGCTGAAACCACTGGGCCTATTCCATCTGTCCATATGGCCAGCGAAAAGTTGTTACTCCCTCTGCATAGAAATCCACCATCTGCAGAAAGTTCTCGATACACATCTGCGTCGTAAATGTCCTCCATAGCATCCGGGTTGCGCTTATGTCTACTCCATGGATATTATAGGATATTACAGGAAAGTGGCCATTTGCTCTAATTTTCCAGGGCCCGTTTGACCACATTGGCAATCTCGAGGGGGAACCTTTACTGCGCCCAAGTTGTCCCAACATATACTGCAAACGATAGACTGCTCGACGTTGTGGAGATACCGATTTGACAGCTCCCATATACCACTCATTGTTGTTGGGAAAGATGCATTATCGAATTCCAGATTCGCAACTTTGAAGGATGTTAATAATGACACATAGGTCTCTTTGTAACGCAGAACTTTAGCTATTTCGATCAACAGTTTTTCGTACTTTCGCACGTGATCCTGGGCCGGCAGACGTTCTTCTAACCCTCGACGCTCAACGTTTATATGAAAAAAGGCGTCAAGCACGGCATGAAGGCGGTGGTCGTTTTCCTCATCCTCATCGGAGTTCTCAATCTCTTCTTCTTCCCAGTCACTTTTCTCTGAATCGAAAACGAACCCTTCACGAATCACGTTGAGCTCTTCCTCTTCCGAATCGTAAACCACATCATTATCAGCCAAAAGCACTCCCAAGTTGTATCTAACATTCTGGTGGCCGTCATCAATTATAATGAAATATCTACTTTTGCTCATTGGCAAAAATATAGTGTTCTAAAACTCAAGCCTTCGATTGGTCACCTTTTCTGATCTTTTTTCTTTCAAATAGTCCTAGGAGGCTTACTAATGCAAATGCAATTGAAGAAAAAAAATTCAAGCTATCCAACCTTCAACGTAATATTAAATTATCTCGCAAACTTGAATTGCTTAATAGTCAGTCTAAAATGCAAGTGGCCTGTGCGGCGATTTAACCAACCTAGGGTTTATATTATGCTTGAAGCTATAAGTTCCTCTTCATATTATTCCGTCTCGCATTTACTGTTAATGAGTATTTCAACTGTTCGAATTACTATCGAACGTTTTATTATGGCTATTTTGGGAAAAAATAATTAAATTTATCGGCTGTTATCAGAGAGCGCTGCAAGACTGGCTCAGGCGTAGAAACTCAATGTAAAACGTATGCCGAGTTATTTGGCCGTTGAGTAGGGCACCAGTGCCAACTTACGGCGCAAAACCACTACGCATGTGGGTTGGTTCCCCTGATTCCCCGCGTTTTCCCTAGCCGAGAATAATGATCATAATAATTAAAACATGCCGTGAGTGAAACATCCTTTGCACAAAAGCGATAATTTGATTATGCCTCAATATATGCCCTAAACCTATGTTTAATTTATGTAAATGCGGGTCCATAACAAAGATAAAGAATTGTACGTGATCACATGTTGAATTATTTGACCCTTGCCATGTAAATTGCAGTTTTGGCAGGTTCGATTTTGAAAATTATATATCATCTAGTAGGGCACCCATGATGGCACACCCATGATGGCACACCCATGATGGCACACCCATGATGGCACACCCATGATGGCACACCCATGATGGCACACCCATGATGGCACACCCATGATGGCACACCCATGATGGCACACCCATGATGGCACACCCATGATGGCACACCCATGATGGCACACCCATGATGGCACACCCATGATGGCACACCCATGATGGCACACCCATGATGGCACACCCATGATGGCACACCCATAATGGCACACCCATGATGGCACACCCATAATGGCACACCCATGATGGCACACCCATAATGGCACACCCATGATGGCACACCCATAATGGCACACCCATGATGGCACACCCATGATGGCACACCCATGATGGCACGGCACACCCATGATGGCACGGCACACCCATGATGGCACGGCACACCCATGATGGCACGGCACACCCATGATGGCACGGCACACCCATGATGGCACGGCACACCCATGATGGCACGGCACACCCATGATGGCACGGCACACCCATGATGGCACGGCACACCCATGATGGCACGGCACACCCATGATGGCACGGCACACCCATGATGGCACGGCACACCCATGATGGCACGGCACACCCATGATGGCACGGCACACCCATGATGGCACGGCACACCCATGATGGCACGGCACACCCATGATGGCACGGCACACCCATGATGGCACGGCACACCCATGATGGCACGGCACACCCATGATGGCACGGCACACCCATGATGGCACGGCACACCCATGATGGCACGGCACACCCATGATGGCACGGCACACCCATGATGGCACGGCACACCCATGATGGCACGGCACACCCATGATGGCACGGCACACCCATGATGGCACGGCACACCCATGATGGCACGGCACACCCATGATGGCACGGCACACCCATGATGGCACGGCACACCCATGATGGCACGGCACACCCATGATGGCACGGCACACCCATGATGGCACGGCACACCCATGATGGCACGGCACACCCATGATGGCACGGCACACCCATGATGGCACGGCACACCCATGATGGCACGGCACACCCATGATGGCACGGCACACCCATGATGGCACGGCACACCCATGATGGCACGGCACACCCATGATGGCACGGCACACCCATGATGGCACGGCACACCCATGATGGCACGGCACACCCATGATGGCACGGCACACCCATGATGGCACGGCACACCCATGATGGCACGGCACACCCATGATGGCACGGCACACCCATGATGGCACGGCACACCCATGATGGCACGGCACACCCATGATGGCACGGCACACCCATGATGGCACGGCACACCCATGATGGCACGGCACACCCATGATGGCACGGCACACCCATGATGGCACGGCACCACCCATGATGGCACGGCACACCCATGATGGCACGGCACACCCATGATGGCACGGCACACCCATGATGGCACGGCACACCCATGATGGCACGGCACACCCATTATGGCACGGCACACCATTGATGGCACGGCACACCCATGATGGCACGGCACACCCAATGATGGCACGGCACACCCATGATGGCACGGCCACACCCATGATGGCACGGCACACCCATGATGGCACGGCCACACCCATGATGGCACGGCACACCCATGATGGCACGGCACACCATGATGGCACGGCACACCCATGATGGCACGGCACACCCATGATGGCACGGCACACCCATGATGGCACGGCACACCCATGATGGCACGGCACCACCCATGATGGCACGGCACACCCATGATGGCACGGCACACCCATGATGGCACGGCACACCCATGATGGCACGGCACACCCATGATGGCACGGCACACCCATGATGGCACGGCACACCCATGATGGCACGGCACACCCATGATGGCACGGCACACCCATGATGGCACACCCATGATGGCACGGCACACCCATGATGGCACACCCATGATGGCACGGCACACCCATGATGGCACACCCATGATGGCACACCCATGATGGCACACCCATGATGGCACACCCATGATGGCACACCCATGATGGCACCACCCATGATGGCACACCCATGATGGCACACCCATGATGGCACACCCATGATGGCACACCCATGATGGCACACCCATGATGGCACACCCATGATGGCACACCCATGATGGCACACCCATGATGGCACACCCATGATGGCACACCCATGATGGCACACCCATGATGGCACACCCATGATGGCACACCCATGATGGCACACCCATGATGGCACACCCATGATGGCACACCCATGATGGCACACCCATGATGGCACACCCATGATGGCACACGGGCCCATGACTCGAAAACTTTTGCCAAAAAAACTCCGGCAAAAAAACTTCTGCAAAAAAAACTTCCGACAAAAAAACTTTGGCATAAAAACTTTTGCAAAGACAACTTCCGATATGAAAAACTTTTGCAAGAAAAACCATGAAACACTATAAGAAGAACACATTATTCCGCACACAATTCAGCATACATATTCTGTTTCCAAAAAAAAATATACTCGGGCAAATAATTTTTAATGCACATCATAATTGAAAAACTTTAAATGTACATCATAACTAATAAATATTCATTATTGCTGACATATTATACTTCCTAATTCAAAATCGAATCAACATACTCGACAAAATGATCTTCACATATACATCATAAATAAACATTATAACAAAAACTATATATATTCAAGTATTCATCGTTGAAATTATTTTTTGTTCAATTTGACAAGGTAAGCAATACTTTTCAAAATTCGAATTATTTTCAGATTCATGATACTCAAGGACAACATTTTTCAGGCGCAAATCATAATCTTCATATTTCCTGTACATTGTACAATAAATTAGAACATGAAAAATATTCGTGTTATCGCAACCAAAGGTAACAGAAGACTAATCGGAACTCGCAAAACGCAATAGAACAGAATATAATACCAATACCTTAGGACAATATGATGTGCAAGATGAGATACACACATCTACAAATGTAAACAAACCATTCACTTGCCACATTACACCAAACAAATCGATAAATTCTTATTCTAATAAGGCCAATTGAATACGAACTTGAATTATAATAAATAATAGCTGTTTCACCGACGCTTTTACAAAAGTTGGTTTTACGAAAAAAAAAAATTTCAAAAGCTAATTTTAACAAAATTTTCTGCAAAAGTTGTTTTTGAAAACAAAGTTTTTCTAGCAAAAGTTGTTTTTTACTAAGTTTTTATGTTATAAGTTTTTTTAGCAAAAGTTTTTTTGTCGGAGTTTTTTTGTCAAAGTTTTTATGTCGAAAGTTTTCGAGTCGTACTCCCATGGCACACCCATGATGGCACATCCATGATGGCACGCATGGCATTTTCGATAAATTTTCGATAAAAAAAAAGTAGGGGGAAGGCTGAGTTTCTACCCCCTGCAATATGGGGACTGCGCCAGGAGGAATGGAGGGGAATGATCCCCAGCGCTACCATAAAAATAAAACGAAACATGGTTGGTATTGGAACTTCCACTCAAGCCAAATAAAAGTGGTGGGGACGGCCTGAGTTTCACCCCCGCCCCCCCCCCCCCTGGACTGGCTATACTAATGAAAAGTTGTACTTCTGTCGTCTCTTGTGTCCGTGTGTTTTTTTTTTCTACTCATTTCTATTTGTATTCACTCACGTAACCGCTGTTAGGCATTACTTCATGGGCAATACTACGGATCAGAGTACACCCCCCCCCCCCCCCCATTGCGGCTGGGGCCGACTTCGCCATTTCAGGTCATCGTATTTATAATCACAGGGTAAACCTCCAGCAACCCCTTTGATACGATGGCGGGCGTCTAAGATGGAACCCTACCTCCGCCCCCCGCGCGACGGGTCGCGTTCGGTCCCGGCTCACGGTCTCACTTCATGGATACCGCCGATAGCACACACGGAATGTTCCTGCCATCGGTCGGAGTCCGTGAGGAAATATTTTTCAGAAAAAATATTTGCAGTGAGCGGGAATCGAACGCGGGACCTTTAGAATGGTAGCTAGGCACTCTACCCACTACACCAAAGCCCCGCCACTTCTGTCGGCTCTTGTGTCCGTGTGTGTGTGTGTGTTCGTATATGAGTGATTCTTTAATCATCGGTTCCCGGTAAACGGCTCGACCGTTTTTTTCCCCCCTGACTGATGTCCAGGGCAGAAAGGAGTGGCAATGTTAAAAAACAATTCCTCCCATTGTTATTAACAATCCTAATCATTTAATATGCTTTATGGCGAGAACGGTTAGATAGGAAAAAAAGTGTAGAATTAATGTTATTCATGAATAACATTATTCATTAATCCCTGTAGAATTAATGTTATACTGAAATACAAACCTAATCATTCATGACTATTTTCATAACGTTCATAGCTCAGGACATATGACAGATTAGCAATTTTAATTGTTTATCTCGCTCTATGACATGAAAAGTAAGGGTTACTTGGAAAAGTTCTGAATAAAAGCATACGTTTTTTGTAACACTCAAAATCAAGACGATAGCGATCAATTTTTCCTCAATTTTCAATACACACATACGCCCACACACAGACACATACACTAACACATCGGGAAGTTCATGATGCGACCCGTCGACCGTCACACGTACATCCCGTTTATTAAGTTTTTGGACTCTTTTATTTGAAGAACCTTTCAAGTTTATCAATTCATTTTATCATTCATTTTAGTGAAAAAATTCAACACAGCAAACATAATAAAAAACGTATAAAATTTTTGCTGTTGTTGCAATGAAACGAATAGAAATTTGTAATTGGAAAGATTAATTGAATAAAAATTATGAAATACAGAATCGTTTTAAATAAAAGTAAAGAAATAATTAAAATTTGTTTTTTTTAGTTCTTCCCTTTTTAAGTTATTTCTGCATTATCGAATGAAAAAATGAAAACTTCGAAATTGTTCATGTTATTTGCGATCAAACAGTGGAAAGAAAAGATTTGAAATAAAAACAATAAAATCAGGTTAAGCTTTTTTGTTTTCTTTTTCCGTAAAAAATCTATCAAATTCGTTGAAAAATTTCTCGTTATTACGAGAAAAACATTCAAAGACGAAAATGATAAAATCGGGATTTGTAATTTTTCCTCTTCATTTTTTAAAAATGGTTGAACTTGATTCAACCTTGAATCAAAAAATTGATTAAAAAACGTATAAATTCTTCAATTTTTGCTATTGTTCCAATGGAATAAATATAAGTTCGTATATGGGCAACCGAACAATAAATGAAATTCGTGTTTTCATTTTTTTGTGTTTTTTTGAAAAACCGGTCAACTTTGGAACTTCATTTGAGTAAAAAAATTGAAACAAAAAAAAAATGCGTAGAAAATTTTCAATTTTTGTTTGTTTAAGTGGAATGAATAGAGATTTGTAATTGGAAACATTATTAAATAACTTATCAAATACAGAATAGCTTTTAAAACAAATTAATAATTTGAATTCGTTAACTTCCCGATAGGAAGTTATTGTAATGACCCCGAAAATGAAAAGTGTCAGATCGATGGAATTGTCACTCTTCTTGACGTTTAGCATCATCCTGACACGTTTAAAACTAAATATGTGTGTGTGTGTGTATGTACGTATGTGACCATTTTTTTGTGACACGGTTTCTCCTGGATCGATTTGCTTTTTTCTTTTTTTTTCTTAACTTACATCTAGCCGTTGCGGACAGTGGAAAGGAGTTTCAACTCTAAACCACAATTCCTTCAATTGTTATTAACAATTTCAATTGTCTAATACGTTGTATTTCAAAAACCGTGCGAGATAGAGGAAAATGTTTCCAACGAATGTTGTTCCCCACATGAAGATGCATATTTGAAGTTTAATTACTTTTTTCCATAATTGCGCTAATTTACGAGATATCGCTTAATTAACGATTTCCATTGTTTACAACGCTGTATTTCGAGAACGATGACAGCTACGAGAAAAAGTATTCAACAAAAGTAGTTCCGCTCGTGAAACTACATATTTCAGGTTGTATTACTTTTTTTTGCTAGGCCTCATATTTCACGTAATAATCGATTAATAGTTAAATTTGCGTTACTGGTATACAACTTGACTTCATACGTGTATCATCACTCACACAGCCACTATCGAGAAGTTATAGATGCGACCCGTCGAGGGTCACATTCACATCCCATTTTTTAACTTCCCGATTTATCGGGAAGTTATGGTAATCACCCCGAAATCGACTTTTTTTGTTTCCACAGGTGACTGGTGTCTTAAGTATACTAAAATGATCCCCAACAAATTCTGGATCAATGTATGTGTGTGTTTTTTTCCACTCTTTCTCTATTCGTATTCACCCACGTAACCGCTGATAGGCATTACTTCATGGGCAATACTACGGATCAGAGTACCCACCCATTGCGGCTGGGGCCGACTTCGCCATTTCAGCTCATCGTATTTCTAATCACAGGGTAAACCTCCAGAAACCCCTGTGATACGATGGCGGGCGTCTACGATGGAACCCTCCCTCCCCCCCCCCCCCCCCGCGCGACGGGTCGCGTTCGGTCCCGGCTCACGGTCTCACTTCATGGATACCGCCGATAGCACACACGCAATGTTCCTGCCATCGGTCGGAGTCCGTGAGAAAATATTTTTCAGAAAAAATATTTGCAGTGAGCGGGAATCGAACGCGGGACCTCTAGAATAGTAGGCAGACACTCTACCCACTACACCAAAGCCCCGTCTCAATGTATGTGTGTGTGTGTGTGTGTCTGTACATTTTTTGGAATTATAAAAAGTGCAATCGAAGCGTCTTCATGTAACTTAGAGTTGATTCAATTTTGGGGAAAATTGGTATAGCCTATATAATGTTAATAACAATTTCAATTGTTCATAATGCTCTATTGAATAAATTATTGAGAACAGTTGTTCCCCTACGAAAATACGTATTTTATGTGGAGTAACATTTCTCGATATTTTGCATCATTAAGGAGGTATCACCGTCTTAACAATTATGTATGTAATGATTGAACGAATGAACTCAGCGCAGTCATGACGAACCTAATCGAGGCGTTTCCACGCAAAATCGAGCAAATTATACTTTGGATGGCATTCGTGCAGTATATGCAATGTTATGAACAATTGTAATTGTTTATACTGTTCCAGCGGGGAAAATATTAAAGTTATCGGGAAACTTTTCAAAAGAGAATTATATGAAAATACACCTTTTATGTATAATGAGTTTTTTCCATAATTTGCATACTTAAGGAGGTATGGTCGTCAGATCAGTTTGAAAGATGGGCAGAATGCATATCACTCGGTTTGTTCCTTATACAAAAATGCACATCCAATATGACTTTTTCAATATAGGTTAGAACATATCGCGAGTTAAACTAAAATATATTTGGCGAGTGAATATGTCGACAATTGCTGGAAAAGTGTCGAAGAGCGGGATAACTAAGTAAGAGGTAGATGGGGTAACCAGGCGGACGAATGCCAGTTGAATAGTATGATGGGCTTCGAAATCAAACTAAAGTGAACCTGTGCAGTAATTATTAATCGCAATTTCAATTACTGATATCACTGTCAAGTTTGGTCATCACAACGATTGCGTGTTTATGCTGTACTGGAATACGAAATCGGGAAGTTTTGTTTGTGCCCCGTATGGGACACACATACTTGCGCACCCCTAGTTTTTTTTAGTTTTCAACGTTTCCATCAATTTATAAATTCCTGAAGAAAAAAAATGGAAAAATAAAAACTTCGAAATTATTTATGTTGTTAGCGATCAAACAATGGAGATCTGAAACAATTGAAGGAAAAGATTTGGAAAAACAAAATGAAATTAGTTTCAGAATTTTTTATTTCTCTATGTAAAACTCGATCAAATTTGTATGAAATTCTCTCATTTTTGCTATTATTACGATAGCACGAATATGGATTCGTAATTAAAAACATTATTCAAATATATCATAACATATAAACTGTAAAAGGTGTGAAGCCATACAGTGGGATAAACAAATTATTATCTACAGCATAAAATATAAATGGGATTAAAAATAAATAATTGTTTTATTGAAATTAAATAAAGAATTAAAATCAAAATGTTTCATTTCTCAAGTTTTAAAGTTCAAGATTGTTCATATCGGTTACGACCAAACAATGAAAAATGCACACAAAGAAAAGGTTCGAAAAAGGTATGGCTGTACGTACATGTATATGTGTGTGTTTGGGTTGCAAATTTGGCATAATTTAAACGCTATTACCTTAATTATGAGTGTTAAGACAAAAATCATGCAGCAAAAAATGTTTGTTTCTACATGTGGAACCAATTTTATTTGAAACTTTTCCAGCTAACTCTCACGGTTCGTTATAAAAAAGTTATAAAAAAGTCATAAGAGATTACGTCTGTATTTTTCTATAAGGAATAATATTCATTATACAATTTTTCTTCTATTTCTAAC
The DNA here is from genome assembly GCA_026005395.1 of Asobara japonica. NCBI lineage: Eukaryota > Metazoa > Arthropoda > Insecta > Hymenoptera > Braconidae > Asobara > Asobara japonica. Next base: position 141,440 of record BQMI01000211.1, read on the forward strand.
CGTTCTCGCGATAGAGCGTTTTGAATAATCAAGATTGTTAATAACAATTGAAGGAATTGTTTTTCAAGATTGCCACTCCTTTCTGCCCTGGCCATCAGTCAGCGGTAATTTTATGTCAAAGGAGAAACAAATGGATCGAGCCCTTTACCGGGAACCGTTTCTCAAAGAATCACTCACATACGAGCACCCACACATATGCATACAGAACCCTCATCTAAAATGTGTGAAAATGATGTGAAACGTCGAAAAAACTGAAAATTTTCCATTTCTGGGACACTTATCGGCGTCATTACAATAACTTCCATATATGAGGAAGTTAATAACATTAATGCTGTTCAGGCCATTCCCAAAGTCATCCCATCATGCTATTGTAATAGTGAAGTATGTTTCAAAAACATTTTTTTAAACTGAGAAAAAAATTACTAGCATTCAGCAATCGGATGCTTTTGCGACCAAAATGCATTCATCCAATCGCATGTTTACTCTAATCAAGACAATTCTTTTTTCATTTGAGAAAATTGTCTTGATTTGAGAAAACTTGCAATTGGATGAATGCATTTTGGTTGCAAAACGATTCATTTGCTGAATGCTAGTAATTTTTTTCCTCAGTGTAGCCTTATTGTTGAATGAGCGGAAAGAATTCGTCTGCTAGAAGTTTGTCTATATTTCTGTGATGTATTGCTCCCATGGACCAGCTTAACATATATTCGCATTGACCTTAAAATTTTGTCATTTTGTTGTTCATATAACTAATACGTAAAATTAATTATTATATTACCTTTTTGTGATTGACGCTGCACCCTATGCGGTGTAACACTATAGGTTATTAATAATTGTTCTAGAATGTACTTATTGAAATCACTTTTCACCTGAGTAAAGTGTACACAAGGTATACTGAAATGGGAATAGTGCTGGAGTATCGCGATAGAAATATAGAAATAGTAATTTAGACAGCAAAACAGAAAATGTGAAGCGTCATTTTAGAACGTGTAAGGCACATGGCATAGACCCATGACGTGTTCTCGTACAGGCGCCGCGAGAAGACGGAATATCCCGATCACTTCCGATTATGGCCGAGAAACCGTTTAGGTTTTGAAGGATGTTCGACATCTATTCCTCATTTTTGTCATTTTTTTGCTAACGAGACCGTTAGCGCGTGCATCTTACGGTTTTCGATAATTTCGAGATATCGGCAGTTTATACTTTAGGGTAGTTATACTACTCCTTTTTACTATAGGATGTATCCCAAATTATTGGTCTGATCGGCACGAAAAAATGTAGCGCTTTTCTGTAGCTTTATTCTCCATTAACTCCAAAAATTTCATTTTTGCAGACCCATTTTTTAGCCTTTCGTTTAAAGTTTTATTGATTTTCATACAAACGTAGAGAAAACACTCAAAAATGTGTTTATGGTGGTACAATTCTGAGAGTCAACGAATAATAATGCTCTGGAAAAATGGTATATCTTTTCCGCCGACCAAACCAAAAAGCTGGGGTAAATCGTCATAAAGTTTGAAAAACAATGACAAATAGGGGTCGAACATCCTTAATAGCGGTGCTTTGGCGCAGCTGGCTTGTGTCCCGTCGGTAACTCAGCCCGCTTCATATTGGGCGAATTAGTGCGTGCGTTCGAGCTATGGTCGAAACTTTATAAGAATTGCCTTCGGGTTTCCATCTGCGGAGGCACAAAACGGCTGGTTCGGGCGATTCGGCGCTGAAGCCCGAAGGCAATTCTTATAAAATTCCGACCATATCTCTAGTGGATTCACCGACCTCTGACAGCGGTACTATCGCCTCCGTTACATAGATATTATCTTCAGTAACGTAAACAAACAACAAAACTCGCGCAACACGTGTCATCTATGCTGTGAACCGGCTTATAATAATTGAAGGATTTTATAGTGAAAAAAAAGTGTATGAAGAATTTATGTAAATTGGGGACCATGGTATGTAAGTAAGGTGTTCAATCATAGTATTTTAGGGGTACAAATGCAATAGGTGAGGTTCAATTTCTTCGTTCCTTAATAATTATACTACACACCAAAAATTCAAGTGAATTGGTGATACAATTGGCTTCAGTTTTTTTCATTAAACGTTTTGTTTAGTTCTCTTTTAAGTCCATGAATAGGAGATTTCATGTACGTTGCTAGCTTGTCCGATATGAGTTTCTCAGGTTTTTGGATTCTCCTAACATAACTCCTGTACCGCTCAACAGATTTTGACATTTCAAGAACTAAAATATATCGCAATATATATTAATAAAATTGCCTCTAGGCTTATTTCCGCAGATTTAATTCTTAATAAATCGAATTAATAACCCTTTAATGGTGAGAATTGATATATACAGCCGAATCGCAATATGGGTTACGCCCTGTATCGTCTTTATTCACATTTTTAATATGCGAGATATGGACATTTTGAAGGCATTCAAATAATAATTGATTGTCTACGGTGGTAATTATATAATATATAGTTCCACTTTTAGTCAGTAAATACTGAAATTCCGTAGAAAAAAAATCACGAAAAAAATTCAAATAAAGGGCACTTAGGGTATGGGTAAACAATACTATAAGGTATCTCTTGAGGAACCAAGGAAAAGACGATTCTCTTCGTTTTCGAAATACCGAAACGAAACGAATGGAAAAAATCCCACGTACTCTAACAAGACATGAAATCCATTACTTCGAGTTTTTCAAACCAAAAACAATATAATCTGTTTGATGAACGTTTTTTGTGGGCATTTGAAAAATGGGAAATCTAACTCTTTACTCTCAATTAAATAGGTAGTTAATAAAAGAGGTTTTAGATGATGAAGAAATCCATCTCTCCACCGTACCTCGATTAATCATCTGTTCTAATATTTTTCAGGTCAGCGCCCGCGCAGAGGTATCAAACGACCCAAGCGTTATGACGACCGGGTTGACGAAGAGACGCTGATTGAAGAATCCACCGCACCAAAACAAAAAAGAGGTGATACCTCGGCGGTACAAAAGGTCGGTTTCCAAATAAAATATACTGCTGGTACATTTATTTCACTGAAAACATTCATTCTACAGTATAATTTACATTGCATTGTTCACGCAATGGAAAAAATGGAATTGGTATTAATTCCCTTGTTGAACTGAAATGTGAGCAGGAAGGTGGTTGGGGCGGAGGGGTCAAGGGGTTCACACCATGGGACATAATTTTTGAATTTTCCGTATAATTCACCAGTGTTTGAGGTTACCCTATTCGCTTAGGTTTCTCTAATAGCAAATCCTAATATTACATTCCTGAATAACAACGCTACATATAATGTTGCTTAGGAATAGCCATTTTTTACTGAAGTATTTGAGCATAATCAGGATAAAAAGTTCCTCCAAGTTCCTGTGAATTTTGTATTAACTGTGTTATTGCAGCAGAAAAGAATAGTTTAAAGAATACAATGCTTCGAGTCTGATCGCAACAAAAAAATACATTTAGGTTCTAACGTAAATATAGGCTTCAATAGAAAATTGGGTTCACAACTGTAACAAGGTACTTAATTTAATAATGTGTTTTATTCAGAATAAAGTGTGGCATGAGAGGGCGAGGCAGAAGAAAAGTGTTGCTTTCCTTGCAGAGATGGAAAAGGCTAAGGTATAGTATGAATCTATAATGATGTTGTAAAATGCATGTTATTGGTAAATCATTGATAAAAACGACAACTATATTAACTAGGATGATGATGTAACGAGTGTTGCGATCTCACCAGCCTTGCCCACCCTGGATCCCACAACAATGCCTTCGCTGCCCCGTACCCCTGAGGCTCCACCCACCGATCCCGATGACATTTTACCACATACAGCATCAGGTTCACCACAGGCTCACTTTGCTGATGCTAATGAAATTTCACATGTTGCTTCAGGATTACCTCCATCTCAATCCACTGAATGCTGCAGTAACGCCGTACTGGAAAACACGGGAAATTCCCAGGTAAAGCGAAGTCAGTGATCACTGAAAGCTGAATGAGGGACTACCCATAGATTGTGTCATGCGATGTTAAGAAACTCACCCCTCCCCCTGTCCCTAGTCATGAATAGTGTGTGACTGCGGAATGAACTTATCCGGCCCCGAGTTGGATTTTTTTTACGAGATCGGTGGCGCGTGCTTCGCACGCCCATTTCCTGTTTCCGCCACACTGGCTGGTGTGGCGTTAGTTTCGGTCTTACGGGTTTCGATAATTTCGATATATCGATAGTTTTTTTCGTTTCTCCTTTTTACTATAGGATCTCTCCTTTCTTACCTTCACAATCACATGACGTGTCTGTTTTGTTTCATCCTTCGGCGAATTCTGGTGATCATTACCGCCTAATTTTAATAGTAAATATATCTGCAAATTTATGTGTCTGAACGTAACAGCAACGTGAACGCGAGCCTATGCACAAAGGAAGTTATCGTGAGATTCCACTTCTACTCGGGGATCATTCTGATCACTTTGCTCGTTTACCCGTTCGACTGGATAGCGTTAATAATAACATATTGTAAGTCCGGCTGTCTCATATTGTTCAAAAAATGGAGTGGAATAAAAAATGGAATTTCTCCACAACATCTTACGTTCAATAGTTGTTCGATAAAGTGGACTCTAGTTTTGATTAGTGCAAAAGATTAGGAGCCAGATTGGTGACCTGAAATTGGTGGTGACATGTTGGGCAACAGAAACGAGAATGATCGTTTATAATCATAGTCGTTCATTAAAATTCCTTAAAATTAATTAACTTGGTTGAAAAAAAAACAAACTATGAATTGGAGTAATGATAATGCGCTGTACAATAAGTTCTAACTGCATTTGATTTCGGAATGTAAAGTTCTCAATTGATATCCCGACAATGTTACTATTTGCGCGCACTCCATATGAATTTTCACTCAAATTAATTAACTGGTGAGTTTCAGATGATTAAATTGATCCAAAATTAGCACCCAGTATCCACTGTAGCTCTTCTAAATATGTTCATGTCGTGGGTGGGTTGGTGACACTACAGAAAGATTGATAATTGATGACTTATGCTCACATTGCAATTCCACTATGATCTGTTCCCAATAGTATAAACTACTCAGTCCACCGATACTAAGAGGAAGCATCACGATGGTTGCATTGCACTCACGATAATGTTATGCTCATTTTTTCCCATCAGGGTGAATTGACACTTTCTGTCAGTTGAGGTTATTAATGTTGATTAATATTTAATTGTCTCTATTGGTGATGTAGCTCTGTAATCACTGTTGTTTGAAACTCATTTGTTTTAATTGTTCTCATGTTTGCCACGTGGCAATTATTACATAAGTGTGTTGCAACTTCCCATGTAATCCAAAACGGTGATGATAACGTCTAATAAACTAGATAAAGGTTGCAGTCCAGTGTCAAGTTGTAATATTATCACTGAACAAGAGTCACAATATTATTAATAGTTGATAATTGTACCTGGTTATGAGTGCAACACATTCAATGATGTGTGGTAATGTTCTCCTTCACTTTTGATTCCACACTCTAGATGTAGATAAAAACTCAGTGAATTTGTTACTGATTAGTACTCGTAAACTATTGTGGAAGTTTTGTGGTGATTAACTCAAAGAAAAAGGGACTCAATTGAACTGATATAAATGTGACCCGTGAACTGTGCACATGTATACTCAACAGGTGGTGAGACAGTAATGGCCAATCAAACGCGCGGGAACATCGAAGCAGGCAACTATAGCATGCTCGATGAAGAAGGAGAGGGCCGGCATTGCTCGCTGGTGGGCCCTTGGAAGTGAGCGCACTCTCATTGGCTCGTCAGTGCTGGCTCGAGGTCGGGTGCCCCTTTCAAACAATTGATTCCCGGGAGCTGCTGCCATCTTGGCAGTGCCAATTTGCAACACATATATTTCAACTTTCACTAACCATTCGGCGCGGGTTTTCTGTTTGAATCGTTGCAATGCTGGCATCACTTTTCCATCCCCTAGATTTCCAAAAGCCCAATGGAGGCACCCTAAAGTTGCAAATGCGATCAAAAGATCGAATTCTCCTATCTTCTTCGTATCTAATTCTTAATCTTTCACATTCTGTTCACATATTATTTATAGATAAGCCATGGGAATTCCCATGCCAGGCGTAAGCCGCCTTCGTGTGAAGAAAATGTGAGGTACGTTACGGTGGAGTTGCATCAGGCAGCGCAGTCTGCACAAGTTGAAGAACTAACCCGCAAAATCGATACTCACATGATTCACTGTCAGTCTTCCGTCCAGCTTCCGAAGAATCCTTCAATGGTGAGTAACTGATTCTGATTGACCGCAATCATTGTGGAGATCTCACGTGACAGATGTACACGTCGATTTCATTCTACGCTGAATTATTTCATTCATGTAACCTAGTACTAGCGTTTTGACGTCTCATTGCATTTTCTCTTGCAGTACCGTAGCTTCAGCTATCAATATGTATTATGATTTCAGGTGAATGCTTTGAGAATGCCTTTTCGATGACTTCTTTCTCTGCTAGTGCTTTTCACGCTTATGTGATTTTTCAGTACATTTTCTTCTTTCTTCGACTCTATTCTGTGCTCTTCGCTTATGAAATCACCACTGCTACTACTATGATCATTATTACTACTACATCTTCCGCTACTTCCGTTGAGTACGATCCATACTATTTTTTCTTGGTCTGTAATCTAAGGTTCTAAGGAAGTTAACGAGGAATTGCAGCTAAACCAACGACATCTTGGTTGTTCCGCAATGATAGAGTGGAGTATTTCATTAATGTTAATGAGTTGTGCAATGCACCGACACTCCTTAGAAATATAACCGGTTATCGAGTAATAACACAGTGAATGAACCTCAACCGTTGAGTTCTCCTCATTTCTCTTCGAGAATATTTTTCGCAAGGCCCGAATAGGCTACTTTTTCCTAATGAATAAAACATAAATTTGAAAATTTGCATACATACAGGGTACATACGTACTTGACAACACACCTCACATCAGTGCACTACGAGTTCTAAAACTCAGTGCGTTTTCCCTGAAAGAAAATAATTTCAACTCCGATTGAAAATTGTGGAATTGGAAGCTCAATTGTGTTTCGGAAATTTTACATTAATTACACCATTGTTTCTACTAGTAATTTCTGAAATTCAATTGTGTTTTGGGATTTTTTTCATTTATTATCCCAATTGCAATAATTTTCGTTAACCCCGAGCAAATTATTGGGTACACCCGAACGAGATCGAAAAAACGTTTAATACGGAAAAGTTGTCGTTTAGCACCTTCACGGACAACACGATTCCCCATTTTTAGCTTCCCGATAGGGAAGTTATTGTAATCAGCCCGAAATCGAACCTTTTCATTTCGGTCTGTAACTGGTGGCTTAAGGGTACCAAAATGATCCCCGAAAAATTTTGAGTCTGTGCGTGTGTTTTTTTTTCTTCCGTCCCTCTCATTTGTACGCCCTCGGTAGCGACCGTGTAAGCATTCCTTCAGGGGGCGTACCGGATGCCCACCCATGCGGCTGGGGCCGACTTTCGCCATTTTTAGGCCATCGTATTTCTAAACACAGGGTAAACCTCCAGAAACACCTGTGCTACGATGGCCGGCGCCTATGATGGTAGTCACCCTCCCCCCCCCCCCTGCGTCGGGTTAGGTTCCCCCTCGGCCGGGCGGTCTCATTTTATGGGTACCGCCGATCGCACACACGGAAGTTCCTGCATCGGTCGGAATCCATGAGAAAATATTTTTGAAAAAATATTCTCCGGCGGCCGGGCGCGAACCTAGGACCTTCGGAGTAGTAGGCAAATACTCTACCACTACGCCAAAGCCCCGACTGTTGTGTGTGTGTGTGTATAGGTGTGTTTGTATGTAGATGCCCTAAATTTTGGTCAACGATCTCTCACGAATGCATACACCAATCAAAGCTATCAAGGTCTCAATCGACGCCTCTTCATGTAACTTAGCCCTGATTCCTTTTTGATGGATATTGGTTCAGAATATATATAGTTATTAACAATTTCAATTATTCCTAGCGATATATCTTATAAACGGTTAGGGTTATGGGAAAAAATTTGACAATATAAGTTGTTCCTCATTGAGAGATCCGCATTTAATGTCTATTGTCGGTTTCCCGTAACGTGCATCATTAAAGTGGTCGAGCCATTAGAAAAAAATAATTCATGTAATGAGTGCCTGAATGGAGACTAGATGGCTTCGCCGATCGCGAAACAGGTCTCCACAAGTATACATGGATTAACTCACAATGCGATTTTAAGTCGATCTGTGTATATGAAAATGTGTCGATTTTTACACATCTATATATTTATATGTATATCTCTCTAGTTGCGTGTGTAAATTACGAATCGGCAAGTTTCAGACGCCACACGTTTGGGCAAGAATCATTTTCATTTTGGAAATCACCATCCTTCTCTGCAAACTAACGCTTATAATCTCTACAACGTATAATCTAACCTACACGCATACTCTTATTACTCATGTATATTTCATTATTTTATGCTATAATTTCTGTTTATTCTAATCACGTATACTGTTTGTTTAACTATCTAAAGAATAAACTACAATACCTATCTATCTATCTATCCTTCAAAACATACAATTCGACGATAAAATATGAACATATCAGGGGGCATCGATGTCATTGGCGTATTCCCTACCATTGGTTATCTCCTGTTCGTGGTAAGACTCTTAACTGAAATGCGACAATGAAAAAAGTCATTTGTTGAACGTTTAATAACGTATACCTATGCACATGGTACGAATTTGCATCGAATTGGTGGGTTTCCCTCTTGAATAATTTGCAATAATTGAATATTCCCAGGTTTCCCTTACTTCGGAAGCTGCGAGAGAGTACATTCTCCAAAGATTTGTTTTCCAAAGACCTTGCTTAGCTCCTACCATGCAAGCAATGGTAAAAAATTGAGCTCGGCAATACTGTCGCCAGGAGAATTGTCTTCCGCCCATTTTCGGTCACGACAGGAAGGTGATAAAACCCCCCCGCCCGATTTCATTGACAAATTGAAAGGCACGTTTCTGTTATTCTCATGTATGCAGGCCCTTTTATTTATGGTCATTCCCTTCGAGTGACCGCCTAATTACAAAACGTAATCGATAATCTATCATTATAGTCGGTCTGCCCAATAAAACTGAGGGGATCGAGTTACATTTTAGATCTCATTTCTGAAATTCGAATATTTAAAGGTTCCGGAAGGTATACAAGATTTTTTATTAGTTTCATTCCATCGCAGCTCATATTTTTACGCGTGGAAATATCCTTGATATATCTAAGTAATTCTCTGGTAGTAGGGATATGGTATTCGGCGTTTTTTGTAATTGACATTAACATTTACCCACACATCGATGAACCAAACCGACCTCTATGGAAAGCTATAACATTTTCGATAATTCAATACCCAGAGAACTCTATAGTACGGAATTACCCACCGATCGATGACAGGCATTGAATCTATCGAAAAACACCATGATGTGTTTTCATTTGATACACCTAGATTGCATTTTTTACAGCATCGTTTATGGTCTTGAAAAGTATGTAAAATCTTGCAATCCACCCTAGAAGGTCTATTACTGCTCGTTTGCTGGACAATAATGCTTTGTTGGCTATGTTAGTTGAGTGAACTCTTAGAACATGACAGTTATTATTTACTCCTGGAGGCAATTAGTGTGCATTACACCTGCTCTTGCTTGCTAGCCTATCTTTATATTATTTTCTTAATTGTTTCAAAATCAGCAATTTTGTCTCGATTATATTTTCTAAATTTTGAGTAATTAGACCGTGGAATGTGTGCCTTCCTTGTTGAGTGTTGTGCTATCCACATAGTTGTGTCTTTTTATTCCAGCCGTTGGGAGACTGGCAATCCGCAAGACGGATTCCTTTTCGAAGAAACCTCTTTTATACCCGATGGAACATGGAGAGAATGACCCAGTTCGAAATAAAAATCACAGTGGAGGAAGTCATGGCTCGCAGACGTTAATGATGTCATTCGAGGAAAAAAAAAATATTTTTCCAACATGCTTAAGGATCATCAACAATTAGTGCGTTGGGTTTCAGCCGGGTTCGGCGACCATCGCAGAGCAATGGGGAAGAAAAAGAAGAGCGGACAAAAAGGAGATGTAATTTGATTAATATCATAACAACAACAATAAAAGAAATGAAAATTCTATTCTATTTCTTGAAATTCCCTCAAAATTCTTTGCGACAGACCATTCTCACGTACAATAAAGCCGATACCCTATGTACGAATGGCTACGATGGAGTTCTTGCAATTCGAATATCCAAAACCACATTTCGTGGTGACCGTTTATGATCACAAAAGGGCAGAAGAGGGGTTTTTTCACGGGTGGGTACAAGATTCAAGCCTCAGGCTGATCCATAACGGTTGAGCCTCAGTCGTCCGTCCCACGTGGTAAACGCCGATGCTCAGGAAATGGGCCAGGACTGGCACAATGCTGGCTATGCCAGGGCTTGGTACCCGAGATTGGCCCAAAGTTTGGCCAGCACTTGGACCCAAGTCACGGAAAACTTTGGGGGACAGGAGTTAGCTGCCATGGTCCATCCGAGACTGGGGCAGCCCTGGAACTCATCAGTTGCCAGAGGCAATTCGTTTGCACCAAGATATGTAGAAAATCATCGTTCTAGGCATTACCTCTTAACCTCATACATAAATCTGAGCCCATATATTATGAATGAATGAGTCCCCTCACCAGGTAAGCCTTGGCCCCCAAGCTTGGGCCAAAGAGTGGCCGAAGTTCGCAGCCAGGATTTGGTGGAGGCCCTGGTTGCCGCATCTGGGCCAATGCTGGGCGGCCAGGGCTTAATTATCCACTCATTATTGTATTAAAAATTTCAATTCAATCACAACAATTCAATAGCAAATCCATTTATCGAACTAATCAATGGATAAAATTAAGAAATTGAAAAATAATGTGGCTAACGGTTATATGGGGATTTTTAACATATGGTAACAAGGATTATGTGGTGTTTGAGTGGTAAGGTATCAGACTGGAATGAAGGAGGTCCCGAGTTGGATCCCGCTCTTCAATTGATTTTTTTTTATTGGGCGAAAAACAGGGAGTATTTATGCATTTTATTTTGCAAAATGGACCCTAGACCTCCTTAAGACTGAAAACCGGCAACTTACAATTATTCCTCATTTTCTAAGATGGCCCGCACTTCCTTAAGAGTGAAAAGCAACGACTTGCAAAAATATGACTCATTTTCCAAAATGGCCCCACATCTCCTTAGAAGTTAAAAACAACGAACGGCATTCTTGATGTTTTTTGGAATTCCCCCCCCCCCTTCCCCCACATAATAATCGAAAATAATATACAATTTGACGAAATGCATTTATACCAATTTATAATTCTCCGACCCCCCCACCCCGCGCACCTGCTGAACCCGACACCGTCTACGGTCCTGAGGCTAAAGCGACTGCTTGTAGTTTGCGCCGCCTTGACCGACCAAGTCGGCAATGTAACGCTACCGCCATCTCGCGGCAATCCCCGATCAGAGCTTCTTTACCATGCAGTGCACTGTCAATAATTTATTTTGATTAATAGGAAATAACTAATTAATAGGTATAAATTTCATGAAATAATTCATTTTTTATTATTTATGTTTTTTTGGCACTATGTTCAACCATTTTTCTGGTCCGTTTTTCATGGGAAAATTACATCCATGCACATCCATGGACATCCATGCAGCAACATAGATGTCACAGGGAACCCGAATTGCCAGGGATGCTAAATTTGACCAAAATCCAAAAAAATTAAGTTGACTTTTTCGACCCAGAATCGACGGAAATGTCGTCTGGAGGTTCCTGTCGGATAGTATCAATGCACACGGGGCCAAAAATTCAATTGTAAAAAATTTCAGATTGCCTCCCCATAAGACCCCAATGTTAAATTTGGCCAAAATCGAAAAAAATTAATTTGACTTTTTCGACCCAAAATCGGCGGGAGTGTCTTCTAGGGGTCCCAATTGGATAGTATAAACGCCCAGGGGGCTAAAAATTCGATTTTAAAAAATTTAAGTTTGTCTCCCCATAAAACCCCAATGTTAAATTTGGCCAAAATCGAAAAAACTTAATTTGACTTTTTCAGCCCAAAATCGACGGGAGTGTCTTCTAGGGATCCCAATTCCATAGTCTACACGCGCAGGGGGCCAAAAAATCAATTTTAAAAAATTCAAGTTTGCTTCCCCATAAGACCCCAATGTTAAATTTGGCCAAAATCGGAAAAAAATTAATTCGACTTTTTCGACCCAACCTCGATGGGAGTGTCTTCTAGGGGTCCCAATTGGATAGTATAAACGCCTAGGGGGCAAAAAATTCGATTTAAAAAAAACTAAGTTTGTGTCCCCATAAGACCCCAATATTAAGTTTGGCCAAAATCGAGAAAATTAATTTGACTTTTTCGACCGAAAATCGACGAGAGTGTCTTCTAGGGGTCCCAATTGCATAGTCTACACGCGTAGGGGGGCCAAAAATTCAAGTTTGCCTCCCCATAAGACCCCAATGTTAAATTTGGCCAAAATGATAGTGAGATAGTGTGTGTGTGTGTGCGTGCAAAAATTTGGAATAAATTAAGCGCTATCGCCTTAGTTATTACGGTTACAAAAAAATGCCACAAAAAATTCTTGTTTCTATATAGGAAACACCTTTTAGTGAAGAAAATTTTCTGTCGTTCTTTCGTTCGTTTAAGGATGTTCGACCGCTATTCGCCATTTTTTTAAATCTTTTGACGATTTATCCCAATTTTTGGGTTTTCTTGGCGGAAAAAAATGTACAATTTATACATAACATTATTATTTATGGGCTCTCAAAATTTTATCACCGTAACCATTTTTTTGAGTTTTTTCTCTACGCTTGTATGGAAATTCACAAAACTTTCCACAAAACGCTGAAAAATGGGTCTGCGACAATGAAATTTTAGAAGTTGATAGAGAATAAAGCTACTGAAAAAATGTACATTTTTTTCCGCCTATCAAACCTGAAAGCTGATTTTTGGTGAAAGGAGAAACACATCGATTAAGTCGTTTACGCGGAATCGTTGGCAAAAAATCATTCGGATACAAACACGCACGCACACACACACACACACACAACCCCCATCTGAAATTTGGCAGGCTGATGTGAAATGTATCGGTAAAGTGCCCACAAATACCTCCCGTTGCATCCCTTCATCTCTATACCAGAAAAAATAGAGTATGCGATGAATGACGCGACCGCGCGAAGTAATCCGCCTAATGGTAATCGCAATAATTCGCCCGCGCGAATTCGCGGAGCCTTGAGGACTCTATCGGTGATCCCGACAATTTACCGGCTAATTAAAAGTTCGCTTCTCTCTCCTTAATTGAGATAAAGCAATAAAACAAAGCTAAGTCGAGATTTCCGTTTGTATTGAATTTAAAAAAAAGGGGACTGTTCGAAAATTCTAAGGCCATACACACAAAATCTTATTTTATAGAATATTAAATAATTACCTGAATGTTGAATCCACTGTTGACGTCGGGTGTCATCCGATGGGAATCGAAAAGACGTTCATTGTCCCCTAATACCACACCACAATTTTTATACGCACACACATCCCGTGTCGGTACTTTTCTCGACATTGTTTCAAAGAAAAGAAACAACAATTGAAAGAATTGCACTAATAAATTGGATTGAATTTCAATTTTAATGTAGTTGCTGCTTGCTTGAATGACAAAGCTCAACTGACTCTCCCTCATTTTACAATGTTTTTTTCGGAAATAGATTTGTTTTGTTTGACGAGCCAGTCTGCGCATGTTGTGACAAAAATCAAAACATAAGTTCCCGGAACAATGCGCTTGTCATTTTTATTTGGATTTCCGACAACACAAAGGTTTCCTTTATTTTCTCCAATTTTCTATATATTAAAATTTGTTATAAAGATAATTTATTCCACTACGCAAATAAAAAAACAATAACTACAAAAAACATACAAGATAAAAGTTTTGATTTTTTTACCTTGGCGTGACAATTGTGTAATAATTAAGTTTTTTAATTCTGAATAATTAAAAATTGTCAGCAGTTTCGTCAGTAATTATATAGGTTAATTGCAATCAGTGATCAATTACTGATCATCAGAACAAAAAACAACGGTAAAACTGTACAGGAATGGTATTATCTGAGCGTGCGACAATATCGGCCGCGCCGGACAGATCCAGACAATTTTGTGGTTGATGGTTTTCTACAGGCGTTAGAAATCTCCCCTATAATCTCTGTTTTGGTCTTGTATTTTTCTGTAGAGAGCTATTCTGATATTTATTTATATTTATACTGAGGAAGTGAATGAAGTTAGTGAGAAAAGTTAATGAAATAGTGTAGAATATGGAAGAAAATAATTCAAGTGATCATGAACAAAAATCAGAAAAAACAAGTGGATGCAGTTACCAGGTAGGTTATGTACCAATTTCGGCGTCACTAATTTCTGACTGTTTAAAAAACAGTATGAAATAAAAAGTTTATAATTAAAGTGTACTGTATCTGGTAGAACACTGGGGACCACTAGATATGGTACAACAATCGATGCGGTATTTTCATGATTCGTAACTCATGTAACTCCTGATGTTCACGTATCGTATTTAGTTTTCACAAACCGATTGTCAGAGTATTTAATAACGATGATGATATTTAAAAAATTGATAATGTTAATGTTAATAGTGAAGGGAATAACTGTAAAGAAATATGGATTAAAGTATATACTTTCCTGGATTTCAGTTTATTTGCCCTCCCAACCCCCTATTGTATATATTCCAAGATAATTATTCCCCTGACAATTAAGCAGCCGCACTAGAGCCAGGTTGTTACCTGGCTGTTTCTGGCTATTTCTGACTAATGGTTTTTGGCTAAATACACAGCAATTAATCGATTTTTGGGTTATCATAATTGGGGTAATAATAATTTAAGAATTTTTCCTATGAAATGCTACATGAATATCATCAAAAAACTGTTTCCGAAGAATACTTAGAAATGGGTAGAATCAATGAAATTATTACATCATGGCTGCCGATGTTTTGGCATATCTACATGACCGACCGCTGCCATATTATCAAGGGTTACGGTGTGCAAATCGCGGCAGATGGCCCGTGTGACGGCTTCCTCAGTCGCAAGTGAGGATCCGAGCATTTTTACGTTGGTCGACAACCGACCAGAACAGTCGGGAAGGGATGTGGCTTAATGTCTTTTTTCGCGGTGATTTAAATAAGTCCCAACCCCCTACGATTTTCAACATGGAAAACGGCGTGAATAAAAAAATATAATTCACAAGTATATCTAGATCGACTTGGAATCCGATAAAAACTAATATATATAATCTATATAGATAATCTATAAAAAACTACCCTTTTTTCCACCCCCTACTCGAAATATTCAACATGGCGGCCGCACCGACAAAAAAAAAGTCTCTACATGTATATCTAGATCGACTCAAAATCGAATTCTGAGTCGATCTGTACCCATAAAAAACTACCCTTTTCTTCCACCCCCTACTCGAAATATCCAACATGGCGGCAGCACCGACAAAAAAAAGTCTCCACACGTATATCTAGATCGACTCAAAATCGAATTCTGAGTCGATCTGTACCCATAAAAAACTACCCTGTTTTTCCACCCCCTACTGCTATTTAGAAGATGGAGAACGCCATGAAAAACGTAGGATCTACAAGTATATATTCGGACGCTTTATTCAAACTTATACATAAGTACTGTTTTCGAGTAATTTTTCTGTTTTTCTATTGATTCACGGAATAAGTACCATGAACAACTTAATCAGCATCCCATCGATTCGGTAGAGGGGCGATGAAAGTTCTTTCTGAAACTTCCACCAGGACAGTTTGGCTCACAATTTGACTCAGAGAAGGGAGATATACTTAGACTTCCAAAGCGAGCGTGCTTTGTGCAAGTATAGAATGCCTCTGTCGAGCGCGAGCGGAAAGTTCCAATACTTGAACAAACACTGGCCAAATCGTTACCGTAGACGACGCAGCGGAATCCACCCCATCGGTCCAAATGGCTAAGAAGTCAATTAAACCTGGTATTTCCTCAACTATCCTCATGTAACTAGTGTGGAAGGCTGCTCCTATCGTAGCAAATCTGGACCCAATAACTCCGATCATTTCAACTCCACCACATTGCCATGATATGTTTGTCTTGATCCGAATAAATTCAATATTATTTTGTTGATGACTAGAGACGTGAACAACTGAATTGTCGTATTGAACGGGTTTGTCACTTTGAGGCTGATAGACAACTCCATCGATGCACACTTTTACGAGCTCCCTAACTAACGCTTCCGCGCCAACATCTCCATGTCCAGCATTCTCCAGTGCAATAATTTCTTCAGGTTCAAGTACTCTTTGTCGTCCTCTGCCTTGCTGTACAAATCTACCTGCAGCTAAGTTAGGCAGTTCGACCCAGCGTGCTTTGTGCAAGTAGTCTCGTAGACGATTCAATACGTTATCCGCTAATGACCACTCCAAACATCTTTCTACCATTTGGGACAGTAGCATACGACACGCAATTTGCGAGGCACGATCGGTGGACTCGTCACGTAATTTTTTATTCTCCGATTTAACGATTCGAACCAAAATCCGGACGCGACCCACAGAGGGCCCAACTCTATGACATATCTTAAAAGATGTTTCAGTAAGTGTACATTGTACGTTTGCAAGTGTATTGGATACTGATCTCGCGATCGACGAAGGAATTCATCGATCGAATTTCTAACATTAACTAATTCTTCCGGAAGAATTCAATCTTTACTGAGTATGTACGTTGCATCAGCAAAAAGAGCGAAATATTCAATTTGACTCTCTGTCATGAATTCTGCAGCACATGGAAGCCAATAAAACCACGCAAGATTTCTATACTCAGTCCCTTTGAATTTCGCGAATCTTTCTAAAGATCGCGTTTGTCTTGCCAATTTCGTGGGTGATTTAATCGCTTCAATGCGACTGCTGATTATTGCTATTTCTCGCGGGGGTATGTGGTGAAATGTTGCAGGGTTTGTGAAGATGCCGTACAATCGGGGTAAATTAACTTCCCATAAGCAGTGAAGGAGCTCTATCTGTTGACAGGTTCGAAGATCAAGACCAAGAACAATAGATAATGCGGAAGTAGTACGAACACCATTCACAGGTTCTTCATCTTCGTTCGCCTGATTAGCATCGCGCCTGATATCAGCGTCAATGCGATCTGCGATACCATCACGGTAGGGGTATATGTGAAATTGATTTTGATCTCCTACTCTTGCACCTCGTTGGTAGCATAGTGTGCACCCGAAATAGCCGTTCAAACGAGTCATACCAAAGATCGCGTATCTGGCGTCTGAATCGGCTGACACAATCAGAGTTATGTATTTGCTTATCACTTCCTCAGCATTATTCGGTCGCCAGTTAATTCCATTGAGGTATAAGCTTCGCAACTCCATAGCGAAAGGTTTCAAAAATCTGGCCATGTGTGATTTACGGGGACCAACATAGAGAGCAGCAAGTATAGAATGGCTCTGTCGAGCGCGAGCGGAAAGTTCCAATACTTGAACAAACACTGGCCAAATCGTTACCGTAGACGACGCAGCGGAATCCACCCCATCGGTCCAAATGGCTAAGGAGTAATTATTACTGCCTCTGGCCAGAAATCCCCCAACCTGTGAGTGCCTCTGGTAGATGCTGCCATCGTATACATCCTCAATTCCGTCTGGCCGACGTTTCACTCTTGTCCAGGGGTATTGCAGATCTACTGCCATGTTCCTCCTTCGAAGAAGCCCTCGGAGCTGAGACTGCAGATCCAGATAAAGGAAATGGCCTACTTCGCAGTTTTTTTGCTGTCGAGCAGTCCGTCTGCATCTGCAAACCCTGTTTGGTGTCTTTCCATTTCCCAACTGATCCCAACAAACTATACACACAACTGTTCATTTGAATTTGTCATATCTGCGATTAACTAATCTCCAAAACCCCTCCATCTCCGACGGAAATTCTGTATTATTGAAGATCATATTCGCATTTTTCAGTGACTCAATCATTAATTTATATGGAGTCTTGTATCTGAGAGCGTTGGCGATTGCATCAAAGGTCCTCCAAGTTCTGTTTGTACACGTCGATTTAACCCAGCTCCTTCGACGTTTTGTATTTTGTAGATAAAAATTCGTCCCTTAGGGGGCGGCAAGCTAAGAGGCAGTTGAAAATTATTCTCGAGGTGGGATTGGGGGTAGACAACAATAAAAAATTTCAACCCTCTTTTAGCTTGCCACCCCTTAGCAGACGCATTTTTATCTACAGAAATTAAAAATTCTTGGAATTCAATATTTTCGATTTTTTCCGAAACTGGCCGCTCATGCCAAGTAGGGTAATATTTTATTGTTGTCTACCCCCACCCCGACCTCTAGACAAATTTTCAACCCCCTCTTAGCTTGCCACCCCCATCTAAAAAATAACTAATAAAAAATATTTGTTTGTCTAATTTCGACGATAGGGGGTTGTACCCCTCTGAAAATTAACAACAAATGATAATAAACTATAATTTCGCACTATTTCATTTATTTTACATAAATAAATGGTTTTCCGGCAGTTCTAACCCTGCCCCGGGTGCCCCTGAGGAGCGTACACTCACGGGCGCCCTGCGTCTGCTAGCTCGGTCTGCTAGTTTCAGCGTCATGGCAAATGAATGTTCGTAATTCGTTGCGTCATGGTGAGGACCCCTGACCCACATATGACTTAATGGGGGATGGTGTTCAAACCACCCTCGCGGGGGTAGCGGATTTTCTTTCGTTTTTCATCTTGCAGAAAATTGGTAATTGGTCCCATATGAAAGCTTCCAATTTTCCTGGTCCCTGATAACCAGATATGTTTACCTGGCAGTAAAAAATAGCAGAATCAAACTTTTCAAGCTGCAACACTTGCAGCTCATTTGAAGCTAATTTTATATGCCTTCATTAATTTACAAGCTTTAGACATTAATCAAAAAATCGTGTTCGAGCTGGCTGAATTGCAAGCTGGCAGGGAAAAACCAGAATTCCGAACCGAATCAAATTTACCAACTTGCAACATTCACAGCTCATTTAAAGCTAATTTTATATGTCTTGATTAATTTTCAAGCTTTAAGTATTAATTTAAAAAAGTCATTCGAGCCAGCTTAATTGTAAGCTAGCAGTAAACTAAATATAATCGTGTGTAGTTCATTTCTAAATATCCACAGCAATTACGAGCTAATTAAAAGCTAGCACTGTGTGCATGTAAATTCAGTTTTTACAAATATTTATAATCGAAAAATTATATCCGTGACTGTGATCTACAAAAATAGAGTAGCAGAATGCAATTTTCAATATTCCATAATTTAAAGCTTATTTAGAGCTAATTTAATATGTGGAAAAAAAATTTCCCGCTGACGGGGTTTTTGAAGAAAAATGAGTTGAGGCTAGGCTTCCATGCAAGCTAGCAGAACAATGACCAAAAGATGAGCAGAATTTTTTTTTCTCCTGCTTAGGTTTTAAAGCTAATTCAGAGCTAATTTAATATGTTGAAAAAAAATTCCCCGCTGACGGGGTTTGTGAAGAAAAATGATGTGAGCCTCGGTCCCATGTAACCTAACAGAACAATAGCTGAAAAATGACTAGATTTACTTTTTCCCCTGCTCAGGTTTTAAAGCTAATTTAGAGCTAATCCAAAATGTTGAAAAAAAGTTTCCTGCTAACAGGATTTTCGAAGGAAAATGAGTTAAAGCTAGCTTGCATGTAAGCTAGCAGAGCAATGGCTAAAAAATAAGCAGAATTTTTTTTTCTCCTGCTGAGGTTTTAAAGCTAATTTAGAGCTAATTTAATATGTTGAAAAAAAATTTCCCGCTGACCGGGTTTGGGAAGAAAAATGAGTTGAGGCTAGCTTCCGTGTACGCTAGCAGAACAATGGCCAAAAAATGAGCAGAATTTTATTTTCTCCTGCTCAGGTTTTAAAGCTAATTTAGAGCTAATTTAATATGCTGAAAAAAAATTTCCTGCTGACGGGGTTTTAGACGAAAAATGAGTTGAGGCTAGCTTGCATGTGAGTTATGCTTCCGTGGGAGTTATAAAAGTAGGAAAATTTAAGAAGAGAAGTTCCGTTAATTTTTTATTCATTATCTTGCTTGCTTACATGGAAGCTAACATCAACCCATTTTTCGTCCAAAACCCCGTCAGCAGGAAATTTTTTTTCAGCATATTAAATTAGCTTTAGATGGGGAGGGAGCATCCGCCAGTCCCAGCGCAAGTACACGAAGCAGATGAGGAATTGGTAAGTGAATAGTTTCCTATTGAAATCACATCGCAATCTCGGGAGCGAATGGCCCGCCGCTAAACGAGCGTGAGAGCGTGACGTCGTCAACGGAAGTGGTTCATGATTGCAGGTGATTCTAGCTAGTAAGAAAAGGAGTTATAAAGTGCGGCGGAAGGAATATGTGAAGGCTTGCTCAGCCCAAACTTTGCAAGCCGTGGTCAAGGCGATAGCGCTAGGACTGGACACGAACCTGAAGAGCGGAGAGCGGTACTTCCGCCATGTACGCCACGGTAAAGGAACGCATTCTGCCAATTTCGTGCCGGACCTAGCAGGTCTTTCTATCTTTCTCTCTCTCGCGCGCGCACTCGCATTCTCGTTTCACATCTAATTGTTCATTTTCAGGAGCATCTAAATTGGCCATCCGTAAAACGGACAAAGCATTCTCGGGGAAGTATGCTCTTCGTATTATGAGGGATGGGGAAAATTGAAAGATGATGGCGAGGAATCGCTCATCAACAGACGACATTCTGGACACGGCCGGAATGACTCACCAGGAGCGGATGGATTATCTCCTCAACTCATTGACGCCCAAAAGTGTGACAGCATGGGTTTCAGCATGTTTCTCGGAAAGCCGACGGGCAGTATGATTGTTATGTTCATCATTTAACTATTGTTGATTATTAATAAAAAAATTGTTGAAAAGGTTCAGCGATCGTCATTCATTGTCGATTCCCACTAGAGGGTTGAAAGCAGGCGTAGTTGTCTATAGGTACAGATGACTCAAAATTTGATTGTGAGTCGATCTAGATAAAGTTGTAGAGACGTTTTTTTCCAATCGGCGCGGGCGCCATCTTGGGAATCTCTAGTAGGGGGTTGAAAACAGGGTAGTTTTTTAAGGGTAAAGATCGACTCAGAATTCGATTTTGAGTCGATCTAGATATACGTGTAGAGACTTTTTTTTTGTCGGTGCGGCCGCCATGTTGGATATTTCGAGTAGGGGGTGGAAAAAAGGGGTAGTTTTCTATAGGTACAGATCGACTCAAAATTTGATTGTGAGTCGATCTAGATAAATTTGTAGAGACGTTTTTTTCCAATCGGCGCGGGCGCCATCTTGGAAATGTCCAGTAGGGGGTTGAAAAAAGGGTAGTTTTTTAAGGGTACAGATGGACTCAGAATTCGATTTTGAGTCGACCTAGATATACGTGTAGAGACTTTTTTTTTGTCGGTGCGGCCGCCATGTTGGATATTTCGAGTAGGGGGTGGAAAAAAGGGGTAGTTTTTTATAGGCACAGATCGACTCAAAATTTGATTGTGAGTCGATCTAGATAAATTTGTAGAGACTTTTTTTTGTCGGTGTGGCCGCCATGTTGGATGTTTTCTAGCAGGGGGTGGAAAAAAGGGTAGTTTTTTATAGGTACAGACCGACTCAGAATCGAATTCCAAGTCGATCTAGATATACTTGTGAATTATATTTTTTTATTCACGCCGTTTTCCAGGTTGAAAATCGTAGGGGGTTGGGACTTATTTAAATCACCGCGAAAAAAGACATTAAGCCACATCCCTTCCCGACTGTTCTGGTCGGTCGTCGACCAACGACTGCTGTAAAAATGCTCGGATCCTCACTTGCGACTGAGGAAGCCGTCACACGCTCCATCTGCCGCGATTTGCACACCGTAATCCTTGATAATATGGCAGCGGTCGGTCATGTAGATATGCCAAAACTTAGGCAGGCATGATGTAATAATTTCATTGATTCTACCCGTTTCTAATTACTCTCCGGAAACAGATTGTTAATGATATTCATGTTGCATTTCATAGGAAAAAATCATAAATTATTATTACCCCAATTATGATAACCCCAAAATCGACTAATTGATGTGTATTTAGCCAAAAAACAATTAGGCAGAAACAGCCAGGTAACTATCTGGTAATCCAATCGCCAGGGTCTGAAGGAGTAAAATGCAGTCGCGTGTCGGAGCTGACACACATGGTTTTTTTAATGTTATCAAATGAATTTAATGTAATCCGAGATAAACATAATAATTTTCATCATTGAATAATCAAATCAGTTCTATTTACGTGTGTTTTATATGGTATAGTGAACAATGCCACAAAAACGCAAATGGGCCAATTTGAGCCATGATATAAATACATCGAAATAGCAGAGCCCAAGGAACCTGTTCAGAAAGAAAATACTGCAGCGGGTGTGAAAATGGCGAGCTGCCCGCGATGAAGCTTGATTAGAACAACACCAATCACACCGTTTTACTGTCAGTAGACGCAGAGCAAATGACCCACAACGCCAACAGGCACATCGAGCATTTGTAGTTAAATCATTTCTGCGTCTAGCATTCCAATACGAGACCAATATTGAATATTACGCTCAAATGTTTGTTCATATTAGCTAAAGACCGGCTATTAAAAAGTATCGTTCACGCTATAGCGTTAAGAAATTAATACTATGTAATGAGATAATGATATGAATAATTATTACTTAAAATGAATTATAATAAATCTACAGAATTAATGTTTGGTGTTGTGTTATTTTCATATTCCTTCAGCGTTCACAGCGATTCATGCCTTTTTCACTCATGTACCACATCCTTACCCACTTGGAATAAGTTAATTATTGTTTATCGACAATAGAAATTCTCCAGAAATTCTTTGGATACAAAACGTTTGCCGGGTCAGCTAGTATGTATATATGGGGCATTGCACGTGAAGTCGTCGGGCTGGGAACCCGATGATCTCGGACTTGCATAAAAATGCACATATCTGTTCCTCAGCACAAAAAAAAAGACACGTATTTTTTCGTTTTTTTAAATAAAAATTTTAACAACAATTATATAGACAAATGGAGATATCTCAAATACGCCATTTTTTATTTGAATGAAACTTTAAATATATAATCTGTATTGACTTACGATCATTCTGAAAAAAAAGTCGTTATAGGATCTCGTCAGGGGAATTTTTTATGAATTTTTGAAGTTGAAGTCATCAGAAAGCATTATTAGTGACAACTGATCACTGATAATTTTTAAAGCTATTATGGTGGTTTTCAATAATGTGAACAGAAAAAAGTTAAATCTGCATATAAATGACCCCGGAAAAGATGTTAATTAAATAAACAAAAGTGAGGTTTTAGTAATTTTTATAAGCAAATGACCATAACTCGAATATGATCAATTCTATGAAAAAAAACATAATACACAATAATGTTGTAGGAAAAATTCTGCGCAAAAAATGTTAATATATCGGGGTCCGACGATTTCACGTACACGGAGAGAAAATTCTCTCGAAAATTAGTGTACCTTCTGACCAACGCATGGGACGAGCGCATGGGTGCTCAAAAATATAATAAACATTCAACATAAATTCAAGTTTGACAATCACAAATCCAATTGACTCGGTCCAAATTGTAGGGTACAGCACACGAATTTTTTTCGCTCATCGGAAGTTAGTATGAGCAATCCATTGTTTGATGCGCAGCAAACGAAAACGTAATGGACTGTCTTGAAATTTTGGTGTGCCACTCAGCACATTTTCATTCGTCCCATCTTAGTAAGTGGTCACCTCTGTGATTTGAAAAATCACGTGGTAAGATTACCCACATTTTCATATTGAAAATTCACCACTTTTTCGATGGCACCAATTTTTCCCCAATATGGCCGCTACGCATTTTTCTGGTGGCGATACAGTTCACGCGATCGATTAACCGGTCCTCAAATCTAGTTGATAATAACAAATTATAGACTATTGTGCAGAGATAACTGACATTATTGGTGCTGGTGAAGTGAGCTGTTGAATTTCTACGAATGAGCTATTGAGTAACGTCAGTATTTGTGTGTGATAAATAAATAGATGTCAAAGAGTTAGGTTATGATGCAACCTATCTGCTTCCTTCTATCTTTTTTCCTTGAAATTTGTGAAATAGCATTAAGATCATCGTTGTACGTTTCTACACTCGGTGGCTAAATTATTTTTATATTTTATGTGCTGTTCATTTGTCTCGATCCACTCCTGGAGAATAAATGCTTGCATTTGATCAAAGTTCTCACCTACGTAGTTTGGTGTGATTTGGTAGAAACCGTAGAGTACCTCCTTCTTTCAATCAAATGTGTTAAAGTGTGACAGGGAAAAAACTCGTAAATTATTGAGTAATTTTTTTTTCAGAGATTTTAATCGGGTAAAATTTCGGAAAAAGTATGATTTGTTCTCATGAATTGTCCTGATTTATGAATTTTTTGAAACTTGTAATTTTGTATGTCTTCCAAAAATCCGAAGTTTTTGCTGCTATTATCTCAGTTTCGAAATTTTGATTTTTTTTTTAATTCCAAAAATTCTGACATTTTTGGCACTTTCAAATTTTTTGTAATTTTTTAGATCCTTGGAATTTTTGTGAATTTGAAATGTCTGACGTTTTTAAATTTTTTCATTTTTTGACAACTTTGAAGGTTTTTCATTTTTTAAATATTTTGTCAAATTCCTAAAATAAAGAATGTGTAAAAAAATGGAATCAACTTCTCAACACTTGAACAACCTAAAATTTCCCTGGAACATGCTTGAACGCTACGTATTCAGTGTTTTCGTTCTTTTGGTTCTTTTTTCAGATTAAAACAATGGTAAGGATGACCGTGGTATGGGGTACTAACATCATTACTGGTTGTATAATGTATCTAGTTAAATCTATTCTTCCATTATGCTTCCATTTCTTTCTCATCACTTTTGAACAATTGATATGACAACAACAATTTGAACCAAAATTACTTTTGCAGGCAGATCCCGACTACTTCACACATCCTCACATAACAAATAATGTGAGTATAAAATACAATTTCGAATAATGAACAACGAAAGTGAAGATTTCTTTATAATGCTGTTCGTGTGTTTACAGCCAATTTATCAACTCCTCCGGAATTTCATGAAAGGCGAAAATGTGATTTGAAATACCTAATGTTTTACCTAATGTTGGTAAATTTCTTATTAAAAATTGGATGTAGTTAGACGATAAGTTTTATTTGTAATAAATGTGTTTGTACCTGTGATGCCGATATTTTATTTCCCTGAATATTCTACGTATCATTTTAGATAGTTCAATTACACAGAACAAAATGAGAAATATTGTTATATGGTGATACGACAAATGCAAAGTTCATCCCCCGAGATTTGAAAAACCATTTTCTTGACCATTTGCTTGCATGTAATCTAATGAAACTCTCGAGGTCCAGTACAACGTATATTGTAGCATCTTCATGGAACCCAGAGCTACCTTTTGGGTACGGTCTATCGATGTTTCTTGTTATTCGACAAAAATGACAACGTATCCCTTATGTGACACTTTCAATCCTTTGGTTCAATTCTTAGAAGTTCAGAAGTACATAAATTTGTAGTCTTTCTAATTTTCTGATACTGTCTACAGTTGGATTTTGTAGATTCTGCCTATTCCTGATTTTTTTAAGCTGTTCAGTTCAAAAATATTTTTTTCAGCTGTTTAAATTATTGGCATTTTTTTGAATGCTCAAAATGTTTTCGGACAGTTACATAATTATGTTCTGGACAATCGGAAAGTCGGGTTCCTGGAAGATTTGCTGCACATAACGGAAGCGGGATATGTTTTGATTAACTAATAACTCGTTACAAATTAACTGGAATTGGACAAATGATTTTTTTGGGGTTTTGGGTACTTCTGTAATGTCTCATTCGCCCTTGGTTTGAATTAAAAAAAAATAATGAATTTCAGAGAATTCTCCTAAAAAATCAATATGAAATTCTCTCAGATTATGGCGGATTGGCACCCTGATTTTCAAACTTTATTTTCTACAGCGCCACCTATGGATTTTTGACATGCTCCCTCCAATAATTGAAAGGTTACATTTTGAAAACTACCATACGAACCGATATGCCCCGTCGTTGGTGTGTAGCACACTATTTTTTGGAGAGACCTCTCACGAGATTATTATGTATTTTTCTCTCCGTGTGGAATGCCCCATATATATTGTAATGAAATATTTGAGAATAGTAGTAATGTGTCGCGCGTCGCAATGCAAATGAGAAATTATGCAGCGTCAAGGAAAGAGTCCGGATTTTTGAGTTGGGTCAAATTTAGATTTAAGAAACCAGTTATACTTAACTAATTGCGTTCGAAACCTATTTATGATTTTATCGAGAATCAATTGAGATGGAACATTGCTGCGCTGAGTATGACTGGATCGTTACCGTTCGAGGGACACTACATTATCGATCACCCTTTATCGACCGAACTGATGATTGATTGACCCTGAATTTGGATTAATTGTCGGAGGACGCCACTATCTTATTACCTGATGCTTGGAATAGTTTTGCTGATAACGACACCCACAAGAGTAATTTGATTCAAACGTTAAAGTGCTTGAAGTCCTGCGTGGAGTTTCACAAAACACCCAGTAACAGCAATTATCAGTACTGTCATTGGTTTTATTAATTTTTAATTGATAATTATGAGATTAACTCATGTATTCCATGGCGCAAGTCAGGAAGCTGATACCTACTAACGTGGCCAATAGAGTTATGCTAGTAACTTATTGGACCAATGGCGATCATTCCCGCGAAATCCGTTCGGCCAACCATAGAGTTCCTGTCCGTTAAGTATTAACGATAAACTGTCAGCCCTCACTCTTTCGTTGGCGTTTGTAAAGGCCATCTCGTTGCCGACTTAATCGGGGATAAATACGGACATTATGACTACCCGGTTACATTGTTGTATCGTTTGATAAGTCATTTGGTAAGCGATAATTTATATTGTTTGATGTTTTTTTGTGAAAGAATGTGGCAAATTAAAGCTCATTATAAGTAATCCGCCGTTGAGTAATAACGTGGATTGACCACGTGTAGAAAGTGCTATGTTCCAGTCTTTCAGTTACTGAGGGCTTGTAGTTTAATAAATTATACCGCAAATTATTCATATGAGCTGGGACTAAGCTATGACCGTATCTAATTGAGTTGAATCAGAGTGAAGAGTTCATAAACATTGCAGTAATATCGTAACAGTACCAGGGAGGGTAAGAGTAATAATCACTTGTGATGTAAAATAACCAAGGTTGTGAGTTAAGTTAACCGTGACACGGATTTACCACTACAGCTAATGCTATCATAACTAAGAATAATATCTTGCGTAGAAATTTTGTAACGTCCAATACCGACCCTTTCAAAAATTTGTGTAGGTTAAAGTTAGAGAATGGAAGATCACTCAATCGTTGAACCAGGAGTCACTTAATTGAATTGATAATTCTAAAGTCAGATGATAGTGCTAACTGAAGTCAAAATTTTGCCAAAAATTGAAGAGATGTAAACTTTCCGAATTAGTATGTAATAAGTTTTGGTTCAGCCTGCTTTTGAAAATACAGTTCATATTTCTTTAACTCTTGAGTAATTTGTGGAATTTCATTCTATGTTCCTGCGGTCCTGAGTTAAGACTAGGTAGCTCAACTCGTGATATAACAATTCTATGAAGGTTGGATTCTGCAGTATAAAGTTTTGGACAAAATCATATTGTCCTGGCGCCCAATTTGTTTATTTTTGGTTTAGGAACGGTAAGCCAAGGTGGTCGGAGCTAAATTGAAACTGACCATTTTAATGAGAAAACGGTCACAATATAGCTGAATATATATTTGATTGTCAAGCATGGGCGAATACAAAATTGACAAAAAACGTTAACATACGTTGTCTTGAAGAGAGGCACTGTTTTGACAGGGAGAAAATGAATTTAGCCCAGCCATTTTTTGTCTTTCAGTATATATTTGAAATTACATATTTATATATATATATATATATATATATATATATATATACGCATATATATACGTATATATATATAGACGGGGCTTTGGTGTAGTGGGTAGAGTGTCTGCCTACTATTCTAAAGGTCCCGCGTTCGATTCCCGCTCACTGCAAATATTTTTTCTGAAAAATATTTTCTCACGGACTCCGACCGATGGCAGGAACATTCCGTGTGTGCTATCGGCGGTATCCATGAAGTGAGACCGTGAGCCGGGACCGAACGCGACCCGACGCGCGGGGGGGGGGAGGGTTCCATCGTAGATGCCCGCCATCGTATCACAGGGGTTTCTGGAGGTTTACCCTGTGATTAGAAATACGATGAGCTGAAATGGCGAAGTCGGCCCCAGCCGCAATGGGTGGGTACTCTGATCCGTAGTATTGCCCATGAAGTAATGCCTACCAGCGGTTACGTGGGTGAATACGAATAGAGAAAGAGTAGAAAAAAAAAAAAACGTATATATATACGTATATAATGAAATATGAGATGATATCGGTGGTGCCTGCACGGTTGTCCAGCGCTGAATCACCGCAGTTTCCCATTACCGTGTAACATACAGTAATTTTAATCTGAAACAAAACAAGTGGGTGATTGGTTAAGTTTTTTTCCATATGACTAATGTTGATCATAAAGTAGCAATTCGCTACTCAATGGAAAGGAAGTATGGCGAATATTTTCTCATGTAGGTTAGTCGTGAAAAGGTAGGATTACACTAAGGATTCGCTGGAGCTAAGGATAGAATGAGGATGAGGACAGTGCACAATGGACTGTAGGTACCCAACGATTGGTTCTGTCCCTTCCCGCGCCCGTCCCTCATCGGCCCACAGCTACAGAGTGTAGCGTCTTCTACTCGAAGTCTGTTGTACCGGCGATTCTCGAGTGGGTACTACCAACATTATCGCGTCGTTCTCAATAATACCCCCAAATATTCTCCCAACCGTGGGCAGGACTATCAGTGGCCATTCATTACCTCATTACTATTGAGATCAAGCTAATCATCTCTTGTAGTTGGGATTGTACTTCCCCCCCCCCCCCGCTTTTTTCGAATTCTTCATTTGTTAATATTATTTGTCGCTGAATATCTCACAAGGGTAATCATACTTACTTAAAATCCCACTCTATTCCTATACCCTTTCGGGTTTTTACGATTTGTTCCCATTCCACCCCCCTTTAACCCCACTGCACAGCATTTGCCCAGTTTGTCACTGGAATCGAGGGAAAACCATTGGAAAAAACCTCAGATTTGTACAGCTCGCTTTTTTTTTACGAAACTCCCGCTCCGTTGTGTCGTGTGAGTTAAAGCCTGAAAAAAATCAAATAGCGCCCCTGCCGGTTTTGAACAGCGATCACAGATCTTAATCGCTCCCCCCAATTCCAGTGCTTTAACCCGCACGGCCACAACCGTCGGCCACAAGGGTAATAATAATTAAAGTATAATTGAGGCCGGACTAATTAATAGAAAATCGCTTGGACTGCTGTACTCTGACCTCACTCACCCTTTCAATAAATATACGCTACTGTAATAGAATTCAAAACGAAAAATGAAAAAAATAGTTCAAATATTTCCGCGATATTTCACATCCACGTTCATTTAACCCTTTCCAAATTCGTTTACTTCTGAGGTTCCATAGTCTATATAAATTTACGTGATAGATGGTATATCAAACAATTTTTTGTTACCAACCTTCAGGTAACGCAACACGATAGTTAGCGGGGGAGGGGGGGGGGGGGGTTGGAAGATAATTAAAACAATCATATTGGTATCTCTTCCTTTTTCAATGGTGAATAATGGTACGTTATTTATAAATTTTTGGTATGCGTAGTTTTTGCAAAAACAATTTATGGAAAAATGACCTATAGTTAGCGGGGGGGATTGATGCAAAAAATCTGAAAAAATTAGTTGTGTAGAGAATTCAATGGTACACAATGGTAAAATATTATTAACGGTGAAAAAAATTGTTAACTATGGTCAAGTGCACACAAATTCGTACATGTGCAATTCAGTTATATAACTATATATTTCACTAGGTAACACAATAGGTTGTCTCTGTTTGCGATTCATATGGATACTGATTTCTCGTATCGCCGAAATAGTTGAGTGATTACTTTAGATTTGGCAGATAGGCGCCTGGAGATGGTGGGGACGAGGAATAGGCTCATCCTACTAGTAAGATACCAGAGGAGTGAGCGAGACGCTGGATAGTCCTGTCTCATTCCGACGGTGTCAAATGTAGCTAGTGATACATCCCCCCCCCCCCCCCCACAAGAGCAGTGACCAGCTGAATACGCTCGGGGAGGTCGAAATATATCCGAAATACCCCTGGAGGCATCCAAGAGTGACCGACAACTCCTGAGAACCCCCCGTACGAACGCAAGACAATTATTTTAGTTCGATCTCCCCCAGGAAACCTTCTGTGTACATTTCCAATAGCATACTATAATAACACACGAATTTGTACAAACATTATTCATATATATTATACCAGTAATTACTCGTCTTCGTAATTATGTGAAATAAATGGACGATTTGTATACAAGGGCCTTAATAATACTCTATGGTAATCACGTATTGGAGATTTTAATAATAGATACTTCAATTAATTTGGAACATAACAAAATCCCATTATTAACTCGACTTAACCATCAGTTTCTGCAACGCGAATAAACTTAAGTTTGTGTGTTCCACGACTTTCTGGTGATTTAAATTAGGTAGTCAAAAACTGATCATATAATTCTCTCACAATTTTATCGGGAAGTTCTTGTAATGACCCATAAATCAAAGTTTGTTGTTTCATCATGTGACTTGAGTTTTAAGTATACCAGAATGATCCCCAACCAATTCTGAGTTGGGGTCTGGGTGTGTGTATGTCAGCGTTGCTAACCCGTGGAGCTCGGCTCATGGTATGAGGAGGGAGAAATAATGGCATTTCGGGGGAAATAATGGTATCTACCGATAAAATAGTGCCCTTCAAAAAAATTCAAATAATCTCTATTATTTTACATTCAATGTTTCAAATAACATCAACAACAATATACTGCGATTTATATATCCTCAAAAATGGAAAAATGCAATTCTATAAAATTTAAGTTTGCCTCCCCATAAGGTTTCAATGTTAAATTTGGCCAAAATCGAAAAAAATCAATTTCAACTTTTCGACCCAAAAACGACGGAAATATCTTCTAGCGTTTCCTATTGCATAGTATCAACGCACACGGGGTCAAAAATTCAATTAAAAAAAAATTAAGTTTGCCTCCCCATAAGGTCCCAATGTTAAATTTGGCCAAAATCGAAAAAAATTAATCTCAATTGTTCGACGCAAAATATCTTCTCGGGGTTCCTATTGGATAGTGTCAACGCACACGGGGCCAAAAATTCGATTTTTAAAAAATTAAGGTTGCCTCCCCATAAGGTCACAATGGTAAATTTGGCCAAAATCGGAAAAAATTAATTTGATTTTTTCGACCCAAATTCGACGGCAATATCTTCTGGGGGTTCCTATTGGATAGTATCAACGCACACGGGGCCAAAAATTCAATTTTAAAAAATTTAAATTTGCCTCCCCATAAGGTCCCAATGTTAAATTTGGCCGCAATCGAAAAAAAATAATTTCAATTTTTCGACGCAAAATCGACGGAAATTTCTTCTAGGGGTTCCTATTGGATAGTATCAACGCACACGGGGCCAACAATTCGATTTTTAAAAAATTAAGGTTGCCTCCCCATAAGGTCCCAATGTTAAATTTGGCCAAAATCGAAAAAAAATAATTTCACTTTTTCGACCCAAAATCGACGGGAATATGACTATGGAATTTTTTTGAATAAAGTTATGAAACAAATATTTCTTCAAATACATTGCTCCCTCCTTTCTCGCAAAAAAAAAGTATACCATGATACCATGATCGTCATCATGGTATATGGTATGGGGCCTAGTTTCACGGTATAAATATAAATGTAAATGTAAATAAATAAATGTATGTATGTGTACGAAATTTAGCGCGACGGTTTCTCATGAACAAATGAAGTTATGGAAGTTATCGAGGTCGAATTCGAAGCGTTTCTATATAACTTAGAACTGATTAGATTTTGGATGAAATTGGTGCAGTATATACAGGATGTCCTAAAACTGATATTTTTTATTTTAGCTGTCGATAAAGCATACCATTTGAAGCCGAAAGTTCCTCTTCCATTTTTGCGCCAGCCCACCCTTGCAATTGTTATTGATAATTCCAATTGTTTTTAACGCTGTAACATAAGAATGGTTAGAGATAGAAAAAAAGTTCCAAATAAATGTTATTGGTCTTATCGCGATGCATAATTTATTTTTTCCAACTTTTTTCATAACGCTTATAATTAAGGAAATATAGCTTGTCGGCATATTCCTCACAATGAAAAGTGGAAATTTAAGAGTATTTGCACTTTTGGTCGTTCTGGATCATGCTCATACGTACGAAAGTCAAAAATTATTTTTCGATTTTCGCCAAATTTAACATTGGGGTCTTCTGTTGATTTTGAGGTTGACCGGTGTGGTTATGTTTTTCATTGTTGGCATTGTCGGTCTGGTTTTTGTTGATAGTGAGTTGACTTTTTGTGTGTAAAGTTTTTGAAGTGAAACTTCTTATGGGAGGGTATTGAAATTCGGATCGGCAACCTTTTCTGTGACGGAAGTACGTGGTGGGGGTAACACGGAGCGTCGAGAGAGTTGGGGCCGTAACTCGCTTGCCTTAGATAGTTAAAATTAGAATGTTTAGGCGGCGTGATAATCGCCGAACACAGCTGTTGGAGCTCCATGAAGTTAGCCCCTGCTTATTAAAAATTTATAATTACGACCATCAGAATTCATTGATAGGCGAATAATAGACAATAATTGAATATAAAAACACTTTGATTGACTAAACTTTTTTTTTATGAATTTCCAAAACATTGGCCCAAATATAGCCCCCCTTTTTTTTAGAATTTAATGATACAAACTTCTACTTGGGCTCATTCTGCGCAGATTCATTTGTTAGAAATTGATAGACACTTGGCCGAAGTCTATCAATTTGATAAACTAACGTAAAGTAAGAAAAACGTAATGAGGACCATGACGCTGCGGCGGCGAGTCGAATCAGAGAGGCAGTGAAGGGGGGGGGGGGGTGATCTTCCATCGCTGGCCACGAAGAGGATAGACTAAAGTAGAGCTAGAGGCTCAGATTTCCGGGATTGCTTGACGCCACATGAGTCACAATATCGACGCTAGTTATCACCCCGTGTGAGGCAGGGCGCCACTGGCACTTGACGGGGAGGCCGTCAAGCTGAGCGAGAAGCCCAAATATAGCCTATCCGAGCATTCCATAGTCGGTAATTTAGGACTCCCATCTCTCCCATCAAACCGACAAGTCGAATTATTATTTCAGCTACTCCCTATGAAGTTTCGCTTCTGTCGCGTGTCTTCGTGACACACCGTATATTTTTTTATTTTTGCTGTGTCGTACCGAGGTGATAAAACTTCTAGAACACATGGCCCCGGGCGTCAATGATGCGCAAGATTTTAATAGATTAACCATCCCCACATCGGAGAACTATGAGGTGATATACCTGGAGAGGACCCGGTGGGAGAAGGAATCTGAACTTCTCCATGGTTGGGAACGGATCGGGTACATGGACGGCTCAAAGAAAGATGGGGCGGTGGGGACTGGATTGCATCTGATGGGTTCCAAAGTGGAATTCAGCTTCCGCCTGGAAGACCACTGCACCCTGTTTCAGGCGGAGGAGGTTGCGATCCTTGGCTGTGTGAGAGCTACCGTACAGCGGGGTTATACTAAGAAAAGAATCGCCATATGTTCGGACAGTCAGGCAGCTCTAAAAGCGCTTGAGAATCCACACATCAAATGGGCGATTCTAAGACTATGCAGAGACGCACTGAACATGCTGACTCGCAAGAACAAGGTCAGATTAATTTGGGTACCGGGCAACGAAAAAGCTGATGAGCTGGCCAGGAGGGGGGCAGAGGGGAATGAATATTTCCCTTGGCTTGCCGTAGAACTACCGAGGCAAGTGGTGAAGCGGAGTATCCAAAAAATGGGTTGTCGATCGGATAAACCAGAGCTGGATGACAACTGCAGGTGCCAGACAATCTAAAGTTTTCATCCATAACTGGGGCCCCAAGAGGACCAGGGAGTTAATGGAAATGGATAGAAATCTGGTAGGGACGGTAGTAGCTGCCATGACAGGCCACTGCAACTGCATAGGCCCATGAATATACTGAGCCTATCTGAAATCACCATAGCCCGTTCTGCGAGGAGGAAGAGGAAACTCCCTTCCATGTATTGTGCAAATGCCCAGCACTCGCCGTACAACGACAGCGGATATGGGCGGAAGTGTCCTTGGGCGAGGAGGAATGCAGACAGCTAGGATGTAGGGAGATTCTAAGCTTCACAAATGGGCTTCGAATATTCCTATAACCCTGCAACCGACGAGTTTGTGTTCTATGGGAGACAAGAGGCGGGAGTAACTTGGACATTTTTATTCAAATTTATAAAGTCTTAACGTCAAAATTCAACAATTCATTTTAATTTTTGTTTTCCGTAGCATTTTCTACACAAGGGAATGTAGATGGGCTTGTGTGTTAAATCGCACGGCGCATCTATGTTCCCTTTTTTTTATGACTTTTTTCAAGGCAATACGAGTCAAGAACAGCTCGGACTACACAGTCGGGGATGTTTTTCCCTAGGCCTTTCTCATAGGCAGAACAATTCAACAACAATTTGGAGCACACAGGTTCCATTTTGTGTTTTTTTCTCGCAAAATTGTCAAGGCAATATGAGTCAAAAAGAGTCTGGGAAATTCCAACTTGTCCAAGTTTTCATGCGTCAAGTTACTCACTTGGGAGATGACGCGAAGCCTCTAGAAGGTTGCATTAGCCTTTCCTCCCCGGGTGATCTGGCCTCCACGGGGTACCGCTAGAACAAGCCTGGCTTAACTAAACAGGTCACCACTTGATAATAATTGATAATATGAAAAGGGGATGAACTTCCTCTACTAAAACACCACCACTTACACGGAAACACACCTCTCCCCCCCCCCCCCCCCCAGTGGAGTAGAGTTAAATAATATTTTCGAAGGAGGTTAACTATACATATATAAATATAATCTTTCAGAGGCCATAAGTAAAGCCCAAGAAGGTTCTAAATAGATAGGTTCGACAAACCTATCAGAAATCATTAATCCGAACCAAAGGACGTCAGGCAGTCGTCTGCGGACTAATTGACCAATTGCGGTAAACTGTGCCAAGAAAGGCAGTAGAACGGACAAAGGGAAGGAAAGTGACATAGAAAAAGGGAACACTGGATGTCAATAAATAATGAAAACACTTATCTTAACCAAAGGACGTCAAGCAGCACTCTGAGGATTAGGCGGCCAAATTCGGCAAATTGTACAAAGAAAGGCTGTAGAACGGCGAAACGTAAGGAAAGTGAAAAGGGGACAATGACCGGAAACAATAAAATAAACACTTATTCTGACCAAGGACGTCAAGCAGTCTTCTGCGGACTAATTGACCGAATGCGGCAAACTGTGCAAAGAAAGACTGTAAAACGGACAAAGGAAGGGAAGTGAATTTACAAACCACAAATGGCACACAAAAAAATATAAAACAAGCAGGCGGTCCTCGCCCCCCCCCCATTCGAATGTGTCAAATATGTCACCGTTTGTTTTATTTCCCCCAATTTCATTGGTGGTAAGCTTCCGAATGGTCCAATTGCACACAAAATAAAAATGTTCCAGTATTGAAAAAGTTTTTTCCAGGCGAACCGAATCAAAAAGAGGAATAGCTCGTATTACCCAAACTAATTGATGTTGTTCGACCAGTTCATAGATAACGTTAAAGCTCACATTTTGGAAAAAAGGGATGAATACTTATCGAGAAATGAAGTAATGAAACAACTGTAAAAATGAAAAAATTGAAATCTATAGAATTAATGATGCGATTGAATCGCTATTCAATAGGGTTCTTCACCATAATAAAAGGAACCTCTGTTCCAAATTTCAAGTTTTTATCTCAATTTTTGCGGTCGCTAGAGTGCGCACAAGAACAGAAAGTAAAACCAAAGTTAAAAGTTAAAAAACAGGGATATCTCATTGTACCCAAACTAATTGACTCAATGTTTTGCAACCATATTATAGATCTCGTTAAGACACACATTTTGAAAAAAAAGAACAAAATCGGTTGAATAATTATCGAGAAATAAAACAAAAACCGTGGAAACGAAAAAATTAAAATCTGGAAAATTAATCATACGATCAAATCGCTGTTTAACAGGGTTCTTCACTATAACAAAAGGAATCTTTGTTTCAAATTTTAAGTTTTTATATCAATTTTTGGGGACGCTAGAGTGCGTACAAAGGCAGAAAACAGAAAAAACAGAAAAATTGAAATATCTCCAATTTCTTGTGAGGAACCTACTAGATAGTCTTCCACCATTCCCTAGATCTAGTTGAGATGCACATTTTGAAAAAAAAATTAAAAAATATTCATTATTTTCTGAGATATGAACCATCGGAGGAAAAAACGAAAAAAGCGATTTCTAAGAAACTTACCGGCCGATTTCAATGAACTTGGGCTCACAGGTAGATGCATTCAATACCAATAACTGACAATTTTTTCAGATTTTATTCTCAAAATTTAGTCCTTTTTATGTTAAATTTTGTAAGTGAAGATTTTTGAAAAAAATTAATACATACAGACACTATGCTCAAACTTCGTATTTTTACGTTTCAAACCATTATATATCGTTTACAAGCATAATTAGCGAAAATAAAAAATGACCGATTGCAATGCTTCCATTCGGAAGCAAAAATGTGCCCGAAAAATAAGAACTTGGTTAATCCTCAATAATAATAACGAGACAAAGTCAAGACGGAAGTCCCGAGAGGGCCCCGCCGACGTGCAAGAGGCTCATCGCATGCACGCCGTCTCAGTACACTAGAATAACTCGTTGAAAGAACTGTTTCGAGTACGTCGGAACAAGCTCAGAAATCACCTAAAAAGGGTGATACACAACAGCTAGTCTCACTAGAGGCAATAGTATGAAACATGTATAAATCCTGGGCACCCAGGTACTCGTGAAAACTCTCAATGAAACGCGGCAAGGTGTTAGTCTGGAAGTAGCTAAGCACGGAATCCAGGGATAGGAATGCGCAACGTCCTCATCCTTTTCTCGACGTAGTACGTCTACTACTAAGAAGACCCCTAATGCGCCAATCATTACAAAAACGGCAATAGTGCATACTCAAATAGAGTATGTACGCTGTGAAAGTCAAGTGATTTATGCGGAACCAGTTGCAAGATCTACTGGATTCTGCTGCCTGAATAGTTTAGCAGTCATTAAAGCGAACATTTCCGTGAAATTGAAGCGAAATGCTATGTGGTATTCCTCAACTTCTTAAAACAACCAAGCAAGTAGTTTCTATGATACTGGTGAACTGACTTGATTAGTATGCAAGTCATTGTCCGAGAAATTTTCACAACAAAGGAGAGCAGGAAGACTTCTACCCCGCTCACGGAATTTTTCCATGGAAACTTGTGGGCCAGAAAGGCTTCACTTTTCCGCACAACAAGTTTGAGGCCGTGGAGATGCGTGGCTGCTGCAGGTCGCAGAGTTGCA
This sequence comes from Asobara japonica, assembly GCA_026005395.1. NCBI lineage: Eukaryota > Metazoa > Arthropoda > Insecta > Hymenoptera > Braconidae > Asobara > Asobara japonica. Next base: position 179,165 of record BQMI01000211.1, read on the forward strand.
CTCAATTGGGAGACAGCTCTGCGGAATACCAGGAGTCGTGAACTCTCCTTCTCATTACGTGGCACTTGATAATAGACACCAAAACGCAAGTAGGGTCAACACCATTATATTCATTGATCTGAGGGTTGCGGAGCAGCTGCAATGATGAGTTCACACGGCACTCTTCCCGGGTTCGAGTGATGCCCCTGACGCATCAAGCTCCCTTCCAGGATGTTCTTGAAAAAAGTCAGCACTCGAAACGAGCCATGGGACTCGGGATGGCACTTGGTGGTAATGTCGAGACATGAAGCTGAGGAACCATTTTCTCTCTGGACGAAAGGGCTTGCTCTTCTGTCGTCAAGACAAAGACTTCAAGAGGCTAGCAAGTAGGAAACTCGGTTAGTGAGGCCGAGCGACTTCCGGGAGCGCAAGTTCAATGGAGAACAACGAACCCGGGCCTTTTGAAGGGTCACCGAGACCTATATAAAAGGTAACCAGAGAAGCGCAGAAATTCTTTTTCGCGAGGCAAAAGTTGATATGGGATCCCTCTGTGGGAGACAAGAAGGGTTTAGACCTATATGTCGCCTCTCACTCATAGTGAGCCCAATAATAATAATAATAACAATAATAATAAGTGGACACAAGAAGAGGCAAAATCACAGGCAAATTTCGAATTCGGCCTGAACAACTGGCATTAGCGAATGAAGAATTAGCTGCAATACTCCCCGCAAACGTTGATTTACTCAACCTGAGCTGGGCGGTATACGAAACGGCCCTCCACTTGAAACCTCAGGGTCCCAGAATGGGCTCATGTGAGGTGAAAATGAGGAGACGTATCGCACAGCTCCAAGGAAAGATCGAAGAGGCTCGGAAACATGCGTCACAAATTCAATGTGTGATTGATTTCATCACCAGTGGTAAGAGCTTCACAGCTCGAATGCGCAAAATATGTGCGAATTTGCGCTACCATCATCACACATCGAATAAGACAGCTCTTCTTCTCATTAAGGAGAGATTTGTCGAAAAAGTGCGAGTTCTGGGGACCGCGAAGCGGTCTTTGGAAAAACGATTGAGGCGAGTGGTTGAGAACACCCTTTTCCACTCTGATCCTAATCGTTGGTTTGAACCACCAACGCCAATGCCCGACCAGATGCCTTCGGTTGAGCAAGTTGAAGAGTTTTGGGGGAATTGTATGGTCATGTCCCTGACCTCGTGAGAGACACTCCAGCCCTCAGGAAGTTCCGCGAAGCCTGTCAAGAACATCATAGACATCATGCGGAATTTGCCCCGGTCACTAAGGAAGAAATTAAGAATGTACTACGAGGTATGAAGAACCATGCCGCTCCGGGTCCAGATTGTATCAACGCCTTCTGGTGGGACAGGTTGTCCTCTTTTTATGGACATCTGGCTCGAATATTTACATCGTACATCGATGGTAGCACTCCGATTCCTGAGTGGCTAGTGGTGGGAAGAACTGTGCTGATCCCAAAGAAAGGAGATTTGTTCAATCCAGCGAATTACCGCCCAATTACGTCCCTAAAAACGCTCTACAAGCTCTTCACCGGAGTCTTGAATGAGCGCATTTTGCTCAATATACAGCCAATGTGGAATAGCATTTATGCACAGCGAGGGGTAAAATGAGCGCTGTCAGGCTGCAAGGAAAGTTTACTGGTCGATCGCTGCATCTTACGCGATTCGATACAGTATCATCGTAACCTATCAGTGGCCTGGGTTGACTATCGAAAGGCATTTGATAGCACGAGCCATGAGCTCATATTTCTGGTATTGGAGTGTCTTGAGGTAGAAGAAAATGTAGTGAGGTGCCTTAAAAATCTCACGCCACTCTGGAGAACGCGCTTCACCATAAAATCGGGTGAGGGACAGCTGGCTTCAGGGTTGGTGCAATATAAGAGAGGAGTTTTTCAAGGTGATACCTTCAGTCCTCTCTTGTTTTGCATTTCGCTAATGCCCATCTCTGTTGCGTTAAATCATGTTGGTGGATACAAGGCTGCAAAACCTATGCCGGGTGATATAGATCATCGGAAGCATAATATTAGCCATATATTTTATATGGATGATCTTAAACTCTTTGCTTCAGATCCGTGACAGCTCAAGCTTATGCTAGAGTTGTTGGCATGAGTTTTGGTTTGGAGAAATGTGCAGTTCTCGATATGAACCGAAGCAAGATTGGCGAGGGGAGGGAAAACATGCAGTTAGTGGATGGAAGCGTCATCAGACACCTTGGCGCCGAAGAGTCCTATAAATATCTTGGCTTCAATCAACGATCTGTAACGGATAGTGACAGAGTCAAAGAGACACTTCGGGAGGAGTATCGTCGGCGACTTCGGAAGGTCTGGAAATCCGAACTTTCCGGCAAGAATGGAGTTGCCGCAACCTGTTTGCTGTGCCTGTTCTTCTCTATTCGTTTGTCATGCTCAAATATAGCAGATATGAATTGAGGCAGCTGGATAGAGATACTCGCAAACTCATCAACATCCGTAGGAGTCTTCACCCATGATCTTCATCCCCCCGTTTGTATATTGCACGGGATAATAGAGGTCGGGGCCTTCTTAGCTTGGAGGGCCTCCACGAACGTCTTGTTCTTGGATTGGCTTGTGGCGTATTGAACGGCACGGATCCCCTCATGGAATTTGTTCACGATTACGAACTCCATGGGCTCCAGGCCTTTCTATATAAGGCAGCTAGAAACCTCGGTCTGGAGTTTCTGTGTCGAGATGGCATTTTCGCTGATGATTCATTAGCTTTTAAGCCAAGGTCTCGATGCAGAGCAACCATCAAGGAGGCGGAGCAGTCCATCTTGCTGCGACAACACGTTGATAGATCCATGCATGGCGTGTTTTACCGTCATGTGGAAGAACAGGGTTTATTCATGTAGCTGACTTTCTCCTTCTTGAAGTCAGCTGGCTTGATGTCTGGAACTGAAGGTTTTATCTGTGCCTGTCAAGATGGTGTCATAAACACGTTAGTCTTTCGAAGTCGCGTTATGGGGATGCAAGTTCTAGAGGCCAGATGTCGGGCTTGCAAAAGGTCCCCAGAAACTCTGATGCATTTATTGTCGGCTTGTCCCACATATGCAATCACTAGTTATATCCATCGTCATAACGCGGGTCTGAGACTGCTATATTATCATCTGCGACATTCTTACGGGATAGATAGGGCGCCGGTGCTGACTTATATTCCAGGAGATATTGAGACCCTCGTCGTGAATGAGAGGTGCAAGATTTACTGGAACTTCTCGTTTGCGACTACCAGGCTTCTTCATGCAACGAAGCCTGACATCGTTCTCTTCGAGTTCGACGATAAAATTATCTACATCATTGAGTTCTCAGCCCCGGCTGAGGCGAATATCATCACGAAAGACGAGGAAAAACGGCTCACGTACCAACTACTCCTATTCGAGTTACGTCAGCTGAACCGAGGATCCACAATCAAAATTGTCGTTCTCATCATCGGTTCTCTTGGGGGAATGAAACAGTCTTTCGTATCTGAGCTTGAAAACCCTCCCAGCATGCAGGCGTAATGCCTACATATTAGCTGGCCAGATGCAGAAGGCATCCTTGGATCCCTCCGGTTACTTAGACAACATGATTCTGGACTGTAATGGAGCTCACCTTCTGGTTAGAGGGAGCACTATTGTAAAGTCGGAATCCTCGAGGACCATTCAGTGACCTTATTTAGGCTATCCAAAAAATAATAACGACGCTATATTTATGCTCCTTCAAGTGGTAAGCAATGACGGAGCTCTACGATGTGTTTGTAAGCATTTGTAAATACATCACATTGGTGCTCGTAGCAATCAGTGCGGCTAGGATTTTAACTCAGTTACACATCCGTTGCCTAACCAACCGAGCCATCGTCTTGACTTTGTATATCTGAAAATTGTATATCAACATTTGTCATATATACACACTATATACAGTACTGATATCTTAAATCCTTAGTACTAGATCACCATCCTTTAATTTTATATCCAATTTGCAAATCAATTGAACAATGTTTAAGTTAAGTTTTCACTATTACATATGTTTGTGATTATTTACAGTATCAATCGATATAGGAAAAATGAGTTGTAAAAAACCTTGTAATTAGTGGGTAAGTCATGGGGGAGGGGGAAGGCAGTATATAGAGGGACTCGGGATAACATTTTGGTCAGCGAGACCAATTGTATTTTCTATCGATATCTATGGTTTGGAGGTAAGGATTAGGGTGAGTTTGTAGTTTCATCTCAAAACTATCGTTAATCTTATGAATAAATTTACCTACGGTTGTTATGCCTAACGTATCGTGCCCATCCGAAATTGCGGTTGTCACTTTGTAATTACCTATTATTCGTGAATAGTATATTTCTCACCTAGGGGGGAAAAGCAGACAAGTCTTCCCCATGTGCGAGATTGCCACCCGAGCCGGCGGCGATCGTAGCAACCACGTGGCGAATGGTTGTCTGATTGTCTTCCCAAGGGTTGAATACGATTTTTCTGTCTACGTCACAAAACGTGAGAATTCTGACCCAGCGAAGCGAGGTTATGGACTACTCGCTTTGCGTGCATGTGAGCAGCAAACTTTATTTTACATTACTTGAAGTTGATTCAAGTGATTTTTTACTGCGTTGTGCCAGGCAGGCCAACCATATGTGATAATTGCTCTAATTCATCGTTTATAGAAAGTAAGTTTCAAGGATTGGCTGAGGGCCGTCCATTTTAATAAATATAATATAATCGCATTAGTGTAATTCTAGTTATTATCCTAAAGTTTAAGCTATGTTTTTTCCATAGGAGTGTGGAATCAATACGTGAACCTAAATATTTCACCAACTTTGGTGGGGTCGCTTTATCGCTATAAACGGTTAATATGGGGCTGGCCTTGCAGCTAGTGAATATTCTTGCTTCTGTCTTAGTAGCATTCACTGGAATTTTCCATTTCAGGAGTTCGTTAATTGTAAGAGAAGCTGCAGTCTCGATTCTAGCAGCTTAGATAGTGCAGTTTTGGAACCAACTTGAATGTATGTGTTTGTGAGATATGATGAAAGAATTTCGTATAAATATTTTCGTACATTGAGATCACCGAGTCTGTAAATGAGGGCTGTGGGCCACACGGAATCAAAGGCCTTCTCGCTGTACAGAAGAAGAAGGACAGTGTGTTCGTTTTCATCTTTAGCGATTTTTATATCATTTGTGATTCTAACCAGTTGGTGACAGGTCGAGTGACGTAAGCGGAAACCGAATTGATTCATTGGCATCATGCTTAACGTATCGATACATTTTGCGAAACGTTTTAAAATGATGGACTCTAGAGGGTTATGTAGAACTGCTAATAAGCTAATTGGCCTGTAGCTCTCCGGATACGATGGGGTACCAGGTTTCACAATGGCTATTACCAGTCCTCGTCTCCAGAGTTCTGGAAAATATTGTTGGATGAGGCGTGCGTTGTATAATTTTGTGAGTAAACTTGTAGCTTTAATTCAGAGATTTTTGAGAGCTATCCCTGACACAGCAGTTTCAGAGTTGGGTAAGAGTTGAGTAAGACTTACATATTTGCTCATTTTAAGCGTTGGAACTACAGACTGTTTTTTGCATATAATAATAATTAATAGATAAAGTTTCGGGCAATTGGGGTTTCTTTCAAAACTCCCGAGTAGGAAATGATTACGGAAATAGTTTTAGAACGAATATTTTGAAACTTTTCACGGTTGAAAATTACGAAGTGAGGGTTGAGGTTAGGAACGGCTCAATACCATTTTTTCACGAGGTAAGAGTTAAGAGTTGATATTTCAGTCATGCGGCCAACTCTTATTCAACTTTTAACTCGATGAGAGTTCAGAGTTGGATTGTGACCATTCCGAACTCTTAATTGAGAATTGAATTTCAAGGGTATGACCAACTCGTTCCGGACTCTTAACTTGGTCAGACTTAGACGTTGAATTTTGACCGTTTCAACTAACTCCTACTGAACTCTTAACTCGATAAGAGTTAAGAGTTGAATTTTAATGGCTACGACCAACTCTTACCGAACTCTTAACTTGGTAAGAGGTAGAAGTTGAATTTTGACTGTTTCAACCAACTCTTACTGAACTCTTAATTCGGTAAGCGTGAAAAGTTGAATTTCAAGGGTATGACCAACTCTTACCGGACTCTTAACTCGGTAAGAATTAAGAGTTGAATTTTGACTGTTTCGACCAACTCTTACTGAACTCTTACCTCGATAAGAGTTAATAGTTGAATTTCAAGGGAAGGAAGAACTCTTACCGAACTCTTTACTCGATAACAGTTAAGAGTTGAATTTCAATGGTAGGACCAACTCTTACCGAACTCTTAACTTAGTAAGAATTAAGAGATGAATTTTGAGGGTTACGCCCAATTCGTATCGAACTTTTAACTTGGGAAGAGTTGAGAGTTGAATTTTGACTGTTTCGTCTAACTCTCACTGAACTTGGTAAGAGTTAAGAGTTAAATTTTAAGGGTTACGACCAACTCTTACTGAACTCTTAACTCTTACCGAGTTAAGAGTTCGGTAAGAGTTGGTCGTAACCCTTAAAATTTAACTCTTAACTCTTACCAAGTTCAGTGAGAGTTAGACGAAACAGTCAAAATTCAACTCTCAACTCTTCCCAAGTTAAAAGTTCGATACGAATTGGGCGTAACCCTCAAAATTCATCTCTTAATTCTTACTAAGTTAAGAGTTCGGTAAGAGTTGGTCGTAGCCTTTAAAATTCAACGCTTAACTGTTACCCAGTTAAGAGTTCACTAAGAGTTGGGCGATACAGTCAAAATTCAACTCTTAACTCTAACCAAGTTAAGAGTTCAGTAAGAGTCGGCCGAGACAGTCAAAATTCAACCTTTAATTCTTACTAAGTTAGGAGTTCGGTAAGAGATGGTCGTAACCATTGAAATTCAACTCTTAATTCTTACTAAGTTAAGAGTTCGGTAAGAGTTGCTCGGAATGGTCACAATTCAACTCTTAACTCTCATCGAGTTAGAAGTCGGATAAGAGTTGGCCGCATGACTGAAATCTCAACTCTGAACTCTTACCTCGTGAAAAATTGTTGTACATCCATTCATAACCTCAAATTTCACTTCGTAATTTTCAACTGGGGAAATTTTCAAAATGTTCGTTCCAAAACTATTCCCGTAATCATTTCCTACTCGGAAGTTTTGAAAGAAACCCCAATTGCCCGAAACTTTATCTATCAATTATTATTAGGCGAAAAAAACAGCCTGTAGTTTCAACTCTTACCCAACTCTTAAAAAGAGACAATATGTAAGTCTTACTCAACTCTTAAACTGCTCCGTCAGGGGCTGCATCTTATCATGTGAATGCGGTGCAGCGTATATTCCAAACTATTACGAGGCAAACCGTGCAATAAAAGTTGTTCCTCTCATGAAACTACATATTTTATGTCTATTCGAAGTGGAGATGATCCAATATGGATGGTCGGTCAACTCCGATCGAATTCGGAACCAATCGGCATTTTGGGCAGCAGCGAGCACCCCCACCCCCCGTAACATCACCATAACGTAGACGTTAGAGTAAAAGTTCAAGTTATCCGGGCAACATGTGTCTTTCACCAATCAGAATCTTGATCAAGTCAATTATCTTCAGTAATTAAGGAACTTATCCATTGCAATTCATCTAGCGACAGTTATCACCCCTCTTTTTTTCTGTTGAAGTCAACGCTTGTCTGTGTAAAGAGACGTGTGTAAAATCACCCATATGAACTTATCCGGAGTAAATCAACCTTGAGTAAATCATCTAATTATTCATTGCTAATTAACTGAAGTCAATTATCAACTAGTGTAAATTATAGTTCAAGTGGAAGTGAAGAAGTTAATTTATTTATTTGTTAAACGAACAGACAAGTGCCATCGACGATACCCAAGTCGGTGGAATAAACTCATAGACAATTAACCGCGTGTTCATTTTTTAATGTATCACCAAATTCACCGCCAAATCCTAAACCCCCGAGATTTCAGTCCCTCTCCAAACAATGTCACATTACTTTTTTTGCTCGGCATCATATTTTACGAGATATCAATAAAAAATCATAATAATCGATTAATAGTCGAATTTGCGTAACTGATATATAACTTGATTTCATATATCGTCACACACACACACACACACACACATACTCACACCCTATCAGGAAGTGATTGATGCGACCCGTCCAGGGACACACTCACGTCCAATTTATTTCTATTGTTATTAATAATTTTCAACGAAATATTACAGATACGCAAAAATGTGCGCAATGAATGTTGTTCGTTATAAAAAACAATACCTATTTTGCGCGGGTTTGGAACGAAGTCCAGTTTCGGTTTCGTTCCTTACGTGAAAAGCGCAAATTGCTGTGACGTTTCGAGTTTCGTACCGGACAAAAAAAAACCCCCGAAATATTTCTTGAGTTTCGTTCCCGATAAGGAACAAAACTCGAAACATTTCTTGAGTTTCGTTCCGGGTAAGGAACAAACCTCGAAACGTTTCTCGAGTTTCGTTTCGGATAAGGAACGAAACTCGAAACCTTTCTCCTGTTTGGTTTCGGATAAGGATCGAAAGCTGGAACGTTTCTAGAGTATCGTTTGGGCTCAAGAATGTTGGTAGCAATGCCACTTTTACCCGAAAGTTAACGGAAACTTTGGTCTTGTCCTCAATTAGTTGGATCGAAGATCTCATTCATAATCTTTAAGGATATTCCAGGAAGGCAATAATGACACTGTCTTGGTAAACTAGTCGACGTCAGATATTCTTGATGAAGAAAGCCATAATTACGTTGTACTATTCTAATACCTTACCGTTGATTTTCAATTCGTGTAAAAGTATACAAACTCGTGACTATGTAATACATACAATTTACTGGAAAGTATGCGTCATGACCAATTGAATCCATCAACAACAGTTTCCATGGGCATTTGGCCCAAAAATCCTGTGATCATCGAATTCAGTTGCGCTCTATGATTAACAATCCATCAGAGTTAAACTGTGTATTAAAAGTGACAAGTCGAGAAATCTAAAGTAAGTCGAAAGGAATCCTGCAAATATCTAGTGGAAGACATCGCATCAATACTTTTCGGAAATATGTTCGTTATGATTCTGAGGAACAGTATAATTATTGCGAAGTGATACTGAAGGCTGCAACAGTAGAGTGAAGGTAAGGTTAATACATGATGATTATCTTTTTTTTGTTGTGTACTATAATATGGATGTAATTATTCACGATACAGTACCTTACTAAAATTCCCGGAAGCACATACGACTGACACTTCTTGACATTCGTACAAATTCATTGAACCAATTCTAGTACGCATCTTGATGCATTATCTATCCATTTGTAATACAGTAGACTCTCGATTATCCGAGGTAATGTGGGAAGGGCTTGCACGGATGACCGAAAACTCGGACAACACGGAGGGAATAGGGAGTGCTAAGTTTTCAACAATTTCCCACGTATTTTGAATGATGAAAAGAAATTTTATCAGATCAATATATAAAAATTGAAATCTTTTGTCATCTTTTAATGTTTGGTATAAAAATAATGGTGAATAGAAAGTTTTGATAGCCACTAATAAGGTTTAAGGAAAGGTGTAATTGAACACTGCTTCAACAGGCTCATTCGTTTTTTAGCCGTGATATCTCGACAACGTTTGAAGAACAAATGATCAGTTTAGGCGCACTGCACGTTTAGGCGGTTCTGTCGAAAGGGAGGAAGAGAGCGGAGAGTATATTATGATAAGTATCGACTCCATCCGTCTTATCCGAGCGGATAACGCGGTAAGCCGGATAATCAAGACTCTACTATATATGGACCGATGATATTCCATTTTTTATCCACAGGGGCAACTTGGAAAAACATTTGCGGCGGTTCCATGAGGGTAAGTATGCAGCGGCTTTTCAAAAAAACACTGTAGAGTGTCAGAAGCGCCAGAGGTCTAGGTCCGTTACCAGTAACATTATCGGTGATCGTATCAAAGAGCTCCTGGTGTCTCTCGTAACTATCAGTGGATATCCATTTAGCCTAATGCAGAACAACCATTTTCGGGAATTAATGGAGCCTGTCGTCGAATATGAGAATCTGGCACTAGCAATATCTTCAGAATCGGTTCGCAAACTGATGGAAGACAGAACCAAAAATGTTCGAGCAGCCATTAAAGATGAATTGAAGGTATTATCAAAAATAGTTTTCCTGAATATTACTACTCCGCACTCCGGTCTATATGGTTAATATATATTATATTATATACACATATTTTCTGTTACATCAAGATATTGTTATGACCAGAGAACGCCTTTTGCGTCAATGGCTGAGGTTATAATTTTAATCTTAACTTGTGGAGCATGGAAGCTAGAATTGTATAAGTATAATTAAATTAATGTTTGCACTAATTTAATTCTACTCCTAACTTTGGCCAACGCTAAGTCATATTCTTTGCTCTTACGTTGATGAATTTTTAGATGCAGGTGACGTAATTTAAAAAGGATTCAATTTCGTAGATGGAAAAGGCAAAGGTTACAAGATTTCAAGTTAATAATTGATTTACTAATGTTGTTTTATCCCAAACAGAAAATTTATATTTGACTCATTTTTTTCCACAGCTTTAGATTTTTTAAATCACAATCCAATTTTCCCCGATTTCAGGTTTTCAAGTAATACTAAAATTTTCTATTTATTCCAGGTTTTTGAAATAATGATAAATGTTTAAATTTACTCGTTAGATTTCCCTGGAATGCTTCTTTCGACTTATGGAGTTATTTAGTAAATTGTGGGTCACTCGGTTGTCGATAATTCTTAATTTTCAGTTGATTATTGCCAGATTTCAGTAGCTGTGGGGGTCCTTCAGCAAAGCGGACTATTTTTCCCCACCAGTATGGATCGTATAGATGAATACTATTATGGATACTCTTGATCCATTCACGTTCACCCACTTCATAGATTGTTTATATATGAAAGTTCTATTGTCTTTTTGAGAATGTTTACACTCAAATAAAATATGAAAAATCCCTTATAATGTAAGAGTTGACGCTATTGTCGATTTAAGGGCGGTTGTCCCTACACGGATTGATCCAATTACTAATCTACTATTATTCGATTAGTCACAAAATGTAATATCGACTTTTGCGAGCTATTATTAAGGGAGAACCAATAAGGTAGATCGATTCCACGAGCAAATTCCACCAGGACCCTGTCAACTTTCCGGGTGTGTCCAAACTGACCTTTTCTGTTAAGGTGACCATAGAGGTAAACTTCTGAGGTTCCACGAAACTTTATTTCATTGATGGAAAACTCTGGTGTGATCGACCTACATTCATTTGTTGAAATTTAGTCATATGCTTACATTACATATCAGCACTTTTGGCGTAACGATTTTGCAGTACTGCCCTAGGGTGACTGTAATGCGTGCTCATCAGTTTCCGAATTCCTTACTATTTCTTTGTTGGTTTGATTTTTCTTTCAAAATGATTTCAAAATTAAAAATTATGGAATAATGGAATAATTTGTATGACCTCAAAATGTATAGAAAATAGAAGGGAAACATCAAAATTCTCAATGAACTATTTTCTATGAAATTTTGGACATAACAATATATTTATCTTCTAAATATCTGTTTAAATGTTCGAAATGATTATACGATTGCACGGAAAGTTCATCTGTCTGAAAGTCGATGCCGCGACATGCCATGATCGAGACTTTGTCGGCAACAATGTCCAGTGTATCGAAAATGGATTCATACGTGCAGATGTTAGGAGTTATGTAGTTTTTCGATGAACATTGCGCTGAATACGAAATAGATAATTCTCGAATGTAATCCGTCACTTCAGACAATAGGGCTAATACGGTGAAATTGCCCCGCCTGTTTTGGAAAAATCAAATGGAGCTGGCGGGTAGTGGTAATGAAAGTGAGGACAAAGTAGAGTTGGATCAGGATTCTGCCTTGGTGAGTGGACGAGCAGTAGAGCTGATAACCCTTATTTTCGTAGATTTAGAAATGGTCGTGTTGAACTCATTTCCAATATTCGGTGTGCTACTCACACTCTCCAGTTAGCTGTTGAGGATGGTATCAACAAACTGAAAGGATCAAGGAATATACTTCCAAAGGTGCGGACTGTACAAAGCTACAAAGCTTTGCGAACCCCGACCATCCGGAAACACATACAATGCTTGCATCCAGGTGCCAAAAACCTTAAGCTGGACGTTGTGACACGTTGGCACTCGATAGCGGATATGTTGAAGTCCTTACTGGAAGTTAAAGATTTCTGCAGTCTTCGAAGACATTCAAGGCACTGGAGTTATCTGCTCGAGATTGGCAGTATGTGGAAAACTATTTGAAACTTCTAATGCCCTCTTAGCATCTGTTTATTTGCATGCCAGATTTTTACTGTTACTCTGAAACGACCATGGAGTAGTAGCTATAGCCAAATTGGAGCAAGTTTGGAAACATTTTGAAGAACGCCATAAAACTTTGGATATTCCTTCAACGACTCTACCTACCAAGGGCACCGCAGAAGGTAATATGAATATACCTGGCCGTAAGGGTATGCCCAACCGAGGCTTTACGAGTAACATCTTCCGTAAAATGTTGACTCAAGTAGGTGGGTACCGGAAAACAATTCGCATCCGCAATTATATATACTATCTGGAATTATCCATGTAGCGCCGGCTACGCAAGTAATAGTGAAACGGTTCTTCTCTCGAATGTGTTATATCCTATCCTCATTAAGGTGTAAGATGACGGGAAAAATCCTTGATGTATTGGTTATACGCTGTAATGCCCAACACCTGTTGAAAAATTTGAAAATAAGGGGCCTGGAAAACGCCAAAGAATACATATCATTGCAAGCACCTCGACTACTGGATCTTCTGACGTGATTACTACGGCTTGTGATGATGAAAAATCTGCTTCCGGATCAACAACGGATTTGCGATGAACTGAATCATATTTTCATATACCCCACGAATGCGAAAAGTCACTCTGCATACCATACATGTTTTACTATGGGGAACAACTTTCCTCGTATGAATTTTACGCTAGCTCTAGTAGTTTATGCAGTAGAACATTATAATCAATTGAAATTGTTAATAACAACAGTATAAATCTCGAACACCTCCCATGCACAATTTCCTTTGAGCAGGCTACTGTTGACGAACGTGAGATCTATAATTGAGCTCGCTGGTCCTGTGCGAAATATCGGTTCATTCCCATCGTTCAATAGAACGACATCTAGAGGCGACATGGCTTCCAGTAAAGCCCATCCTCGCTGATTCGTTTCCTTGCTGCCCCAGTTGACTGCCCAGGAAATGAAATCTCCAGCAATTGCCACTGGGAAATGCTGTTCCGCATCCACTATGAGTCTATCTAGGAAAGCTGTGAAGTCTTTATAACAAAGGCTTGTTTGTGCACAGCAACTATAGATACCATTCACCTTGGCCACAATAGCTCCAGACTGTTCGTAACCGTCGTATGCGTCAAACGGCACATCACCGCAGACCAAATGACGGCTTTATTGCTAATATCGGTAAGCCAGCTTTGGATATGTAGATTCCTGCAGGGTTCCGAAATGATGGCAACATCAATCTTCAAGTCCCGAACCGTCTACATCAGCAGATCGTGTGCTGTTGCGCAGAAAGCAAGGTTTCCGTGTAACCGTTCTGGAGTGCACCCTGGTAGACTGGGCATTTCATAGTACCAGTTACATGGGTATGGTCTCTCGTGGCCTCCAGTTATACGCATAGAGCGCATTTCGGAGATGGTTTAGAATTCAATGCTTCCTCCGTGGCCCTGTTTGCATTTAGCCAGACTTCATGTTTCAACAGCTCCTCCACATTAACGGACGACGTTGCTGATGCCTCACCGTCGGTACTCTTGAGCTTTTATCCCGTTGTGTCATCGAGCGGTGTCCTCTCCTTTCTTTTGTCCCGTCGTGTTGGCGTCTCTTCGGATGTCTTAATTTTTTCCCTGAACTTATGACTACTCCCTAGATTTAGGTGGGACAATCTAGAACCTGGAGGGGTGAGCCATCCAACTGCCGGCCAGAGTGTTTTTTCTTCCCCCCTTTCCGTCATGGATCTTATCCGCTCTGCAATCATTTGGATCTTCTTAGCCAGCTTCCGTATCTTTTTATTGATGGTTCTCCTGTTTTTATCTGTGAGAGAATTCACTAGCGCTGACATATCATTCAGATGCAGATCCCATGCGTTCTTCATAGTAGTTTCAATTCCACTTGTAGCATTTCGGACCAAGTGGACTACCCGGGGACGATGAAGTGATGTTCGGCTCTTCCCACAATCCGAGACGCCAGGCTTGTCCACGTTGGATACAAGTGTTGTATCATCACTGTTCATTTTTGGTTCATGGGCTGTTATAGGCAGCCAACCCTTGACACCCTTGGGTTCGGGAGTTAAGTTTCTCCCTGTGCCTGTGTGTGTGTATGCACACAAAAACTTTGTTGAACGTTTCCTGAAGAACCAATGGACCAATTTGTTTTTTTTTAACGATGCGTCCCCCTATGGAAAATTATATATGGCGCTATAAAGTCATATATTTTGACAATGGAGAAATATATGACTTTTTGGCCCACATATATATTTTTCTATGTGGGTCGCCAGGCCGGAAAGGACTGTCAAAGTGAAATAATAATTATTCCTATTATTATTAACAAATTCAATTGTTGATAACGCTGTATCGTACGCAATATTATAGATACGCAAAAATGTTCCCAATAAATATTGTTCCTTAGAAAAAAATGCATATTTTCTGTTGTTTGACTTTTCTCGTATCTTTAACCGTTTCGGCGTTAGAGCGTTATAAACTATTAAAATCATTCAGAATGCTCTATGTTGAGAAAAACGAGAGATTAGAAAGAAAGTATATCAGAAATGTGGTTTGTTATATAAAACCAAATGTCTAATGTGAGACTTGTCTTCCATATCTCAAAAATTCACGGAAATAAAGCGTTGTGTTTGAAAAAGTTACCGTTTAGGAGATGAAGTGTTGAATTTGAAAAAGGTTTAGGAAATAAAGTGTTTAATTTGACGAAAACACACACACACAGAGCCCCTTCTCTGGAATATCGTGCACGACGAACTGCTGAAACTGGCATTGCCGACGGGAGCAAAGCTCGTGGCTTCTGCAGATGACGTGGCTATTATCATCGTGGAAAAACACCTATTCACGCTTCAGCTCGTCTTTGAGAATGTTTTTAACAAGATACGGAAATGGATGGACTCGATTGGTCTACAACTTCCAGAGCATAAAACTGAGAAAACACTACTCATCACGAGCCGAGAGAAACTGGAGACAATCACGATGCAAGTCGGCGAGCACGAAATCACTTCCAAGCCCTATATACGGTACCTAGAAATTACGATTGATGCCCGTCTCAGTTTTAGACAACAAGCCCAACATGCAAGCAGTGAGGCGGGTGCAGTGAGGACTGCTCTTGCAAGACTCATGCCGAACATTCGAGGGCCAAAATAGAGGAAAAGGCTCTTGTTATAATCAGACTGATGCACTACGAAGTCAAGCGTCATGACGGCAAGTTGTTCCAGTGTACAGGCTGAGTGCCCTTAGAGTGACTGGCGCATACCGGACAGTATCCTGTGACGGAATCCGCGTGGGAATTCCATCGCTTAACCCCAACCGCCATTTGAACGGCGGAAGTACAGCTGCCTAATAGACTCCGGTGGCCAATAGGGAGCTGCCACCTGCCGGACAAATTCGGCATGTCCGGTGATGAGCCTCGTGGACGATCCATTCGTTCACGGGCTGGCACATGCGCAACATCTCTGCTCCTGCCACAAGTGGTAAGTCCATGCCAGATTATTAAGACAAGTTTTATTACCGCTCGTGGCTCCGGAGCCATGCAAATTGAAACGCGGGAATAAAAGTTATTAATTTGAACCCCCGTTTTCGCCCGTTCAATGCATGATCATAGTTATAAACTCGACCCCTCGAGACAATGCGATTTGTCTCGTATATTCGCGTGTGTGTGAGTATTCCACGCCGCGAAGACAAAATGTAAAACAAGCAATTGTTCGGAAATTAAATTGGCCCGATTGCATGCTACATATTTCGCGAAAATTTAGGACTAATACAATAACCTTCAGAAAATCGGATGACATCGGCATTTCAAAACAATGACGTCACCCTCGAGACAATGCCGATTGTCTCGGTTGTTGTGGATGATGTCACCTGTCGTGACAAATATTGAAAAAATTGCCGCGTGAGTTTTTCGTGAATTTCATGAACAATTCGGGACTTATTTTTCCCAGTTCTTTTTTTATACTACTTCGATTATTTTGGAGATATTCCTTTGTGCTTTTATATTATATCGACCGGAAAGTCGATAAACTATTTAGTTCAATAATGGGCATTTTTTTTGTTGTGAAATTATATGATGTCGACCGGAATGTCGATAAACTATTTTGACTATTCGTTGATGGGTTTTGTTGCAACTTATGCTATGTCGAGCGGAATGTCGATAAACTAGTTGAACCCTCCGTTAATATTTTTTTTGTTATCGAATTATATTAGTCGACCGGAATGTCGATGAACTATATTTTGACTATTAGTTGCTATTTGTTTGTTGTCACATTATATTATGTCGACCGGAATGTCGATAAACTATTTGCGCCATTAATGAATATTTCTTTTATTATCGAATTATATTATTTGGACCGAAATGTCGATAACTATTTTGTTCGTTAACTAAATTAGTGTTAGTAACAAATTATGCAATCTCGACCGGAATATCGATGAACTATGTTGTTCGTTAAATGATTCTTTTTGTATTAGTTAATTTCGGGAATAAAATCTTTTTTTTTGGAGTTCATTAATAAATTTAGATTATCTTTTAAATAAATGAATCCTCATGGCGTAATGCTGCGAAATAAATAAATCAAATATTGCGTTAATAAATAATTAGAAGTTTTGATAAAAAAAAAAGATTTTGAGAGTTTTATGATTTTTTCCGATTATGAAAGATCTCGACCGCAAAGTCGATAAACTATCGGTCTCGGTTGACTGAAAATCCCATAAATTAATAAAATTTACAGATTTTGATGGGACTTAGAAAATTTATAACTTTCTCGACCGGAGTGTCGATGAACGATTGAATTAGAAACAAATAAGATTTTCTTTTGAAATTGATATATTTGGGTTACGGTAAATGTCTCGACCGAAAGGTTGATAAGCTATCGCCTTATGTGTAGTTCTGATTTTGTTTTTTGTGTCCCTTTCATTTGTTATGGGAGGATAAATTTCGACCGCGATGTCGGTAAATTAGTAAGTTCTAGGTTCGATCGCGATTTTAGTTCGATTCGGTTCTTTTGGGTTGGATTCGACCGGATTTTAAGGGATACCACGTGAGCTTCGTGTACTCAACTAATTGGCATTTGAAAGTTTTGAGATTGTATATTTCGGTGAGAAGCAAATACAGAATTTTGAGAATCTAGCTTTCCCAGTTTATGCTTTATTTAGACGTTTTCTTTTGAGTCCAATTATTCCCCAACATCTCGACCCACCCCCATCTACCATAACCCACCTCCTGAGCAGCGCGGGACATACCGCATCCTTTCCCTCAGGTCTAGTTTAGTTAAGATAGATAAGATATGTTCGAGATAAGTCGGGTCTGCGGTTACGGTAAGTAACGTTAGCTCCTTTTCTGTTTTAACTTTTGTGTTTTGAGGATTTGCGTTTCGAGAAATGTCGTGTTTCGAGAATTTTGCGTTGAGTTAGAAACTCTCGCGTTGTTGGTTCGGCGTACAAACCAACTGGCGGCCAAATTTTAAGTTTAGGTTAAGTAAGTTTTTTTATTATTTTGTTTTCTACTAAGGGAAAGCGAGGCAAAGGTGAGTGATGTCTTGCACATGCAAAATGTCACGTCACAAGCCAACGAAGCGGTGTGTGTCATTGCTGGGATGATACCTATCGAAGTTCTAGCGGAAGAGCGTAGGCGCATCTACACACGCAAAAGATCAACTGGACTGAGCCCAGTGGAACTGAGGAGAGAGAAACGTAGCCACAGCATCAAGCGATGGCGGCTGCAGTGGGGCGTCTCGAGCAAAGGTCAGTGGACTCATCGACTTATTCCGAAGCTGGATGTTTGGGTTGACTGATCACATGGACAAGTCAATTACTACCTAAGCCCGATGCTCTCGGCACACGGGTGCTTTCGGGAATATCCTCACAAATTCAAGCATGAGGATTCCCCGGATTGCCGAAAGTGTCAGAGAATTCAGGGAAACACGGAACATGTTCTTTCTGCGTGTTCGCGTTTCGACGTCCAACAATCTATATGGGACAATAGCGCAAGCAAACCCATTAACGCTGGAAATCTTGTGGAAGTTATGCTGTCATCAGAGGGAGCATGGAACGCGACAAGTGATTTCGCAATGCAAGTTCTGCAGGAGCTGCGCCGCGAGGAGCAGCTTTGAAAAAATGTAGAGTAAACGAAGGATCTTCTTACCGCTACTGAGGAAGCCGCGGCTGTCATCCCCTACGCAACGAAGTATTGCTTCGCAGAGGTTCGGTCCTGATTTGGGGATAATGGGATATAGAAGGTTGTCCTTCCACTAGTTTCGGCCAAGGGGTACTGCCCCTTGTTTTTTTCTTTATTTTGTCCTTTTTAATTTGTAAATTTTGGTTCGTTCTCAATAAATATTTTCAAAAAAAGGGAGGAAAGAGAAAGAAGGAAGCGTGAGGAAGGAGGTTGGCCTGCTTCTTTCTCTTTTTTTCTTAAAAAAAAAAAAAAAAAACAACACACCCATACGCATACGCAATTATAATTTTGGCCCCCGGGGGTAAACCCCACATCCATTTATTGTTTATAGTAATAGGAGTCTGCCCACACATGATAACTGTAAAGATTTTTGCTTCGTTCAAAACATGAAATCCCTTCATAAGATCCACCTGATGGCTTTCATGATGGAGCAAGTCAACAAGAGAGCTACTCATCGTAAACTCTAAGAACTGTCCCAAATAGGTGATGTTGTATTTCGGCTAGCTGATGCCGCATCTGCAATTGCTTGTAATGGTCTGGAGTCCTTTCAAATTTATGCCCCCCCCCGCCCCCTCCCATTCTTAGAAACAACTGTGATAACAATTATTCACCTTTGATGGAATTTATTTAACTACCCATCAACGTTCGTCCTAAGTAAGAAACAAATTTTCATAAAACCTGGTCGCCTTATTTTTCTTATCAGGTGTTTATTTATTTATCATATAAGACATTCCCTTTCTACAATAATTATACAATAATTATACATAATTATACAATACACTTATACTTCATGGTCATTTGACAATCAGTAAAACGTGGGGAAATGCAAAAAAGTATATGGGGCAGCCACCCCCGTTTTTTCGGTCTCAAATAAAAACTTGTATACCCCCGTTTTGAAGTAATCTATGTCGACCCTCAAATATAACCCTGAAATTGTTTCCCGTTACTATCAATCCTTTTCGAGATAATCGATATTGAAATTTAAAAAAATCATAACACATTAGTGGTGTATGCAATTCGAAAAACAAAAAATACGGTTCTTTTTTCTTCATACCTAGTTTTCAGAAAAACATAGTAGACTGTCCTAGGTTCAATTTTTAATGAGATGTTCATTGGAAAAATCAGGTTTTAGTTTTTTTCTATCAAAGGCAATCGAAGTTTGTTTGAATTTGTTTTTTTTCAGATAGAGGAGGTCCATATACCTAAGAAAAAAAGTATGCTGAGATGGAAGAAAAGATGTTTCGTTCAAGAACGGCACGTTCAGCCATTAATCACTAAATTTCTTGAACATTTTCAAAAAAAAAAAAAAAATATATGTTCATTAGACCTCTTCAAAAAAAAAAAAAAATTTTAGATTTGGTCTGCAGCGTCCTTTTTATCAAATATTGTGTGAGACAAAGAGCACTCTAAGTGGTCGCGCCTGGGAGTTTTACATTTCCCATTTGATTAGCATGTAAAAAAAATCGGATTATGTACCGATTTCGATATCATTTTATTATGGAGGGTTAGGAGGCTGGAAAATCAGTATACTGTCGATATGTAGGTGTCAAAAGTTTCCATAAAAAAAAAATCATAATTCGAATAATTTACATGAGTTTCGGTCGCTTAAAGTTCGAGTTTTTTCGGGGTCTTAAGGGGTGAGCCCGTTGAAACTTCGAAGTGCTCGTCGCCCGGCCTTCAGGCCCGCCCATCGGGTTTTGATATATAAAGGCATATCCAAAAAAGTAAGAAAAATTCCAGACCCAACCCATTTTGCCTCATATACCCATAAGAAACATTGTTTTCCGTGTTTTGAGCTTCAAAGTGCTCCTCCTCGGTCCGCAATTTTCGTCCGATTCTAATTCTTTTTTTCCCAAAATGTTCGTCATACTCCAAAAAACAAAGTTAAGTATCCGTTTTATCCTATTCGCTTTACATCATGAGAAAATGATTTGTTAGTCTGCGCGTTTTTTTCCGTTTTTTGAAAAATCTCAAAATTTCTCGTTTTTACTAATTAATTATTATAATCATACGTAATATGTCTTTTATGACGATGAAAATGATGACAGAATTCACATTCAGTACAAAAAAATTATAGTACTTTCATCTGTCTACGAGAGAACTCTGCGAAAATACAGATATATATGTAGTAATCTGCTCAGGAAAAAAGATAGAAATAAGTCATAAAATTCGTTTAAATCTTGAACAAACCATTGTTTTTGTCATAAAGACATATTACGTGTGATTACAATAATCAATTAGTGAAAACGAGAAATTTTGAGATTTTTCGAAAAGCGGAAAAAAACGCGCAAACTAAAAAATCACTTTCTCATGATGTAAAGCGAATAGGAGAAAACGGATACTTAACTTTATTCTTTGGAGTATGACGAACATTTTGGAAAAAAAAGAATTAAAATCGGACGAAAATTGCGGACCGAGGAGCACTTTGCAGCTCAAAACACGAAAAACAATGTTTGTTATGGGTATATGGGGCAAAATGAGTTGGGACCGGAATTTTTCTTACTTTTTTGGATATGCCTTTATATATCAAAACCAGATTGGCGGGCCCGAAGACCAGGCGAGGACTCCGAAGTTTCAAGGGGTCACCCCTTAAGACCCCGCAAAAACTCGAACTTTAAGCTACCGAAACTCATGTAAATTATTCGAATTATATTTTTTTTTTTATGGAAACTTTTGACCCCTAAATATCGACAGTATACTGATTTTCCAGCCCCCTAACCCCCCATAATAAAATGATATCGAAATCGGCACATAATCCGATTTTTTTTACATGCTAATCAAATGGGAAATGTAAAACTCCCATGCGCGACCACTTACAGTGCTCGCACAATCCCCCGGTTGTTGTCAGCTCTTTGTCTCACACGATATTTGATAAAAAGGACGCTGCAGACCAAATCTTAAATTATTTTTTTTTTTTGAAGAGGTCTAATGTTCATACTCAACTAGATGACGTGAATGAGTGGATCAATTCTAACCCACATCTGAGCAGCAATAAATGTTTGGAAAACACAGAAATTGTTCAAGTTATGAATACTGGAAGGCCTGAAAAGTTAAGTGAAAATCGAGGAGAGAATGATCCCAAAAATGGTATTGACAACATTAAAGCTATCGAAGAATTGTCCGCAACATAATTATCAAAGGTGAACTTAAATCATTCAAAAAATGCAGTGTATATTTATGTAATCGAATATGTCAATTACGGTTGAAGACGCATTTTCTATCATAATTTATGATTTCGCAACCATCCCCTATGTAGTTAGATATCACGAAAAGGAAAGCGCGTGCTTCCGCACGCGCATTACTTTTTTCCGGCGCACTGGCTGGTGTCGCGTCCATTTCGTCCTTACGGGTCCTTACCGTATACCGTCTAATCAGTATCGATACATATCAAAACATCATCGAGATTGTGGATAGTTTGTCTTGTCTCTCCTTTCTATACAGGAACAGGCTACACACGACCGTCTAGTGCTCCGGTCCCCATCACTTCACATATACGTATCCTGATCGGTGGCGGTCGTTTTCGAGTTGCGTGGACGTATGTATACCTAGCAGTAAAAAATTGCAGAATCAAATTTTGAATATCTAGGAATTTGCAGCTAATGTTATATGTTTTCATAAGTTTTCTGGCTTTTATACATTTCCAAAAAAGCATTTCTGCCGAGTTTTTTCCAAACTAGCAGAGGATATGGAAATATCATCAGATTTTATTTTGATTCAATGGACCATTAGCAGTTAGTTATCAGCTATTTTTTTATGCATAGATTAATGCTTCAACTTTTTTAGTTTTTGAAAAAAATAGTTGCTGCTGGGCAACTCGAGAGCTTTCAATGTAAAAATAAATCGCATATGAGGCACCGGAATCTGCATAAATGGAATGTGGGATTGACCCTCCGCGGGTCAAAATTATACGTTCCCGATGTGTGTATGTGTATTCATCAAATTCACACTTTATCTCCTGAACCGTTTGAAAGATAAAAGAAGTCTCCTATTAGACATCTTTTTTCATGTAAGGAACAACATTTATTACATACTTTCTTTTCAGTCTCTCTTTTTTCTCACCATAGCGCGTTCTGAATGATTTCAATTATGTAAAACGCTATAATGCCGGAACCGTTAAAGATACGGAAAAAGTCAAACGACACGAAATATGTATGTTTTTATAAGGAACAGCATTTATTAGATACATTTTGACATTGTTAATCACAATAGAAAAATTGAGCTATGTGATTATTTTGAGGTTCCGGGTTTCTCAAGAATCTCATCCTCTCAATGATATAGAAAGACACGCTAATTGGAATCGGAAGATCTCGACGGCTTGAGGCGTTCACTAATTACATGAATAATTTTTCAGAGGACCATATCTCCTTAATTATGCAAGTTATGGACAAAAGTCACAAAACATGGAAAGCGAATGATGAAGAAATTTTTTGTAATCAATTTTGGACTCTTATAGTGTATGAAATAGACGCCTATACACAGTTGAATTTGTTAGTAACAATCATTTTTCAGATAATCGATAAATCTTTCAGACCTAAAGGATAGTTATTCGAATCGATCAAAAAACAACACCGTAAGTCGCTACATTGGTTCCTTCGGAAACGTTCACCGATGTTTTGGGTCACATATACGCACACATCCAAACATGTTTCTGGAATCATGTCAGAAGGATATGAAATCGAAAAATGTGAAAATATGACTTTTCATTTTCAGGGTGATTACAATAGTGATAACTTCCCAAGATCGGGGAGTTAAAAGGTAAAAACAGCACAACCAAAATTCGTTATTAGCACTCGAATCTTCTAACGTTTTAATAATTTAGTCCGATCAAAAAACCTTTTCTACTCCATTTCTTTTTGTTTTTTATGACTGAGTCGTTTTTTTAACTGAAGGACAGTGTTGCCAGACATACCGTAATTACGATTCGGGTACCATAATTTGATCGTCGGTACCATGCACCATAGGGGTCCTATGGCGCCACAATGTTAGCATAATTTTAGAGTTAAGCTGATTTTGTTTTTTCATATTGATTTAACGTCGCTTCTTGTGCTAGCAAGCTGATTCTTTTTTTAAATTTTTTTAATTTTGTTTAGTTACTAACATGGCTTTATTTACCAAGATCATCTCTAGAGAGAATGATCCATCTGCTTATAAAAATTTCATTAGCAGTATTTAATTCTTCAATTTTCTACATGGCATAAATTTCAACTACATATAACATTTTGATATTTCTTAGAATCTTCGATGAGGTTATAAGAATTCTAAAATACGAGATGATTTAAACTATTTATGGGGTCCAATAAACGTGTGAGCACAAAAAAAACAAAATAGTCGTCAATTGTAACAATCTAGCCACCGTTGACTAGGCCTGTAAGGCTAACAGATTATCACAATGGTCGTTCTCCCTCAGTAGTTCATTACTATTAGTTATATATGGTTCAGTTTGTTTTTCACTTATCTGGTGGCTGACTATTGTGTTCGTCGGTAACACACCCAAAACACAGACCAGAAACATGGATGAAAGTAGTAGATATAGTAATATTCTACTGTTTTGAGTTTCTACCAATGATCGACGCTCTCTTCCAATATTAGCCTATCGTACAGAGTGTACTATAGGTGCTAAAGTCCACCACTATTGTACACGATGAAGCAATTCTTTCAGTACATTGTCCAATTTGAATTCGGTTCTACCTGTTTTTCCACCAAAATCGAATAAATCGATTTATCATAATTTACGTGCGCTAGCTGATTTTTCATGAGGCAGCATGATTGACCGACATCAGGTACGAAATTGGAGATTCTAAGAATTCTCCCGTGATTATTGAACAATATCTAAATTTCATATTATTATGATATTGTTTTCGCTTCAGCATGCCGGATTCAGGGGAAGATGAACTGATCGATCCCGACACTCCATCATCGATAAAATGCCCTGCGAAAAGACTTCAAAGACTCCAGAAATTTCGGAAAGAATGGCTATCTAATGATCGATCTGAACATTGGGTCACCAAAATTTCCGATGATCCGTATAAGGGAAAATGCAAAGTCGGTGACAAAGCCTTCACCGACTTTCTCATCGATCATCTCTAAAACATAAAGCTTATGAAAATCCGGTACTGTCGATGACAGCAAAAATAACAAGTTTCATGAAACATCAGGATTATGATAAAATTTCCAAATTGGACACCGATCTGAGCAATGCAGAGATTCCGCTGATCCGTGCAATGCTGACCGTTTTTTTTGCTGAGCACATTTCGCTTAGCTTGATGGACACACCCTCGCGGAACCTGTCGATAGTTACTCTCGAAAATTGCCACCGGTCGAGAGAAAAATCGACAAACTCTCGACAAACAGTCGACTAACTATCGACAAACTGTCGACAGGTTCCGTTAGGGCACTGACCCCCACGTTGAAAAACATTTTTCACGACTCCCAAATTGGTTAACATTTAGCCTTGGAGAGAACGAAAGCGA
Organism: Asobara japonica; assembly: GCA_026005395.1. Classification (NCBI taxonomy): domain Eukaryota; kingdom Metazoa; phylum Arthropoda; class Insecta; order Hymenoptera; family Braconidae; genus Asobara; species Asobara japonica. Next base: position 204,121 of record BQMI01000211.1, read on the forward strand.
CAACAATTGTCATGAACGTCATTGGTGATACTGAGAAGGTTGAATTGGAGGACAAATTGAAAGCAACCAAATTCAACGTTCTAACAGACGAATCTACCGACATTTCACCCACCAAGTCCAGTTGCATTATAGTGCGTCACTATGAGCAAGAAAAGAAAAAAAATGGTGTGTCATGAAGACACGCGATAGAAGTGGAACTGAATGATTGGATCGGCAAGGATTATTTAATTTTCTATGTTTAGAGGGAGAAGAATCATTTTAATCACGTGTCAAACACTTCTTGATAGTAAATATTAATTTATTCATCATAATAATTATACTTTTTTCAAGATACAATAATATTAGTATGAATATGATGAATTAAATCTCAATCAGCTTCACCTTCATTCTCTGGTAGACTCTTCATGAACGAAATGATAGGTTTGTGGTAACTAAAATAGGTAATGAAGACTCTTGACTCCAAATTTTCGATGTAACGTGAGAAAACTGCATCGATCGTGGTACCATGGCGTGTAGTCGATTCAATTGGTGAATTGTTCATTTCCAATGACAATTTCTGTTGCAAGAACTGAATTAATGACTTGGAATCCTCTGAAGCAAAAATAACATTAAAATCTCCACCTAGAATCATAGGTATTTTGTCCAGCTCTACTCCAACTTCTGCAGCCCCCACTGGAGTATACGGCAGCAAGTGAAGGTGAATAAACTCTATTATTTTCGCCATCTTCTGATTTGGTGAAATATAGAGTGCTATAAGCATAATCCGCTGTCCGCTTTCTGTGCGACATTCAGCTGCACACATTTCTCCAACAGATGACAACCCAATTGAAAGCGATTCTAGTTGTTTCAAGTTCAGGTCCATATTGGGTGTCATGATGTTCATTCCATGAGCAGTATTGCAAATTATTGCGACACCCCCTGCTCTCACATTATGTCTTTTGAACTGTACGACACAATTAAAATTGGGAACATCAATTTCTTGATCGTTTTCCTTCCACGTCTCTGAAAGTATCAATATATTAGACCGTAGAATCACCGGATCATTGAAATCTCCGCTATGAGCTCCTAAGCTTTGGCAATTGAGGGTCGTTATTGATAAGCCTGGTCTGCTGATGAACTCTCGGAGAATGTCAGTCAAAGTTATCAATGGATTTGTTGATAATCTTCTAAATTCTGATTGTAGCTTGTCCATTGATTTAGCTTTTTTCCGTCCATGATAAAATTTGTTCTTTCCATCCTTCGCAACGATGTACAATCCCTGTATACTTGTGACACGGGACAAGGCTACTTAAAGGAGTTGTTGTGGATGTGTCTTTTCGTATTCATAGACGATTTGATTAAACGTACCACCTTGAGACTTGTGGATAGTAATAGCACACGCTGATACCAATGGCAGATGATTTCTTTTGACGAAAATCGTTTTATTATTGTTCATATATATCGTAGAAGTTCTTCGTGCAATGGGAACTGCCGTGTGGCTTCTGTTGTTTGCTTGGATGAACGCAGCAGCTTTTCTCCGAATCTTCTGCCCCGTCTTTGGTGAATCTGGAAATTCCAGCCACACACGAGTTACTGCCCCTGCCTCATCAGTTTCGATATGAACTAGTTTACCAACTGCGCCGTTTGCTAAACCATCCGAGACATTGGTTGTTATTATATACCATTTATCTAACACCAGTATTATCTCGTAGGGCAGACCTCCAGTGTCTATTACCGTTTTTTTATGCAATTTTTGTCGTACAAATGATTGTTGCTCAGCATTATGGCAGCCGGTGAATACATCAGTAGCTATTGAGACTGTTTTATTCTCTGCAGAATTAAGAATTGTCAAATTGTATTCGTTTACAGCATTATTTGTCAAATATAGCCGAATTCCATGTGGACAAAGACGATCTGCTTCCTCTCTTGTATAAAAACGAGATTCGATTAGGTGTATCTGTTCTTGGTCCAATTCTTCGCCATTTCCAATTTTAGTTAATAAAGAGGAGAAATCAGCATTCGCTTGTCTCATGACTTTATCCAATTCATAGAACTTCAAGTCACGCCAAAGTGTTGGTGCTGCTATGCGTCGTGTTGTTGCTTGATAGATGGGTGTAGCACGCACTGGAGGTAACTGACGCAAATCACCTATGAAAATGATATCCATTCCTCCAAAATTATCTTGGAAATTTCCTGTTATTTGTTTTAACCGTGCGTCAATTTGAGACAGCAATTCCGCTCCTACCATACTGACCTCATCGATGAGTATAACTTGGACGTATTTGAAGAGCATTCTGTACTGTTGAGCCACTTCAATTGATAATGGTAATAGTTTGGAAAGGGATATTTTCAATGCAGTGTGAATTGTCGTACCATCAATTGCTATTGCAGCCTTTCCCGTTGATGCACATGCGATGTAAGCATTGCAAAAACCATCATTATCTGTGAAGCGGTTGTAAATTTCCATGAGGAGTCTAATGAGGAATGTCTTCCCACATCCTGCTGGCCCAGTGAAGAAAACTTGGAGTGGTGATCGGTTTGATGAGAGGAGATTAGCAATCACATGCATCAGGAGTGCTTTCTGCCTCTGATTGGCCATTCTCATTAGTTCATAAAATTGTTCATTAGACATTAAATTATCCCTCTTCTTTGCGATAGCACCCAGTTTGTTAAGTGTTGCTAACCGCAGATCGTCGTTCATTATGTGGTCAGCGTTATACAATTCTTGAAAAGGATTTGCTTCAGGAAAAAGGCGACCTACGTTGTCTCCTTCAGCATCATCATCTTGATTTAATTCATCTTCACGACACAACTCTCGGCATATCTCGATGGTTTTCTGGATATCTAAATTCGATGAGAATTCTTTATGTCGCTCCAAAATCAATATTTCGTTGTCGTCGTAAATCTGTATGAATTTAGTTTCTGCAAGAATTTCATTTTCTTCGTCTCGGAATGGAATATACAAAGTCACCATTTCCCGTTTGTATTCATTGAAATCATCAGCCATGTCGTAGTTTCTGTACCGAATAATCCCAGGTTCTTTCCTTCGTGTCCAATTCCCCTGATTATTCAGTGTGTAATGAGCAACAAACTGGGCCAAATTGACATCTTCTAGCTCTTCAGGTCTCTTTTCGTACTTGTCAAACCAATTTTCTTTCCATATGTTTGTTGCATCATCATCAGCATCCATTTCATTGAGTTCTTTCTGAGTTTTTCGAATTCTTTGTCTTTCCATCGGCCATATTCTTGAAATATAGGTAACAACTGAAGAAGACTTTGACATCGGTTCACGCAGAAGATACCATGCAGCTTCCTGACTGGTAATTTCGACAGTATTTAGCATGTCAACGCTCATTTTCCTAGTAATTTCGACAATATCGAACTCTGGATGTTCATCCATTATTTCAGTGATGTTACGTTGGAGATTGCTAATTCCACGGTTCGTTTTATTGACGTATTCCACTGCCTATGCAGCACATGAGTATTCTTCGGTGATAAATTGCACATTCATGTTTGATTTCAAAATATTGAAAATGAATGGGTTGAATGGATTATGCCACTTTTCCATGGGTTGACGTTTAAGAAATACTCGGGGACGATTGATGCCAGCTCGAAGCACATTCATGTAGTAATCATCTGATAGTATTCCATTTCCCTGATAGAAACTATCAATATCAGCATAGTCATTGTTCTCTAAGTTTGTTCTTATCGTGTTGTAATGTTGTTTATACGTGTGGAACCCTGGTTCTTCTTTCTGCATTGGTGTCAGTATAGTTGTGTATCTGCATGGCATGAATGGAGCTTCAAATCTGCATTTTTGATGAGCGTTCGCAGCTATTTTTTTGTAACATGTGAACGTGTGCTTATGTGTCTGTAGTTTGATGTTCCCCCACGATTCTGAAGTGGCCACTGATATCAATGTATCAACTAGTTCAATAGCTTTTAGTCGGTCAGCAGCTAGTGGATCCGCTGGAGCATTCTCAAGCCATAGCAAAATGTGTGCATGGGGGCTCCCACGATGCTGGAATTCAAGTCTTTTAAAATAATGGACAACACGATATTTCCCGAAGGGAGAAGACTTTTTGGACTGAAGTATGTTCATTATAACATTGATGAGCTTATTAAAATAGATGGCACATGTTACAGCATCTTCATTGATGAGTGTGCTCTTTTCAATATAATGGAGTTCCTGAACATCTTGTTGTAATAATGTAATAATGAGGGCCAACCAACTTCATTAGCACTCATAGTTAGGAATAACGTGAGTTTTCCGAGTTGTCTGATCATTGCGAATAAGTCTCTCTTTCTTTCAGCCCAATACCAAGTCGAGTTAGGGATACAACGTAGAAAAGCCAAGTTGCTTTCTATACAATGATTTATATACTCCTCTGATTGAATTTGTTCACGTGTAATTTTTGTGTCTTTACCTACGTGTTTAAAAGCAATGGATAGACTGTCACGGACTCTAAACCTCATAATTTTCATTGCCATATAGAGTAACCGATGAGGTGTAACCCCACGTCGATCAGATCTCCTTAGCTCACTGGTAGCCATCATGAATGGAGTCACATTGAGATCTTCACTAAAGCGCCGGAATTGTCCGAGATAGATAGTAGGGAAAGATAACTCTTCTGCATGCTCATCAAATAATAGACGGTGAGGGACATTCATTTCTCCAGGAGCAATCCTCAAATATTTATCGTCATTCCAGAGTAATGTGTGTTGCTGAGCGAACAGGCTCTCCTCCATGGGGATGTCTTCACTCAGTTCATCTATAGGTATCTGATGAACGACACAATCCTCATTAAAGAAAGATTCATCAACTTTAATGTCGTACAGTTGATACAATGGACTCGGTACTAAGCATCTTAGCCATATTTTAATATTTCTCTTGTTTATTAAACCTGTCAAGTAGCTTGATCGATGAATTTTTTTTCTCTTGATATGAACGTAAACACAGTGATCGTCGTCAATGTTCCTGGGCAAGTGATTGACCATTGTATTGACATCCACTGGAACATTGATCACCTGCCCCAAAATTCCAAATTGTCCATGCACATGACGCAATCTGCGAATTTGCATAAATGGAATTCTAGGAGAAATGAGTCTCTCGGGCACTAAATCTAACTTCGGAAGATGTGCAGGGATCGGGGGATATACAAAGCCATTCAATTTCGACAATGTTGGAATTTTGTCTCTCCTCAAAGCCTGGGGACAGCTGGTGCATGCCAGCTCATTATTACTTCTGAATTCTGGAAATTTTTGTTGAATACGAATTTCATTTTCAACGGATAGAGTCTTCAAGTCATTTTTAAACCATAATCTATCACATACACAACACGTAAAACCGAATGGATTATTTATAAAATCACGGTGAAAGTTCTTATGTGCAGTTTTAAACTCATTAAAGTCTGAATATTTTAATCGATCACCACTATGTACATCACAATCGGGAGGAGGATGAGTCGAAGTCGTTGCTAATAGTTCATTCTCTGGATTATTTACACTATCGTCCACACTGTCACGTAAGAGGTTAGCACGTGTTTGCCTCCGTTCCCTGCTATCTTGTTCAATTTCAGTTCTACTTTTTTCCGTTTTCTATTCTGATCAATTCCTTCACTCGCCCGTTTTTTCTCCCGCCACGTTTTTGTCCTTTCTGCACCCGACTTCGGCATATTTGCACAAAACTCTCGATTTAAGTAATGAAGACACGCACAAAAACAAAATACGTTGCTTATGATCACTGTGATAGAAACCAACAGTTGTCCGCGATCAGTGTTTTCCGCGATCGCGACGCCGCCTGAACGCAGAGAATGACATGAAAGACAGAAAGTCTTCCGTCTCATTCTCGCACGATACACGAAGGCCTCTCACTCTCGCCCGATAGACGAGACGTAAGGTAGTCCGTCTCACTCTCGCTCGATTCCCGGAGGCCTCTCACTCTTACTTACTACGTTAGGGCGAGCGTCACCAAAAAGGTTGCCGATCGAGATTTCAAAACCCTCCCATAAGAAGTTTCACTTCAAAATTGTAAGCAAATTCTGGGAGTTATCACAAGTTTGTCCTGAGAATGGATCTGTGGGAAGTGCTAGATAGAAGCATCTCTATGGAGCTCTTTTGAAGTGCTTCAAAGCACGAGGTATTCCGATGGAAAAAACCATCGGTTTTGGCTCAGACGGATGTAACGTCATGATGGGTGAACACAACCCTCTAGGCAGCAGACTGAAACGTGGTCTCCCTGGAATTATTGTCTTCAACTGTGTTTCTCACTCACTGCATTTGGCTGCCAGTTGTGCCTGCAAATAATTACCTCGAACCATCGAAGAATTAGCTCGGGATCTTTTCCATTTTTTCCATGCTAGTTCGCAAAGATTATCTGCATATACTCAGTTCCAAGTTTTCACAGAGTCACCGGTTACATCCGTCACAAGCACGATGGTTGTCGTTGTCAGCAGTAGTGGAAAGGATGGTGGAGCAGTGCTCAGCGCTTCAACTATACTTCGCAAAAAAAAGATTTGAAAAAAGCTGGTGATAGCTGAGACTATTTTAAATAGTTTGCTTGATTCTTTCAATAAGCTGTATTAGGTGATCTTGAAATGGGTCCTACCACCATTCTTGGGAGTAGTTCAAATCTTTCAGTCAAGCAAAGTGCTGATTACGGATGTCCACGATAAAATAATACGGCTGTATACAGATCTACTTTGCTCTTACATGAATAGAAAATACGGGGTTTCAACAGACTTAATGAAGATCGATCCTCAAAATACATCCCAGTTTCTTCCCATCAACCTAATGTACTTGGGTGTTCATGTCATGACCGAGATGCAAACTAGGTATTGTCTAACAGAAAAGACTTAACAGCGTCCTTTCAAAACACGTGCAGGGATTTTTTAAATTCAGGGATGTCTTGGGATCAAGAAATAGTATGACTTCCAGGATCCGCTCTTGCAAACAATCCGAGTTTTCAAACCTGCAGGTTTAAACCATCATGATGCAGCCCTATCTCACAATACGAGGGAATCGATGCTTTCTCTATGTACCATACTTTCGAATCTGCCAAGAATTCGCAAAGGTTCCGATTTACATCTGGGTACTTAGCCGACAAAGTACACAAAGTATGAACAGTACTTGATGTAATCGATTGTACATCGAGTGTAAATTATTGTACATTGTTTAATTTTCTTTGTACATCTCCTGTTTATTTATAAAAAAATAATGAAATTTTCGTGTGTTTTTAGCGACACATAATATAAAATAAGTTAAGTGAAGTAAATTCCCCGTGGATTGTGTAGGAAATCGTTTGTACATTCCAAAAAAAATAATGTGTTTCCTTGTACATACATTGTTAGGTCTGTACAAACAATTAATTATTTTGTCATAAATCCTGCCCCCCCCCCCTCGCGTAGCGCGATCAGCGCATGTCCAGTGGCCAATCAGCTGTTCATCACTTCGAATTATGTCTAAAAAATAGGGCTCTTGTTGGGTTTCACATAACCAGCAATCACCCCAGTTCTTTCTCTAATCCAAATTGATGTTTCTAATGTAATTGAAAAACTAATCACCTTTCCCCTGGTGCAAAATTGACATTCGAGGCGAAGCCGAGGATCTTAAGCACGTGGGGAAGGGTGATTTGTTTTTCATGGCGTGCCTGGAACTGTTTTTTCTAGTCGAGCACTAAAATGGTGGTTTTCTCCTTCCTGACAAGAAAATGAATGTTTTTTATATTAAGGAATGTGTTAATTTTTAGATAATTAGAAGAATCGTGTGAGTAGTGCAGTGCAAGTGACTTAACGAAAAATCTGAAATGTAACTTCTTCCTAACAAATTCAATTTGAAATTAACAATCTTCAATTTCCAGTTGTCGATTTGTAATTATCAATTCAGAATGATAAATTGACAATCAAACATTATGAAAATGAAAAGTTAACAATTAAAAATTTCTAACCGGAAATGAACAATTAGCAATCGAACATTGACAATTTAAATCGAAAATTAGAAAATTTATAATTTACAATGTCAAATTCACAATTAGAAATTGGCAATCACGATGATTTGACAATTAAGAATTCACAACTGAAAATTGAAGATTGAAAATTGTCACTCAGAACTTGGCAATTAAGAGTTATGAAAGAGAACCGCTAAAAATTGAAAATTAAAAATCGACAATTGAGAATTTTCAATGCACATGCCGAACTCTGAATATACCCTACTTGTTTTTACATTTTGAAAGTATAGCTAGAATTCGGGATGTATGATTGAGATTAGATGCTGCAAATTGCAATTGGAATATAAAATTGGAAATTTATGATTTAGGATCTGAAATTTGGGATTGGGGGATTCAGAATTCGGATTTTGAGATTCGAGATTCGAGATTTTGGATTGGATTAGCAGATGGTGGAGTTAAGATTTTTGGAATTTTGGATTTGCCTTTGAATTAGGAATTTGCCTCAGAATTTTTCGTGCATGGTGATTGAACTTCACCACAATTGTTAAAAAAAATTGTTTTCTGAATATTTTCGCCGTAACAATTAATTGTTCATGGCAGGAGAACACGTGAAAGGAATATAATTCCAACTTTTTGCTGGATATGTTCAATTTTTTTTTTAATAATGACTGAATGGTATTTCGACGTCAAAAAACGTCATAAATTGCACTAAGTCAGTACTCTCGTTGCTTAGAGCAGTATTGATTGCTACCAAAGATATGGAGAGTTTTACTCACAGGAAAAAAAATTATATAACAAATATGAACATGGAGGGCAACTCAGTCATACATAAGAGTATAAATTAGTTAGTCGATGAATATCGTGGAAGTGCCAGTATCTGCACACGGTGTATCCAGTCGGAAGTCCTAGGTCCTCAAATCGGGTCTCCACCGGGCTCATAATTAGGTATTTTTTTGGTGTTCAATTCATTTTTTTGGTACTCGCAAAAAAACCATTAAAAATCGCGTTTTTCAAAATAATAGCGTCGAGTTAGCAGTCCATCCCTTTTATAAAGCAAACAAAAAAAAACTTCTGCGGAATACTTAGGCCCTATTTTGGTGCTTTCAAATACAGAAGAGAAAAAAAAAATTTATAACTTTTTTTTTTATTTTCTATTTTTGTTTTGTTTATTCCGTTTATTCAAAGCCAAACAGCCAAATTGGCCAATAACATGACTTACAGAGTATTTAAATATCGAAGTGTATATATAAACAAAAGAAAAGTTATAAATTCTACAATGTTTTAATTAGAAACTAATAGCGGGCAGTGACAAACGAGAGATAAAGCTTGAAAAAATAATTACAGAAAAATCGAAACTTAACCTAACAGGTCTAATATAAGCTTATGATAGTCTCATGGGCTTTGCTAGTAATCGAGGCAGATGAGTCATAGAACAAGTCAATTTCTGGGTATCGATTCAGAAGGAGATTAACCCCAGTGCACGCTTGATAAATTGGTGAGGAGATGACCAAATTACTATTCAAGAAGGGGAGGTAGAAAAACGCCTTTGTCCTAGAGCTTTCAGAGGAAGGGATCTTGGAGTTTAAATAACCGAGCAGGAGTGGACAGTCGATTGTTCCTCTTATGATTTTGATGCGGAAGATAATACAAATTTTACCACGTTGTTGTTCAAGAGTAAGGTAATCAAATCTTTCACAAAGCTGGGAATAGTTAGCTCCCCTTTCAGGATAGATACCATCTTCTTTCCAGGCTAAAACCTTTAGAAAGTGTCTCTGGATGATTCAAGCTTCAGTATATATGTTTTGTACAAGGGTGACCACACCATACACCCATAATCAAGTTTGGATTTTATGTATGAGTTGAAGAGAAGTCTAATAGCCATATGATTCCTGAAGCTTTTACAAGTTCTCAATATGAATCCCAGGGTACGCTTTGTTGAGGCTATGATCCCATCGATGTGAGGGTAAAAAGATAAGGAACGATCAAACGCCACCCCCAGGTCAACACATGATTCGACACGTTTCAGGGGGCTGTCTTGATAGTATAATTGAAAACTAGTGGGCAACGATATGTATAAAACGATAGACACTCGCACTTTTTCGCATTAAGGGGGAGTCTATTAGCACTACACCATTCAGAAAAAGTATTTATATTGTCCTGTAGAATCACACATAAAAAGAATCATCCGCATAAAATGAATGATCACAATCAAGACAGCCCGATGCCTGATTTAGGAATATGTTAAACAAAAGGGGCCCAAGGTTGGAGCCCTGGGGGACACCCGAAGTTGGTGTAAATGGGAAGGACTCATAGCCATTGTAACATACATAATTAGAGCGATTACTTAAGTAAGATTTCAGCAAGCGTAGCAAGAGATCAGGGATGCCAGCGTCTCTAAGACGCACCAATAGTATCGAGATATCCAACTTGTCAAAGGCTTTCGAAAAGTCAGTATATACGGCGTCCACTTGTTTACCGGATGCAACTGCATCAATCAAAAATTGGGAAATTGACCCAAGATTGGTAGCGGTAGATCTACCCTTAGTAAACCCGTGTTGACAATCTGAGAGTTGCGAAGAAAATTTTTTATCAATTCTGTTGTATATGCAGATTTCAAAGGCCTTAGAAAAGTTGGAAAGAACAGATATTAGACGGTAATTATGTACATCAGCTTTCACACCTGTTTTGAATACACGGATAACTTCCGCTTTTTTCGAACTATCAGGGAATGAACCCTCCAGAAGAGACTGATTAAAAATTATTTTTAGAGGAACTATTAACGCTGGGTAAAAGTCTCTCAAAATGAGACTGGGGACCTTATCAAGACCACACGTCATCTTAGTACTGAGTTGTTTAAGCGCATTCTCTATCTCTAAATCACTAAACAGTGGCCTGTTACCATGTTTTCCACGACCACAACAATGGTCGATATAAGAGTCCATGGGATCAATCGCAGGCTCATAGACACTTGAAAAGAAAGTTGCAAACTCATTGACTATTTCCTGTGGGTCTTCAATAACAATGTCATTTACACTAATGGAAGAAGGAATCCTAGATTCTTCTTTCAACTCATTTACATGGGACCATAATTTGGAGGGATTCTAAGCAATACTATTCTCAATAGAAGACATGTAAGTCGTATGAGCATCCTTTATAAGCTTTTTAGTATTGCGCCTTAGGGTCTTGAACTGATCTTCATGAAATTTGGAGCCAGTATTGTGACGTGACATTTCCGGGGGGAAGGAAATGCCCGCACCTTCGGCCTCTCTTCCCCATAATCTCGGCTTCTCCCCTGTCCAACTCGAATTGGGCGCCAGTCCATTTCTGCGGGAAACGCAACTAAACGCAAAAACGGGAAACGCTTCTAACGCAACTAAACTGAACTTAACGTGAACTTAACATAAACTTAACCTATATCTTATCGCCACGAAAGGAAACGGGAAGAAGGTGGTCAGGGAAGGATGAGGGGTAGGGAAGGAGGAGCGGCATGTCCCACGCTGCTCAGGATGAGGGTCATGGTAGAGAGGGTCAGGTTCATGATTGGGACCGTAACCAAACTTAAAAGAATAACGTAATGACGGTGGGAAAATTTCATCGTATTTATTCGACCAAACCTACAAAACGAAACTACAAATCCTCTAATAATATGGCTGGAGTTCTCCCCGAACACTAGAACTATGATTCTTTCGCAGAGAGAACCATTAATTACGCCTCCATTAGCGGCGAGAGGTGATCTAACCAAGAGAGTTACCTAAGACATCCGAAACGGACGAGGGTTAGGATGTATGAGTTAGAGTAGCAATAAGGGGACTGACGAAACTCTCAAACCGATCGCTGAACTGTCCCCTAATTCGCACGCAAACGGGATTCGAAAACAGAAATTAATTTCCGAGAATTTTCCTAACGTCAATCTGACCTCAAAGCCGAGGATTAATTCCTGCTTTCCCAAGAATCCCGCGCACTAATTCCGAAACGGAGAATTGACCGCTGAGATTTCCGAACTCCATTCGGGATCACGCCGGAACTAGAGGATTAACCTCCGAGAGTCTTCCTTATCTCACGCGCATCCAAACCGAAACCGGAAGTTTAATTATTGAACTTCACTTCAATTACCAGTAATCATCTCTATAACACCACAATTAACCTCCGAGGTAGTCCTAAAATCGCGCGTGGTAGACCGGGAATGGATTCCCGAATTCATCCCGAAATCCGACGATAAAGGAACGCAGGAGAATACTCCCGAAATATCCCCAAAATCCCATAGAAATGACAGGGAGAGTACTCCCGAAATATCCCCAAAATCCCATAACAATGACAGGGAGAGTACTCCCGAAATATCCCCAAAATCCCATAAAAATGACAGGGAGAGTACTCCCGAAATATCTCCAAAATCCCATAAAAATGACAGGGAAAGTACTCCCGGAATATCCCCAAAATTTTGCGATCTTATGCAAAGATAATCATCTCGGAATTATCCCCGAAACGCGATTAATTTACGAAGGGATAATCTTCCCAAATTATCCCCGAAACGCAATTAATTTACGCAGGGATAATATTCCTAAATTATCCCCGAAACATTATCTTAATACGAAAGGATAATTATTCCGAATTATCCCCGAAACATTATTTTAATACGTAGGGATAATTATTCCGAATTATCCCCGGAACATTATTTTATATAAAAAAAGAGAAAAGGAGAGTACAATTAATTCCTGTATTTTCACGGAAATACAAGAAACCTCACGCGACCGAATTGCTGGGTATTTGTTGTCATGGGTGACATCATCCAACAACTTTCGGGAGAATCGGCATTTTCCTGAGGGTGACGTCATTGTCTGACAATGCCGTCCCGATGTCGCCCGAATTTTCGAAGTTTAATCCCTCGATTTATACGCGCGAAACCTGGGATAATGGGTAGGAAATTATCCCCGAATTTTTATAATGTTACACTGGGATAACTATCCGAAATTATCCCAAAACTATATTAATCTGATTCTGGGATAGTTAGCCGGAATTATCCCGAAACTCTACTAATTTTATACAGGGATAATTATTCGCAATTACCCCCGAAACTTTACTAACTTTATACAGGGATAACTATCTATAATAGTCATAGGATAACTATCGCTTCTACACAGGAATAATTGTTCGTAATTATCCCCGAAACTCTACTACCATAAGCAGGGATAATTATTCGGAATTATCCCCGAAATCAACATCTTGGTGTTCCAAAATAAAAATGCGTGGCCCCGGGGCCACGAGGGTCAATTTTTTTACACCGGGTAGTACACATAGGTACTTATCGAACGTGTGTGGAGCGAAGATGTTTTCCGTGGACAACTAACTTGTCCATGCGGCAGACCACCGGATGCGCTTAATCCGCCCGATAGGTGGCAGCTTCCTACTGACCAGCGGGGTCAAGTAGGGAACTGTACTTCCGCTTTTCAAAAAGGTGGTTGGGGTTAGTCGACGGAATTTCCGCGCGGATTCCGTCACAGTATGTTTGAACATTTTATGATGGTAGTACTTAAGCTTAAGGTTAGAAATAATGAAGGCAGTGAACCAGCGTAGGTACAGCGAGGCTTTGTTAATGAATCTAGGGACTAGAGCGTCAGAAATAAAATACAAGATATCGTAGAAAGTATCACAGGTGACATTTACGTTAGTAGATTCCAGATCGCTCCAATTATTAAGAAAACACTGGCCCAGTTCCTCCAGATTGTACTTTTTAAAACACTACGAACCAATACCATCATTTGATTTGAAAAACTCCCTAGCAAATGCATCTGGTCTAGAAACATGCGTTTTTACAGAAACTGAGCATTCTAGGGCAGGGTGGTGGACGTCACAAGCGACCAGCGGCTGATCAGCCCCGATAGCCCGGCAAAGGATATTAGCAAAGATGAGATCCAAGTAACGATCTTTGCTATTTGAAATAAAGTTAAATTGGTTAATATTCAAAGATGCTGCAAACTCGATTAAGCTACTGGCTTTCCGATCAGGAGAAAATTGTGTATTCATGAATTTAGGTGCATTAAAATCACCCAAGATAATGATATTTGAACTAAACAAATGCTCAGATTTGCGAAGCGAATCCAGAAAGTCAGTGTAAATTTGGGATGATATTTCAGGGGGAATATAGAGAGTGATAAGAGTTACCCGTGTTGAGTAAATACTCAAATGAGAAGTGTCGTAAATTTTTGAAACAGAGATGATTTCGAAAACGCAAGTTAGCAAATCAGGAAGTTTGCATTGTGTCCTCCCTGAGGGCACAAATACATTCCACTCGCTAGTTGAATTGCTAATGAACCGAAAGAAAATGAGTCTAGTGAAGTTCGAATTAGTGATATGCAATTCTTCATCGCAGCAGTACAAGAATTTTGAGCATCTCTAATATCTATCATCACGAGGACGACTTCGGGGCACCAGCAGAATACCATTACTTTGCGACTTGTCATGGGAAAAATACAGATCGAGTAGCAGTCACCGACAAGCAGACAGTGGTCAGCGCAAGTTTACAACTGCCAGCAAACGATCAAATTCTAACAGCCGAAAAAATCAGTAATTGGTGTTCAGAATCTGGACACCAATGGCTTACCAACTATTGAAATTCGGTTAACATCAAAAGCAGAGTATGCGGCCGCGAGTGCTATGCTTGCCCCTTGTTTCGATGCTTCAGCAAGTGTTTCTGGGAGGAAACAACTCCACTGTATAGTTCCACAAAAAGATGGTGTTATTCGTACTCGAATGTTCTCCGATGCGCACAACTTCAAAGATCACAATGTTTTCACGGCCAATTCGACGGGTTCAAAACGTAAACGAACCGACAACTCTGCAAAACGGACTGTTAAACCCAAACGACCCAAAAAAAGTAACGAGGGAGCACGTACTCTGATTTAATGAAATGTCTGTCGGCTCAACTCAAGAAATATAGTATTTTCGACGACCGACGGAGTGGCCGTGCGGTTGGAGTACCAGACCAGCAGGCTAAGTGTCCCGAATTCTATCCTGGGTAACGGCGGTCAAAATTTGTAGCGGTCTAATCTCACAGTTTCACGGCCGAGTGGTAGTCTCGTAAAAGAGACGAGTGTACCTGGCCAGGTTTTTCCTCGTTCCTCAGCGAATACGGTACAGGGCGTTTAGAGGCGGAAAAGGGGTTGGAATGGGAACAAATAGTAAAGATCCGAAAGGATATACGAGAAAGTGAAAAATAGTATTTTCGAAGAGAAATTTAAATAAAATAGTAGAGTATTCGTTCAAGTCTCCAGAGGTGGGTGAAAATAGCTTGTGAAGACTATTTTCGACGCCATTTCAAACGTTTACCGCTGTTTTTGGCGCTCCCATAAGCAGACTATTGTGATGGCTCCGAATTTCCGTCCTTAGATCGTTGAAAAAAATGAAAATTTCACAGATTCGACACTTTACAGAACCCGGGATATTACCATAATTTTCTCTAGCAGGAAGTTAAAAATTACCCACACCATTTAAAATACTATTTTATCCACATGCGCAAATTTCTCATCCTAAACCCGATCGTTTAGAAAATATTAACTTGTATATTTAGCGCGAAGGGGGTCGAAAGGGATTATGGGTATGCCGACACTTTATTACAATACTGTAATATTACAGTTAGTTTCATTAACAAAATCCATTACGGGGTAGTTCATTACAGTATTGTTTATTCCGGGGACAATTCATTACAGTATTATTTATTGCCGGGACAATTCATCACAGTATTATTTATTACAGAAATAATTCATTATGGTAATCTTTATTACAGGTGTTACCGTCGTTTTTTACGGTTCATTGATTAATGCATTGGTATAAATGACGATAACAATTAATTAATTGATTACCTTTACTAATGGCATTTCTCCGAATTGGCAATCAATACATTGATTTTCATACGGTTGAAAGGTGGGAAAATGAATTTATTGGTGTATCAGAATTCGTTGCACTGGTATGAATATTATCGTCAGTCGTTTCACTCATTGAGTCATGTGCGGTAGTAACAATGCCGTTGCATTTTGCATTTACTACGCGGGAAAGGAAAATGGTTCTTGTCGGAGGACATTTATTTAATCGTTTACGTGAACATCCAACGACTAAAGTGGTTTTGTGCAGATGTATTGAATATTACACTAGACATCATTGTAATGTTTTTGTCCGTACAGCGTCTACAGAAGAGAATGGTTGGTCATTATTATGTTGCGTTTAATTATAGTAAGGTAATTTGTTATTTATTTGTGAATAAATAATGTTGTGTGATTGTATTGAATTTGGTATGTATGTATGTATGCCAATGCGGCCAAAGTCAATACTCGTAAATTGATTAGAAAGCTTGAGAAGAAGGCAAAAGCTAGTAATGAGGCCTCCACTGTTGTTGTTGGTGAGCTAATGGCAAAAGCGTCCACGAGGGCAGCTCTAGAGTTACCTCAATTAGATACATTAAAGAGAATGGCTCAACGGCAAGGTCGAAAGTGTAATCCACAGCTGATGACCCCAAATTTCTTTAGTGAATTAGATATTCCAGAATCATTTAGGAAGACTTTGCAAGGTGAAGATTTTTTGTTATACGATAATAAAAGAAGTAAGAGTCGCTATATTATTTATTCGACAATGAAGAATTTGCGTAGACTGAGTTCATGTAGAATTTGGACGTCGGATGGGACATTTTCATCGGTCCCAACAATTTTTCGACATCTTAAGAACTTGGACTGAAACGACGCTACAACACTGATGATTATTTTGCTTTGAATATGGAAATGCTTATGGCCCTGGCTTTCGTACCTCCTCATCGTGTGGGTGATGCTTATGAAGCCTTGGTATCTAGTCCTTATTATCTCGACAACATTAATGGTTTCAAGGAGTTCCTTAAATACTTCAGAGAGACTTGGGTCGGTATTCGTCGTCATAATAGAATCAAAACAGCGATATATTCTGTGGAACTATGGAATTGTTATAATGCGGTGGTTAATTATGATCCCAGGACTAATAATGCAATAGAAGGCTGGCATAATGCTTTCCACCAACGTGTTGGTAAAAATAATGAGCAGCTGGGAAAATATATACATGCAACGCAAGTGGAACAGGCATTAACAGAGACTACGTGGGAGCAGCTTAATGCTGGTAGGTTTGTTATGAGGCGCAAAAGCAAGAAATATGTGGATTATGAGGCTCGATTGAGTGCAGTTGTCATGGAATGGAGTGAGGAGACTGATGTTATTGAGTAGTTGCGGGGAGCGGCCCACAATATCAGCCTGTAATGATTTGGATATGGTGAAATGATGGTTGAAGATGTTTATTAATTGACATTGAATGGTATTTCTGTTAATGATATTCCTGAATTGTGATTTAATGCTATTAATGAGGAATGCATTGGTGTGTTATGGAATGACGTTGAATTGTATTGATGTTAATGATATTTCTCAAAGAAAATATAATAATATTGATGTTTATTTATGAATAATTATTATGAGCAGTAACGAAAGTATGTTGTAATGAAATAATATTGTAATGCAGTAACATTGTAATGAAATTGTATTATAATGTAATTATATTGTAATGAAATTAGTTTGTAATAAAATAAACCGCAATTAAATGAACTGTAGTTAAATGAACTGTAATAAAATCAACTGGATTTAAACGGAGTAATAACATTGACCGTAATGAAAGGTCGTACAATCGGATTATGAGGGATGCGCCGGTTGAACAAGTAGGGGGGCGGGGTACCGGAGATGGGATCTGTTTTTCCCAGATAAATAGTGAAAAAAAATTGACCATTCTGAATTTTGGCCAGTAACTAGTTTTTGGGTCCCAGAAAATTGTGGTTTCTTTCAGAATTTTTGAAGCGGGTATATGTTTCGGAAAAGCAATTTCTAGTTTTTGAGTGTTAACTACCGGAGTGCATTAGGTGATGGATTTTTTTCCCAAATTTCACCTCAAAGTACATTTGAAAATGAACAGAAATCACTATCTTTAAACTCCGGAAAGATACTTTGCGGTGACACAATCAATTATCGAAAAAAAGTTGTTTTTCGAGAAACTCAAAACTTCAAGAGGCTGTATCCCGTGAACCATAAGAGGTAAAAAAATGAGAAACGCGTAAATAATTTTTTCACGAGATCTATGCCCTCAGAAAGCGACACGAGTGAAAAAAAATGTGAGGGTTTAAAATTGGCTGAGTTGAGCCGGAATTGCCCATATACACAAACACACACACACAGTTGAATTTAATATTTCTTTAATTCAATTATTCTGTGAAGACTTTTTTGGGTGATTATTCGATACATTATATTGATTTTATATTATTTAATGACTTTATTTTACAATTTTTTTCATGGTCGAATTCAATTTACAACTAGTTGCACAATGGAACTTTTTATTTCTTGATGAAAATTATGTGATGAGTTATTGAATGATTATTTTTAATCAATGCTCCAAAGCGTGATTACATACATTCATTCACATAGATCTCGTTGAGACGCTCATTTTTATCGAGAAATGAATTTATCGAGAAATGAAATGAAAATCGCAAAAATAAAAAGAATTATAATCTATGAAATTAATGATGCGCTCAAATCGCCATTGAATAGGCTTCATAACCGTTCTAAGAGGCACCTCTGTTCCAAATCTCAATTTTTGCCGATGTTAGGGGGCCAACAAACACAATAAGTCAAACCAAAGTCAAAAATTAACTACTGGTATGCAAATGTGTGTGCCCCATACGGGGCACAAACGACACTTCCTGATTTGGTATTTCAGCACAGCATAACAACGCAACCATGGTGATGAGCAAACCCAACAGTGATATTAATAATTGCACTTGCGACCAATAATTACTGCACGCGATCGATTGAGTTTGATTTTTAAGCCCCATAAAAATATTCAACTGGAATTCGTCTGCCTAGTTACCCTCTCTACCTTTGTACGTTCCTAATTATCCCGCTCTTTGACATCCTTCCCGCAATTGTCGACATATTCATTCGCTAACTATATTCTACTTCAACTCGTGATATGTTCTAACCTATATTGAAAAAAGTCATACTGAATGTGCAGTTTGGAATAAGCAACAACCCTGGTATTATGCATTATTCCCGTATTTCAAGTTGCTCAGACAACCATACCTCCTTAAGGGACGAACCTGCTTTATCGATCCAAAAAATCGATTTTTTGGAAATAATTTCATTCGATTGTAAAACTGTTGAAGAATATTGCTTTCAAATGTCAAGTCGATATCTGAAGTATTTACAAAGTTACGTCATTTTGTACCGAACGGGCCGGGAGGCGTATTTTTATATGTTCAAAACTTTAAACGCGTTTTTCTCGAAACACCTTTTTTCTGTTTTGTGTACACGATTGAGAAAGCTGTAGTGAACCGATCGGGCTTTGTGACTGCTCATTTGATAGATCATTAAATTCTCTTCCATGTGACAAGAATTGTTTTTTGAAAAAAACAAATTCCATATTTTTCAGTATTTTAAAGTAAATTTTTTGAACGGAAAAAACAATTTGAATTTGAAGCGATGAAAAAAAATTCAATTTCAACCTTTTATTTGAAAAGTGTAATTATCACATAGACTCTACTATCACAGTTTAAAAAAAAATTGGGTTTTTTGTTTCAGGCCACAATTAAAGACGTTACAGTGTACACGATGGAGACATTCCTGAGGCGAGACGATATAAATGCGGCATTCGTTTACACAGTGAAAGTATTCCTTTTGTTTTACAAAAATTCCTGTATACTTTTTAAGTATGTATTAAATTGCCAGAAAAATTTCAAAACGTTTTCACTGATTAT
Source organism: Asobara japonica (assembly GCA_026005395.1). NCBI lineage: Eukaryota > Metazoa > Arthropoda > Insecta > Hymenoptera > Braconidae > Asobara > Asobara japonica. The sequence goes on from BQMI01000211.1 coordinate 223,845, forward strand.
ACCCGAGAAAAAAAATCATAAAAATGACGCATTTTTCGACCGCGTGAAGGAGGTTTCCCCCTTAATCATGGGAATTATGAAAAAAAGTCATTGCCCATATAAGGTGTATTTTCATATCAGGCATAATTCTCTTTCGGCAAGTTTCCCCCATAACTTTAATATTTTACCCAGTGGAACAGTATAAACAATTACAATCTTCAATACCAATTGTTGATATGCATATACTGCACGAATCCCATCCAAAGTGTAATCCGCTCGATTTTACACGGAAACGCTTCGATTGTGACCGTCGTGACAGCGCTGTGTTCATTCGTTCACTCATGACAGATATAATTGTTGAGACGGGTATACCTCCTTAATTATGCAAATTGTCGAAAAAGGTCGTTCTACATAAAATACGTATTTTGATATGGGGAACAACTTTTCTTATATAAATTTTACGCTAACTCTAATAGTTTATGTAATAGAACATTACAAACAATTGAAATTGTTAATAACAATATATATACGGCACGAATTTCATCCAAAAACCAATCAGCTCTAAGTTACATGGAAACGCATCGATTCCGACCTCAGTAATCTCGATGGCAGCATTCGTTCGTGAGAAACTTAGGATCAAAATTCGGCGATACACGTACACACACGCACGCGCACACATACTTCAACTCAGAATTTTTTGGGTGTCATTTTGGTATAGTAAAAACACCGGTCACAGGACGAAACAAAAAAACTTCGATTTCGGGGTGATTACCATAACCGGAAATCGGGAAGTTAAAAAACAGGAATATCTCATATTACCCAAAGTAATAGACTTAATGTTTTTCAACTACTTTATAGATCTCGTTAAGGTGCAGATTTTGAAAAAAAATCACTTGAATAATTATCGAGAAATAAAATAAAAACCGTAAAAATGAAAAAAATAAAATCTAGAAAACTAATGATGCAATGAAATCGCCATTCAACAGGGTTCTTCTTACTGATCTCTATAATAACTGGATATCCGGTCCTGATGGCCCGAGCGCATTGAAAGCTAGCTGACGATGTAGCCTCACTTGCGCCTCTATCATCGATGAGGGAATTAGATCTAAAGCTAATGCGAATGCATCAAATCTGTCACAATCGCATGGCAGATAGTGGCGGTGGTAATTTTACCCGTGTTTCCATAACCACAGTTCCATAGCCACTGTCACAGGATAGCCAAAAACTCGTCTGTTGATATAGCTTTGTAAAACCCCAAAAAAATTGCACCTCCCAAATTTTGAAAAAAATCCACTTTTAAAACATTTCAATATCGCATTCTCAATAAAAAATTTCAAATTTTGAAAACTACCTTTAAAACATGTTAGTTTGAATAACATCGAATTAGAAAAATATGAAATGTTCAGTTTCAATTTCATATTTATTATTTAAATTGTTTGTAAGTAAAGCTTGAAATTTGAAATATGATCTGGATTTGCCATTCAAAATTACAGCTATTCGTGTTATATGGCCGATAAACGGCGGTTTGCGAGGAGTGTGAGTTTCACCACGAGGTGGCGATGAGTCACTGACTTACCGACACCGAGTGGTGCAAACTCACACGACTCGCAAACCAACGTTATCGGCCGAATAACACAGGCTATTTTTTATAATTTACAATTCTACAATTATCAATACATACAACGATTATTGTACATTATCATGCAACATTAATTTCCATTGCAACGGCCATGAAATTTTGTATAGTTTTTCATAGATTTTCTGGTGAACTAAATGCTGGCACACAGTGTTGCGAGAAGTAAAGAGTGGGCATTAAGTGTATGGGTGCAAGGAAATAGTGTATGCAGTGAAGACCAGATGGAGGAGTGACCGGTGGAGGTCGAAAGAGTAGTGCACGTGGAAAGGTGAGGTTAGAAAGTCAATGTTGCATGAAGAAGCGTGGATGTTGAACGAAAGAGGTGTGGAAGTAAAAGAAAGGAAGAGGGAGTAGGAAAAGTGAGTTATCAAGAAGAATTGAAATAGAGCAGGGTTAAGTAAAAAAGGGACGAGTGGTGGAGGGGCAAGGGTAGGGACGCTTTTGCAGACGAGCGGACAGGGAGAAGAGGAATATTCAAAGAGACAAGGTAAGTAGGTGAAGGAGACAAGGGAAAGGTGGGTAAAGAAGGGAGTATGTTAAACGGGAATAATTGGGCAGTTCGGTAAGAGAGAAATCCGCGGACAAGGGCAGTAAAGAAGATAAGGGAAGAGAAGGTGGTCGACCACAAGACGAAAAGGGGGGACGAGAAGAAGAGATTTACGAATCCGAGAGGTCGGGTGGGGCAGGGGATTCGGAAGAGAGGAGTGGAGGAAATGTGAAGAGCCTGGTGTTGAGGAAAAAGAGAGGGAGACTGTCGAAGCCAAAGTTATTGCTGCGAGAGAAGTGGGGAAGATCACGAAAGGGGATAAAAGAAATAGCAATACACAAATTGTGAAGGGAAACAGAGATTCGGCGGAAAGCTCAGAGGGAGAAAATTGGAAAAAAGGGGACAAGGTATATGATAAGAGGAAGAGAGAACACATGGAAGAAGAGATGGTTTCAGACGATGAAAGAAACAAGAAGGAGGAAGACATGTGGTAATTCGGTGGCCTTGAGTGAGTGGACTGTACAATTAAATTCGGGTATAATTTTGCCCGTGAGTGCGAGAGAGATGGTTTGAGAGGATTTATTCTTCTTATTATTAATTGCAGTTTCGGGGAGTCAAAGAAAGAGAGTATTTATATTTTTTGGAGAGATGAAAAAACTTGGTAATAAGAAAGATGAAAATAGGAAAAGGTGATGAGAAAAGAGAAGTAGGAAAGCTGATGACGGAAATACTGGAGACTCAGGTTGACATTACATGGATCAAAACAATAGGAAGAAAGGACAGAAACGGATTAGAGGCAGTGGTTATAGGGCGGAGGGATGAGGAGCAGAAGATGCTGGTGATCAGGAATAGAGAGAAGTTGAGGGGCAGGCAGAAGAGGTTGCAAAATGATCTGGCATGGAGGGAGAGAAGAGTGCAATGGGAGTTAGAGGTGGTGGCCAATGCGGAGAGGTCACGAAACAAAAGAGTAGGGGTTAGTCGAGGAAGAATCTGGATTCAGAATAATTTGTGGATATGGAACGAAAAGAACTGCGAATTGAAGGATGGAAAAGGCATAAAATAGGATGAGCCAGAGTTACAAGCGAGGAAAGGTAACGAGGGCATGGGAGGAAGGAGAGAGCAGTGGAGGGAAGGAAAACTAGAAATGAGGGGCGTGGCAGAGGTGCAAGGAAGGAGGAGAATTGTACTTTGGAATGTAGCGGGATTAAGGAGCAAAGGCATAGAAGTTCGGGAATATGAAAAAATGGGATGCAACGGTATTGATGCAAACGTGGCTAGATGAGAAAGGTTAGAAGATGGTAAAGAGAAGAATGCCAAAAGAATTTGAGTAGAGGGCGCAGCCGGTGAGGAAACACAATAAAAAAGGAAAATGGAGTAGAGAAATGTTGATGGAAGTGAGGAAAAGTATCAGTGAGGAAGGATTCAGAGGAGAGGACGGATGAGGAGGAGGAAGGTTGGATGGTGGGAAGACTGAGTATGGGAGGAAGGAAATGGAAGATAGTAGAATTATTTGTGAACCGAGATTTGGAGAGGGCAAAAAAGTAATGCAAGAAGGAGGAGAGAGAACCGTGTATATAGGGTGCGGGGGCTTAAATGCAAGAACAGGAATGCAGAGGGGGGGGGGGGTGGACGAAGGGAGTGGAGGAAGACGAAAGAGGATGCAGGGCATCGAAGGATAAGAAAAATCATGGTGGAGGGAGGCCATTGATAAGGGTGGTGGAGAAAGCAGGATGGTCTATCCTGAACGGAAGCTGTGAGGGAGAATTCACGTGGGAAGGAATAAGCAGATCAGTCATCGATTACATCCTTTCAGACGACAGGGGAAGAAATGAGCTGGAGCGATTGGAAGTGAGGGACAGATGTGATGCAGACCATTTTCCACTGATAGTCCCGATCAACGTCGGAAGGGTTGAAGGGGAGGGGATGAAAAGAACTAGAGGGGACCAGAGGGCGAGACAACTAGCAAACTGGAGTGCAGAGGAAAAGCAGAAGCTGAGAAGGAAATTGGAGAAAGAGAGATGGGGCGAGCCAGCATCAGTGGAGGAGTTGTTATTCCAGATAAAGGGGAAAGTGGAAGAAATCAAGAAAAGCATCGATGAAGAGAAAAAGGTGAAGAAGATAAAGTGGGGCAATGGTAGGACGAGGAATGCAGGAGCATGAAGAAAGAAATCAGGGGAGTGGTAAGAAGAACAAGGAAGAATGAGCAGGGTTGGGAAGCGTACACGAGAATAAGAGGTTATATAGTAAATTGTGGAAGACAAGAAGGAGGGAAGAAGCAAGAGAGGTGGAAAGTGCGATTGAGGCATGTACAATATGGAAAATCATGAATAAAGAAACGAAAACATGGAAAGGGATAACAGTTTTCGAGGAGTGAGATTGATTGATTGATTTGAGTTTTATTCACTGCACATTATATTGTACAAAAGCTTATGACTTAGTCATTTGGATAGAAGAAAACATAGCGTAAAAATAGATAAGAAAAGATAGCGGTCGTGTAAGTAACACTAATATAACAAGGTAAAAGCAATACTCGGAGAAGAATATACAAAGAAATATATGTATAGAGAAAGCTTCTAATAGGAAGGAGAAGATGAGAGAAAAAAGGGTGGAACGAGAAAGTCTGAGAATGAGAGAGCGCAAACTGAAAGAAAGAAAGCATGAGTGGATGTTTAGGGTGACCAGGAAAGCAGAGGAGGGGCAATTAGGTGTTTAAACTAATGAACTCCAGAACTGCAGGCTTGAAAGTCTCAAGAGAAGGGAGATTACGGATAGAGGAGAGGAGGGCATTCCAAAAACAAGGAGCAGATACATGGCAGAATCTGCGGAGAGTTTCAGTCCTGAACGGCTTGATGTGCAACGGAATCACCTCACTCCTGACCGGAAGCATAAATCGATTGGCCACAAAGAGATCGGCAAGATAGCTCGACCTTCCGTGATTTAAAATGTTATACGTGAGGGACGGTACAAAATAAGTTCTGCATTCCTCGCGCGATAGCCAACCCAGCTTCAGACGAAAAGGGGTGATGTGCTCATCCCTACTGGCCCCAAAAACGTATCTAACTCCCATGTTGATAAGAGGGTAGATTCTGACCGAGTGCTCACCAGACAGACCACCATACATAAGACAGCAGTAGTCAACCAAGGGGAACAGCAGAGCCTCAATCAGGTGTTGCTGCTAAGAAAGTTCGCTATCCAGGATCACACCAGGGCTTCGTACCGAGGAATCGAAAGGAACAGAGGAATCACCAACGCCAATGAACATATTGGGCAAGGAGTAAATGTCATTTACGAAAAATTGAGACCCAAAGATGATCGCCTTTGTCTCAGCAACATTCGACTTTAGACAGTTAGAGATAGCTTAGTCCAGTATAGCATTGGCGACAGCGCTCATTCTGCAAGTGGCAGTCTCACGAGAGAAGAGACACGTGCAGATCATCAGCATACATCAGGTGATGAACATCCGGCGCAAGGCACTCACAGACATCATTAATGAACAAGCGGAATAGCAGAGGGCCAAGAACAGACCCCTGGGGCACCCCACGGTTCAAACGACGAGAGGAAAAGGATTTCGCTGCCGTGAAGCCCCCCACCGTGATGTGAGAGCGTCCACCTAGATAGGAGGCAATCCATCTGATTGCCGGCAACGAAAAGCCGTATCTCTGCAGTTTGCGAACCACTGGCTAAGGGGGCGGAGTAACGCTGTGATTAGTCAATTCAAAAATTGAATAGCTCTGCGAGGGTGCGTCTGACAGCAAAGTGGAAGGAGAACTTTCGACTCCAAATTTCATCCCCTATCCACGCTCAAAATTAAAGTCACCAGTGGTGGGACACCCTGTATCGGCGATCGCGAGCTGCAGCAAGAGCACGAAGACGCTCTGTGAACCATGGTTTACCCTTCGTAACCTTCCTCACAGTTTTAATCGCCACAGCAATGTCAATAGCAGATGCAAGATTAGTACAAAGGCAATGGACCATGCCATCCACTGATGATTGGTCGTCACAAGTAGACCAATCAGAGGACAGCAGCTGAGAATTTAGTCTATTGACATCCAGAGAAGAAAAATCACGATAAGTGATATCATTGGCGAGTGGCAAAGAACATGGCCATGCACAAAAGGTACCTCAGTTTTCCAATGAGACAGTAAAGGTTCCTCGTTCTCTATCAGGCATAGATCAAGCCAACTATGAGAGCCATGTGTGTGATGGGTGGGGCCATGTGGCATCATTTGTAGACAATTATCGGAGCAGATCGCCCGCACCATCGCCGCATCAGCATTAGATGTAGATGATTCGTAGATGATAAAGTCCCCAAGAAGGACCGTGGAGCTATATTCGTGGGAATGCAACTGTAGGGACGCAATGAAAGGCGCATGTGGCGGGCGATACACTGCACCAACAAAGATGGGGAAAACCCCATGGCAAGCGATCTCACAGAAAATATATTCAGAACAGCCAGGCTTCTTCGTCCACACATGTGAAGAAAGAGCAAGAATTTTGACACCGAAACAGTTGTTGATGAACAGCGCCACACCACCGCCCCGCGTATTGCAATCATGTCTGAAGAGCCTCTATCCGCCGAGAGACGCAACGTCATCATCAACGCAGGAGCCAAGCTTCGTCTCTGACATAGCGATTACATGGAACGGAGGACGAGATTCAAGGAAAACTCTAACCCTTTTAATATGCGCCCTAAGAGAGGTCACATTGAGGTGGCAAACACGCAGCCCATCATATGCAAGAGAGGATAGGGTGCGATAATGATTAGTGGATGAATAAGACTGGGACTGAGAGGATATACAAACCGGCGATGAAGAAAGAGTGGCTGATGAAATATGAGAACAGATGAACGAAGAGGACAGTACAGTAGAAGAGGAGTTTATTAGAAGCCTTCCACGGAGTTTTTTAGATCATCCATAGAAGAAATTCTTGAGGCAGTGCTGTTCTTCCTTTTCCTAACAAAGACCTCTCCGTCACGGTTGAAAGTGGAGAAACCATGGATTTTGGTTGAGTCCTTAACCGCACGGCGAAGCTTGTGGAGATCAGGAAGTAGAAACTCATTTATGTTAATGAGCGATGGTCACAGCGGAAGAGTAGCACCTGAGGCCAACGTCAGATCATCACTCAACGCTGAAGAGTGTAACTTATCGCGCTTAGCCTTGGCAATGAAAACATTGCGTGCTAGTTCACCTGAAGCCAGTGTCACCAACAGAGATAGAGATTTACCATCAGTCCTAACCACAGATGTTGGAGATTGAGACCTAGATGTATTGGCAGTATTACGTGGAGACGTTTTCGAACGCAAACGCCGCACATTCACCACATGGCCCAATTCTATAGGCGGATAAATGGCCTGCAATACAGCAAACGACAGTCGCCTGCTGTCAACATTATCTGGACAATGTAGACCAGACAACAGAATGTCGGGAGCTAATCTTGCTCTTTCAGCATTAATTCGGCTTATAGAGGCAGCAAAATCCTTCATAGGTATTCACTGAATCAGTGCAGGTAGCTTATCAAGTACAGCGAGTTGAGTTATCACCTCTGACTGGTGATTTGCCATCCTGGACTCAATATCCTCTTCAAAAAGAATATTGAGAGAGAGACGAGGAGGTATGTTCTGGAGAGATTTGAACGATTAGCGCGTGTTCTATTCAATGAGAGTCAAGATGCTAATCAAAATGTAAGATGAAAATTATACAGGCCAATGACGTTCAATGGCCAATTAAAATATAAGAATGACAGCTGAGCGTCACATGACCTCCAGCGGTTTTATAGAATAGGATGTAAAATGAAAATTATACAGACCAATGACGTTCCATGGCCAATCAAAATGTGGGAATGACAGCTGAGCGTCACATAACCGCCATTAATGAGATCTAGGGAATGGCCAAAGAATATCTAATACGTTACTCACAAGGAATTGGAGATATTTCAACTTTTTCTGTTTTTCACCGTTTTCTTTGCTTTTTTCACGGTCCACACTTTGCTCTACCGTCCGCAAAAATTGAGATAAAAACTTGAAATTCGGAACAGAGGTTCCTTCTATTACGATGAAGAACGCTATTGAATGGCGATTTCATCCCATCATTATTTGTCTCGATTTTAATTTTTTCATTTTTACGGTTTTCGTTTCTAAATAATCATTCAACCGATTTTTTTTTACAAATTACAAATTGATCGCCCTTTTAGTTTCCCAAATTTTGATTTTATTCTGTCATTTTTGAAGTGCCACTTCTTATGGGACTATCTGAAGGTGTTACGCTGTCCGGACACTTACGGGGGGTGAGGTTGAATGGTGCCTAGTGAGGGCTGAATGCAGGGTAGTCAGGTTTGAAGGGTAGTGAGGGTTGAATTGGGGAGGATGAGGGTCGTGCGGGCATGGGGTGAAGACCGTGGTTGAGGGCGAAAAAGCGTAGGCGTTTTTTATACAAGAAAAATGAAATGTTCTCATCTCCTGTCCCAGCGGACTAGTGACTGTATGTAAAATAAATAGTAGGGTCACGCTTTATTTACAATAATAAAATAAAATGAAATGTTCTAATCTCATTTTCTTCAATTGATTGGTGTTCTCTTTTACTCTTATTTATTGAACTTTTAGAAAACTTTATTAGAATGAGTCCAAATTTTATGTGAAGGAATGTATTTGAGTACACATTGAAGCATTGATTAAAAATAATTATTCAACAAATCATCAGATAATTTTCATTAAGAAATAAAAAGTTCTATTGTGCTAATAGTTGTATATTGAATTCGATTATAGAGAAGATTGTAAAAGAAAGCAATCAAATAAAATAAAATCAATATAATATTTTATGAGTTCACTAAACAATTATTCAATTTAGTAAATTTAGTCAAATTTACTGAATTGAATAATTGCTCAAAAAGTCTTCACAAAAAATTAAATTAATGATATTAAATTCATCTGCGTGTGTGCGCGTGTATGTGTGTATGTATGTGTTCGCTCGTTCGTGTATGTAAACAAAAGAGAAAATGGTGATTTGTGAGGGCGAAATTGGAAAAAGGTTTATCAATACTGGAACATTTTCATTTTGTGTTCAGTCGGACCATTCGGAAGCTTACCAATGGAATGGGTGGAAATAAAAAAAATTCACATAGTTGATACATTTTGCAATGGGGGACTCGAGGACCGCCTGCTTGTTTCGTTACGTTTTGAAAGTGAATATTTTTTTAAAAAATTGATACATAAAAACACTATGCTCAAAATTCGTATTTTTATGTTTCAGACAATTAAATATTGTTTACAAGCAAAATTAGCAAACGTGAAAATGGAACGATTGTACGGCTTCCATTCTTTTTTTTCTATCTTTAACGCCGTCGATTCATTATGGATATGTGGGCTTGTGGACCATATGCTACACAGCATTCGCATGATAAGACACAGGAAACCACAGAAAACCTATGTCAGTATAGGCTCTATGAGCAACCTCCCGCTCATCAGGTATTCCGAAAAAATTCTCGCCCTGTCGGGGATTTTAACTTAGGAACCCAAGCGCCAGGCTAAGACTGCGCGCTTAGTCCACTCGGCTATTCGAATGTCGGTAAGGCTTCCATTCGGAAGCAAAAATTATTTTAATCCTGCAATTTCAATTGTTGTGCCAGTTTTGACAATACCTGTCACAGCCACAAAAAAAAATTAATTGAAATTTTTTTTTCTTCGGAATACATTATTAAAACATTGGAAGTTTCGAATGCTAATTGCAGATTTCAATTGTGCTGTTTTTGCTGTTTCAGCTTCAGGTGCCTCCGCATACACTTAATGCATATAAAAATTTTACAAATTTTTTCTATAACAAACTTGTACCAATTCGCATAGAATTTGATATCCGATTTTTTCGTTCGGGCGGATCCATTCGAAACAATACAAAAATTGTACAGCTAGAATTGAGAAAAAATGGTATTAGCTCAGCAATGGACTCACTAATATATCAACCAAATATTGCACCCCTTTGCATATTGAAAGTTTTTTGCCTCGAAAAGTACCTTGATGTAATGATTCATTCGTAGACCAGGACTGGGTAACTCTGCTCACCATTGTCCTATGTATTCGACCTTCTGCTTCTCCTGGAGGATCTAGCGAAGAGTGGACGCGGTTTGTAGAGGTCATCACTGGTGTAGCGTTGATTATTACCTCTCGGACGATTGCGTTCTTCCTTAACGGAGTTTATATCGCTGGTTGCAGAGACATCGCTCTCTGGACTCGTAGGCAGTCCGAAGTTCTCACCATTCAGTATCGGAGGATTGGCAGGGCTCGTATTAAGACCTTGCTTCCTCGGCCGGCCCAGTCTCCTTGTTTTCACCGCTGGTAGCCCCTCTTGTTTATACATTGTAGCTTCTAGCTTATGGCCATCATTATTATTATTCGAGGTGAGGAGAAATTCTGATAAGGGGCTCATGGATTTTCGCTTTCTTTGAGGTGGAGCCGTTGTTATGGATTGGGTGAATTTCGGCTCCGGATAGGGATGCCCCTCTCGGATAGCATCGTTCGGAGAATGTGGCCTCAAGTGCAAGGAGATCATGAATTGGGTAAATCGGTTTAAGATCTCGTTGTCTGGGAGGAAATATAGACAGTCCTCATCAGCTGAGAATTCTGAATCTTTTGATAACTGTCCTGTAGAAGGTTCTAATTTTTCCAACTCTTTCCAAGACTCTCGTTGTTCTTCTATATCCCCATCCCTTATTTTTTGATGTTTATTTTCAATATGGTTTACTGAATTATCGCTGATACATACGTGAGCACTCAAAAGCTCGGCCGCCTTTTGCGGCACATCAAATTTATCTTTCAGATCCGCTCTCGTACCTGATGCCATTTGCATAGACACATCATCGGTTGTATCAGTTTTGTTGTTATTACCCAAGTATCCTGCGTGCGCAATATCCTGTATCTCCTCAGAATCTGGCGGACCTTCGAGGAGTATTCTAACGTTATCTTCATGAGTTTCGGCAGAAATCATTTCATTCAATGACTGTATTATCGACGATTCCATTTCTGATAGCATTGATTTAGTTTTTAACTCGACAAGATTAGTATTCGATGTTGAATCACTTGTAAGGATTATTTTAGACCTTTCAACAAAAGGTAAATTCAACCCAGCCCATGAATAAGGTTTGACCTCATCCTGGCCTTTCACTCTAATCATGTGCAATGCTTCTGGTTCTAGAACCAGGGGACTGTTTTCGACCTCTCCTTCCAATGTTTCAGAGAGTTCGGACAAAGAAGATCGGCTGTCTACTGAGGAGTGACTTCTGATTGACTTGTCGGTTTTCTTTTGAATTTTCATAATTTTTTTAGCATCGACAAAGTTCCTAGCAAACTTCGGGTTCTTCATGGGCAGCTTGGTAGAACAGGAAGGTTCTTCTTCACTTTGAATCGGGCGTTTTTTTAATGGAAGACTTATCTCACCTTGTCCTTCATCACTTTCCTTCAAAATGATAATCTCGGCAGGTTCGTGAATATGTGTACTTTCTAGTACAGATTTTTCTTCCTGCATTGCAAGTTTTTCCACTTTAACATCAGGTTTGCCTTTCTTAATACCAAGATTTCCTGCGATAGGATTGAACTGTTCCTTTTCCAGTCCAGATTTTTCGGACTCTGAGTGCCCTTCATTAATCCCATCAATGTTCTCTAATGTACCACTGCCTGAGTGGCTGTTGGTATTTGACTCGTTACTGAGTGTTGTGGTTGAGGGTTTTGAAGAAGTACTGGGGCTGGTATTGCTCTTTTGTGAACCCTTACCACTGGAACCGCTAGAACTATCTCTATCCGAAGATCTTCGGTCGTTGGAAGTTTTTCTCAGACTGGAGTGATCATCGTCTTTTGATTTTGCTTTTTTATCATCTTTTCTTTTTTTATCCTTCAAGTCATTGTGCTTGGCTGGCATATCCGCACTTGTCGACACAGGGTTTGAATCTATCCAGCTACGTTTTTGCAAAAACTTTGAGTCCTGCTTCGGTTTTGCTTTGCCGTCTTTTTCTATGTTCAAGACTTTTTTATCAGTAGATTTTGCAGATATATCATTGGATTCTGACTGATCTCTTTCCCTCATCTCTTTAAACCTATGGCTCTCGTCTCGTTTCGATTTTTCTTTCACATCACCTTTAGATGATTGGACATCATCTTTTGAAGACTTTTCAAATATTCTTTCATGTGTACTCGCGTTGGTTTTGTACGCAAAGCTTCGATACTTTTTTTTGTCTTGCGATGATTCCTGTTTTTCCTTCAAATCTCTATTGAATTTGTCGTCTTTGAAAAACTCGTTACGTTCTTTCTGACCTTTATTTGTTTTTCCCTTTTCAGTCAATTCCTTCTTCTCTCTGAATTCCCGAATTTTTTTCTTATAAATGTCCTTCAGGGCTTTTCCTTCTTTATTCGATGAGTCTTTCAAGTCGACATCTCTAAACTTCGTAGGTGTCTCCTTATCCTCTTTCAACTCCTTCACTTGCTGAGGTTTATCTGTAGAATCTTTCGAGTTTTCAGATCTATCTTGGAGCTTCGGCAGACCAGAGTTCTTTAATTTACTCTTTGTAGACTGCTGTTTGCCAGTGACTTTTTTGTGGCTCCTATGACTCCTGGACTTTCCATAATCCGACCTTCCCTTCGACAGTTTGATTTTTATGGAGTCACGACCTTTTTCTTTCAATTTACGATCAGATTCCTCCTTGAAGCGTTCATGTCCATCACGCGATGATCCCATAGCAGACAAGTTTGTTCTCGTGCGTGTCGGATCATTTCCATCTTTCCTCTCGGAAAATATATCCTTCTGCTCAATTACGTCAATGATTTTATCCTCACTCTGACAGCCCTCATCACCAATTGCGTTGAAGTTATTGCTAGCGAACTGATCTCTGCTGTTCTCATCCTTTTCTACGTCCGGGATTGGAGTTGTTGGTTGATTGGAAGACCCAAAATCCGTGATAATGGATAACCGAGAGTCAGACGAAACTTTACTTAAATGTGAATCTTGATTGGAAATTTCGAAATTATCACGAGACAAGTCATTAGAGAAATCAAAACTTCCTGATCGATGACTCGTCAGTGCAGAGATATCAGAGAGGCGAGAGTCATTCGAAAAATTAGACTCATGAAGATTCATAATATCGATTGCTTCAAACACAGGACTAGCCTCTTCATCCTCTTCTTTTTCCACTGATTGTATTGAACCGTCGAGGCCTAAAGAGATCGAAGTAGTCCTGTGGAGCTCCAGTACCTCAGAAATTGATTTGTCTGATTTTTCCTCCATCGATACATTACTGTACTCCACTAACCGCCCAAAAACATTCCCAGCTTCAACTTCATTCGTGAGTAAAGACCCTTTAGAGATACCTTCTAGGTTCCAATCATCTTTCTCACCTGGTGCTGTTAAGTTGGCATCCACAGAGTCTAAGGAAATATCTTTAAGACTATTCTTATCTGATTCAGGGGAGACGGGGTCTAGATCCTTGGGCAAGAGATCTTTCAATCCACATTTTCCATTTTTCTCACGTTTTGGCTTCTCCAAACCCATGAATTCATATACTACGTCCTCCACTTGCGGCATGAAAACTGAGTAGATCTTGGGGTTCACAACCTGATCCACAATACGCTCCACTCCGGTGTCGAGGTAAGGACCATCGGAGATATGCTTGCGGAGGGTTTCACGAAGTTGGTTTTTGTTTAAGTCCGCCTTCCATCGTTGCTGCGAGAGGAAGCAATTTACTGAACTCTCAACACGGGCCCGTAAATTTTGATATGCCGGCTGTGGATAAATGGAGTATGATTAGATTAGCAATGAATTCTGATCATTGAGGAAATGGAAAATTAGTAAGCTTAACTTTTGAAGTACCTCGTTGAAAAAACGATCATTCAGCGCATCGCGGGTGTCCGACACCCAAGCGACTTCGAAGGTTGATTACTCAGGCGCTATTGAATATTTTGGTATAACAATGTTATCCTACATACCCACTCGGAAAAATATATAAAAGTCCTATTTTATATATTTTCCATATGAGAAAAATATGCCAATTCCGTGTAGAATATATATATCTTATATCTTATATAATATACTTATATCTTCAGTATATATACATATATATATATATATATATATATACATACATAAGAAGATATATATATATATATATATATATATATATATATATATATATATATATATATATATATATATATATATATATCTTCTTATGTACATCTGCTTATATCTGCAGTATATATATTAGACCGCTTCAAAAAAATTTTTTTTTTTCTCTTGGCTTCGAGTTTTTTTTTAGAGCATTTGGTGCTACAAATACCGTGTGGAAACCGGGGCTCTATGCTCCAAGTGGAAAAGGTCGCGAATCGACTTTGTTTCTTTCCTATTTAAATAACACGTAGAAAATTTTCAATTTTGTATAAATTCTAATAACTTTTCATTTAATGGGAGTAGATCTTCGAAAATTGAGTATACTACAGTCCTGACGTGAGCAAAACTTTTCCTAGAATCAAAAATTTTCCATTCAAATATATGGTACCATTTACAAACCTTTAAAAATTGACGTTTTTCAATTTCTTTAACTTTCACTCCGTAGCCCGGTAATTATCACTATATATATACAGGGTGACCCAGTTAAAACAGCGCACCCGGATAACTCCTGAAAAAAGGGGTAAATGAAAAAATGTTTCCTATGAACGTTGTAGGGTTGTGAGGGGGACATCTGATACGATCTTCACTTTGAGCTTGCAAGCTCAGGCTTGCAAGCTGCAAGCCCAAACTGAAGTTTTTTAAATGGCATCCACGATTTTGTGTCCTACAAACCTTGTTCCTCTGGACGAGGCGTTTCCAGTCATATGGTTATGTATGCCGATTCCTCTGATTTTACTGTTAAAAAACACTAAAAACTAACTCCGTAGATCAATCGAAAATTTACGTATCTAATACGTCTTCAAATCATGTCAGCTGGTCGTAAGGTGAAGTAGGTAAGGTGCCCGCTTACGGATCTAGAGTTCCTGGATTCAAGCCCAGGAACCGGTGGATTTTTTCTGGATTATTTGATGTAGTCAAATAATGGGCACCACAAAAGTACAAAACAGTTCACCTCCAAAAGTTATATGACGAGTACCAAAAACTGTTTACAACTGAATGTTCCTACTCTCATTGTGAACGAATAACATCCGTAACTGTGTTACAAAGGAAAAAGTCCTGAGCGTCTAACGACTATAATAAGTCCAGAGCCGGCGCTAAGAACCATTGTAGTTGATGCGTCGATAACAACAAGCTGAAACCGAAAAATCATGTCATTAAAACACGCACAGAATCAAGGCAGATTTTCAATGTTAGCCCAATCGACTGCTTTATGTTGAGCTTGCAAGCTTCAAGCACAAAATGCACTGACAGGAGCATTCAAGTCAGAGCTTGCGATATTTAAAGGCATTCTTTGAATGTTTTGACCATCAACTACTTCATCCAGAGCTTGTCAGCTTATTCTAGTAAGCTGCAAGCATGAAGTTCACTTTTTTCATGGCAACTACATTTTCCTTCCTGTCGGTCCTGGAAATCCTCGCGCCATTACCATGCTTACTATGCTGTATATGAATGCTCCCGTCAGTGCACTTTGTGCTTGAAGCTTGCAAGCTCAACATAAATCAGACGATTAGGCTAACATTGAAAATCTGCCTTGATTCTGTGCGTGTTTTAATGACATGATTTGAAGACGTATTAGATACGTAAATTTTCGATTGATCTACGGAGTTAGTTTTTAGTGTTTTTTAATAGTAAAATCAGAGGAATCGGTATACATAACCATATGACTGGAAACGCCACGTCCAGAGGAACAAGTTTTGTAGAACACAAAATTGTGGATGCCATTTAAAAAACTTCACTTTGGGCTTGCAGCTTGCAAGCCTGAGCTTGCAAGCTCAAAATGAACACCGTATCAGATGTCCCCCTCACAACCCTACAACTTTCATAGGAAACATTTTTTCGTTTACCCCTTTTTTCAGGAGTTATCCGGGTGCGCTGTTTTAACTGGGTCACCCTGTATATATATATATATACATGTGTGTATGTGTGTGTGTGTGTGAATTGAGGATAAAATATCGATTTATCAATAATGTTGTATCGAATTATTTATATTTTCGTATGGAAAGTATATGAGTCATGACCTTAGTCTTAGCGATATCGAACAATCGGTGTAACTCTCGTTGAAAGTTGGATTCATTTTTTAGCTGTATCGGTGAGTGTTTTAGCTTTTGACTTTTTTTGAGGGATATCCACTTCGAATGTAATTTTTTCAACTTCACAATACAACACTTTGGTTTGCTAGTTGGTATGCCTGCTTGATTCCAATTTATCATCACTTTCGAGATTGCTTCTGATGCACTTGCCCCTATCGTCTTTTTCAATATGAAATGTTGGTAAAGAAACACGCTCATTGCTTGTCGCGTTGTAGCCAGTTTACGCCCTTCGATTTCTGATTTCATTTCCCCGATTAAATAAACCGGTTTGTTGTGATTTTCCATCATTTTCACTAGTTTTGCCTCATTTGCCATACGTTCAACACACTCATGCTCACTGAATTTCCGCCATGATGAATCAATATATATATGCGTGTGCTGCAATATATATTTCAATGTCGAATCAATTCGCGATCGCGATTACCGCCAGAAATGCCATGATGCTCCGGACCTCATTTTTATAATGATGATACCAAGTATTATATCTAGATGGCGTTGGGATTCACTGGCAGTAGCAGTGTTAATTTAAAACTTACAACAGTCGCATTTTCAATCCAGAATGATTCAGAATTCCCATAATGCATGCACAAACATCAAATGCAATGATTCCAGTGAATTTAATGGAAACTGCAGAAAATTTGAAGTTAAAATGGGCTGAAATATCGCCGAATAACATAGTTTTAACAATATAATAAATTTTAGTCATTCGAGAGTTAATCTATATAATTATTGATAGAAAATGGAATTTTTTTGTGCACATAAAATTAATGCAATAAAACAAAACGGAATATGGTTCATGAGAAATCGATAATATACCCATACAACTGGGCACGCACGCACGCACACACACACACACACACACCCATGGGAGAAACCTAACTCCCGAAACCAAGGGTGCCAAGGGTGGGCTCCCTATAACAGCCCATGAAGCAAACATGAACAGCGATGATAAAACAATATTATCCCACGCGGACAACCCCCAAAAGGGAAATTCCGCCGTCGGTTCCTACCAGGTGAAAGCCCTGATGGCCGGCGCTGGCTCCTCGGATTGTGGGAAGAGCCAACCATCACTGGATTGTCCCCGGGTGGCCCACTTGGCCCCAAATGTTACAAGTGGATTCCAAAGTATTGGAAAATCAGCATGGGATCAGCAGGATAACGATCTGGCAACGCTGGTGAACCTCCTCACGGATAAAAATCGGCGAACCATCAACGAAGAGATGCGGAGACTAGCTAGAAAGATCCAAATATCGACCAAGCGGATAAGAACCATGACGGAAACCGGAAGAGCGGACTCGCGGTTGCCAGCAGCGGCATGGCTCACCCCCCCCCCGGGTCCTAGATTGTTGCAGGTGAACCGAGGTAGCGGCCATAATGCCATGGAAAAACCGGGAACATCCCATGAAACGCCGACCAGACGAGAGAAAAGAAAGGAAAGAACTTCGCCCGATGACATCGCGGGCAAAAATTACAAGAGTACCGAAGATGAGGCATCAGCAACACCGCCTATTCATATGGAGGAGCTGATGAGAAATGGGACCCGGTCAGATGGAAACAGGGCCAAAGAGCAAACCTCGAATTCTGCTACAGAAGACGATGGAAATGCTTGGGAGAAAGCCAAGAGACGGAGGAAAAAACCGAATCCGTCCCAAAATCTTCCAGGAGCTACGCAGAATCAACCACGGTCGAAAAAGAAAGCAGCAATCCGACCTGATGCACTAATTATTCGCTCGACGGGGAAAGGTACGTACTCGGAAATATTGGGACGAATAAAGAAGGACCAAGGTGTTTATGCGGCTAGCTCATGCGTGGAAAAAATCCGTAAAACAGCTTCCGGAGACGTTCTCTTAATCCTTGCGAGAGGAAAGAAGGATGAAGGTGTTGAGTTAGAGAAGGCATTAGCTGGAGCCCTCGAAAACGAAGCTAAGGTGTTTAATAAGGGACCTCAACAGGAACTCCAAATCAAAGACCTCGATGACGTCGCTACGAAAGAAGACATACTCGATGCCCTGAGAAAAGCTGACGGCACGGACAGTGATATTTCACTGGGTGCAATCAAGTCTCTTCGCAAGGCTTACAGAGGGACACAATCGGCCACGGTGGTACTCCCTGCCGCTACTGCAGGAAATATACTGAGTAAAGGCAGCAAAATACGAATAAGCCTGGTATATGCGCGCATCGTGGCGGTGGTAAGGCCGCTAAAGTGCTTCAAGTGCTGGCACTACGAGCATCTTGCTGTTAATTGCAAGAGCCCCATTGACCGATCAGACTTGTGCTATAAATGCAGCCAACAGGGGCACAAAAGCTCTGACTGTGAAGCGTCTCCGAAATGCGTTCTATACGTAGAACTGGAGCCCAGGAAAGACCATGCCCATGTAACTGGTAGCATCAAATGTCCAGTCTACCAGGGTGCACTCCAGAAGATCCGTACACGGCCATAGTGCGAGTGTTACAGGTGAACCTTGCTCACTGCGCAACAGCACACGATCTGCTGACGCAGACGGTTCGAGACCTGAAGATTGATGTTTCCGTCATTTCCGAACCCTACAGGAATCTACACTCCCAAAACTGGGTGACCGATACTAGCAAAAAAGCTGTCATTTGGTCCTGCGGTGGTTTACCGTTTGAAGCATATGATGGTGTCGAACAGTCTGGATTTGTTGTGGCCAAGGTGAATGGTATCTATTTCTATAGCTGCTATGCACCACCAAGCCTTTGTTATGAAGACTTCAGAACATTTTTAGATAGACTCGTGATGGATGCGAAACAGCATTTCCCGGTGGCCATTGCGGGGGATTTCAATTCCTGGGCAGTTGACTGGGGTAGCAAGGAGACGAATCAGCGAGGACGTGCTTTACTAGAAGCCTTCTCGACTTTAGATGTTGTCCTATTGAACAATGGAAGTGAACCAACATTTCGCAGAGGACAAGCGAGCTCAATTATAGATCTCACCTTTGTCAGCAGTAGCCTGCTGAAAGGAAATTGTGCATGGGAGGTATGTGAGATCTATACTGCCAGTGATCATAGAGCGGTACTCTGGGAGGTGTCTGTTGACCGGAGGTCCGCGCCCACATCAGAAAGAACAAACGGAGTCGGCTGGAATGTGAGAAAATTCGACATTACCACCTTCCTTATAGCACTGAAGACTGACCTCGTAAACGGTAGCAATACCGCAGAAAAAGTAGACGGAGTCATGCGGAGAGTCACCGACGCCTGCGATGCGACTATGCCCAGGAAACTTAGTGGAAACCGACGGCCACCGGTGTATTGGTGGAGCGATGAAATCGCGACCCTCCGCAAGGAATGTTTCGCAGCGAGAAGATCCTGGCAACGCGCAAGGAAGAAGTCCAATCCTGAAAGCCTGGAAGTGAAGTTTAAAGCCGCTAAGCGTAAACTCACCAAGGCCATAAAGCTTCGCAAACGAGTCTGTTGGAACGAGCTTTTGGAGGAAGTGGATAAGGATCCTTGGGGCAGACCGTACAAGGTGGTTATGGCGCGACTTAAGAGTCAACCGATGCCATCACCGACCTGCCCTGAGCTCCTGGAGAGGATTGTGGCTGTCTTATTTCCTCAACAAACGAATATTATTAGGACGTATGTGAAGAATGGTATCAACGACGAAATTCCACCGATTACAGCTGATGAACTATTGCAGGCCTGTAGTAGAGTGGGCAACAACAAGGCCCCTGGTCTCGATGGTGTGCCAAACATAGCACTGAAGGCCGCCATTAATGCAGCACCTGGAATCTTTCTCGATATGTACAATGCTTGCATTCAGGAAGGTATCTTCCCCAGCAGATGGAAGCAATAGAGACTGGTACTGCTTCCTAAGGGAAAAAAGCCTCCGGACGAACCGTCATCATATCGTCCACTCTGTATGCTGGATACTGCGGGCAAGATCCTGGAGCGCATTATACATCAGAGAATTGAGGCAGTGGTGGAACCCCTATTGGCCGAAGCCCAATACGGCTTCAGACGACGACGATCTGCGTTGGATGCTATAGACCTGGTGGTGAAAACAGCGAAGAGAGCGATTGAGGGCGGACGATGGAAAGGAGGTACGAAACAATACTGTTTGGTTGTTACTCTGGACGTCAAGAACGCTTTCAACTCGGTACGGTGGGATTCCATTTTGGCGGCATTATCGAAGCTATCTGTACCGGCATATCTCCAAAAGATGGTAGGTAACTACTTCACCGACAGAGTTCTCAAGTATGACCCAGAAGTAGGCCCCAAAACATATAAGGTGACTGGGGGTGTACCTCAAGGCTCAGTGTTGGGGCCCGTTCTGTGGAATATCGTGTACGACGAATTGCTGAAACTGGCACTGCCGACGGGGGCCAAGCTCGTGGCGTTTGCAGATGACGTGGCTATAACCATCGTGGAAAAACATCTATTCACGCTTCAGCTCATTTTCGATAATGTTTTCAACAAGATACGGAAATGGATGGACTCGATTGGTCTACAACTTGCAGAGCATAAGACTGAGGCACTACTCATCACGAGTCGAAAGAAATTGGAGACAATCACGCTGCAAGTCGGCGAGCACAAAATAACTTCCCAGCCCTATATACGGTACTTAGGAATTATGATTGATGCCCGGCTCAGTTTTAGACAACAAGCCCAACATGCAAGCAGTAAGGCGGGTGCAGTGAGGACTGCCCTTGCAAGACTCATGCCGAACATTGGAGGGCCAAAACAGAGGAGAAGACTCTTGTTATCATCAGTTGTCACATCGGTATTAACATATGGTATCCCCATATGGACAGATGCCCTACGAAGTCAAGCAGCACGACGGCAAGTTGTTCCAGTCTACAGGCTGAGTGTCCTGAGGGTGGCTGGCGCATACCGGACAGTATCCAACGAAGCAGTGTGCGTCATTGCTGGGATGATACCTATCGAAGTTCTAGCGGAGGAGCGTAGGCGACTCTACACACGCAAAACGTCAACTAAGCTGAGCCCAGTAGAACTGAGGAGAGAAGAACGTAACCACAGCATCCAGCGATGGCAGCTGCAGTGGGACGCCTCGAGCAAAGGCCGGTGGACTCACCGACTTATTCCGAAGCTAGATGTTTGGCTTGACCGATCACATGGACAAGTCAATTGCTACCTAACCCAGATGCTCTCAGGACACGGGTGCTTTCGGGAATATCTCCACAAATTTAAGCATGAGGATTCTCCGGATTGCCCAAAGTGTCCGAGAATGAAGGAAAACGCGGAACATGTTCTCTTTACGTGTCCGCGTTTCGACGTCCAACGAGCTGTATGGGAAAATAGCGCAGGCAAACCCATCAACGGTGGAAATCTTGTGGAAGTGATGCTGTCATCAGAGGCGGCATGGAACGCGACGAGCGACTTCGCAATGGAGGTTTTGCAGGAGCTGCGCCGCGAGGAGCAGTTGCGGAAAAATCCAGAGTAAACGGAGGATCTTCTTACCGTTAACGAGCGGAAAGGATTCGCTACTGAGGAAGCCAAGGCTATCGTCCCCTACACAACGAAGTATTGCTCAGCAGATGTTCCGTCGTGTTCTGGGGACCAACCGAACTGTATTGTATGTGACAAGGGGTATTGTCCTTTGCACGTTATGTTTTATTTGTTAATTCTGTAAGTTTGTTTAATAAAGGAAAAAGTAAGAAAAAGAGGAAGGAAAGAGAAAGAAGGAAGTGTGAGGAAGGAGGTTGACTTCCTTCTTTCTCTTTTTCTTTCTATAAAAAAAAAAAAAAAAAAAAAAAAAAAAACACACACACACACACACACACACACACACACACACACACCCGTCGGGGCTTTGGCGTAGTGGTAGAGTATCTGCCTACTACTCCGAAGGTCCTAGGTTCGCGCCCGGCCGCCGGAGAATATTTTTTCAAAATATTTTCTCATGGATTCCGACCGATGCAGGAACTTCCGTGTGTGCTATCGGCGGTACCCATACAATGAGACCGCCCGGCCGAGCGGGAACCTAACCCGACGCAGGGGGGGGGGCGGGTTCCATCATAGGCGCCGGCCATCGTAGCACAGGGGTTTCTGGAGGTTTACCCTGTGTTTAGAAATACGATGGCCTAAAAATGGCGAAAGTCGGCCCCAGCCGCATGGGTGGGTGTCCGGTACGCCCCCTGAAGGAATGCTTACACGGCCGCTATCGGGGGCGTACAAATGAGAGGGACGGAGGAAAAAAAAAAACACCCACACCCACACAGATGCATATATATATATATATATATATATAGTGATAATTACCGGGCTACGGAGTGAAAGTTAAAGAAATTGAAAAACGTCAATTTTTAAAGGTTTGTAAATGGTACCGTATATTTGAATAGAAAATTTTTGATTCTAGGAAAAGTTTTGCTCACTTCAGAACTGTAATATACTCAATTTTCGAAGATCTACTCCCATTGAATAAAAACTTATTAGAATTTATACAAAATTGAAAATTTTCTACGTGTTATTTAAATGGGAAAAAAAACAAAGTCGATTCACGACCTTCTCCACTTGGGGGCCTATTCTCGAGTTTGAGTGAAGGTAATTTGTAAACGGAAGGTGCTCCGTTCACGCATCGCTTTGGTAAGCGCAAGTTTTCACACTGCTTCACGTGCCGATGTACGATCCGTTCGTGAAAACTTGCCATCACCAAAGCGATGCGTGAACGGAGCCACTTCCGCTCACAAATTCGCTTCACTCAAACTCGAGAATAGGCCCCTTGGAGCATAGAGCCCCGGTTTCAACAGGGTGTTTGTAGCACCAAATGCTCTAAAAAAAACGCGAAGCCAAGCGAAAAAAAAAAAAATTTGAAGCGGTCTAATATATATACTTATATACATCTACTTATATCTTCAGTATATATATAAATTAATACACATCTACTTATATCTTCAGAATATATATTTTTTCCATGTAGGTAGTTTATCATGTGGGTTGCATATCAATTTTAATATGCAAGTAGCGTTGTAATCATTCTTTTATTTTGACTCTATAAAACAAATGGGTGGGTGTCAAAAGGTTAAACTAATCACTTCCAAATACTGCTGACATGTAATCCTATTGATTGAAAATTTTAGGGATATGTGAAACAGTATTATTTCAATATAATTCAAAACTAATTTACATTAAGGCCGGGGTGTAATAATTTTGCACCCATGCCTTTATACGGGGATTCGCCCAAAAAAAAATCATTTCACGAATCTACCAATTAAAAATCGAACAATTGTTCAAAGAACACTGGTCGTATATGAAATAAAAGGGAATTTCTGTTTGCAGGCTAATACCTAGGTCGAAGAAGGAAGTGAAGAATAATGACATAATCGTTATCAACTAAAAATTCGCACCAGGGGATCATAAATATGTATCATCCGCATACAATTGCGCGGTTCAATCACTCACCCAAAAACAACGGCCATTATAAACTTTACCCTCAGAGCCCAGCAATGATACATAATTTCCGACCTATGAATCATGTGAGGAATGGACCCACAATTAGTTGATGCTTACCGGACATTTTGCGATATCCAAATCGGCCGCAAAAAGTGATGGCGTCCCAGAAGTGAAGTGGGGAAAACATTCATCACGGAGCAGAATTTTGTGCTCTTTATGTGATCTGATTAGTTTTTGGATGGAGTTGGTCCATTACATATATTGTTATTAACAATGCCAATTATTTATAATGTTCTACTGCATAAACTATTAGTTAGCACAAAATTTATATAAGAAACGTTGTTCCCCATATGAAAATACGTATTTTATGTGGAATGCCTTTTTTCGATAATTTGCATAATTAAGGAGGCATCGCAGTCTCAACAATTATGTATGTAATGAGTGAATGAATGAATGAATCCAGCGCTGTCATGAAGGTCTCAAGCGGAGCATTTCCGGGCAGAATCGAGCGGATTACATTTTAGATGGCATTCGTGCAGTACATGCAATGTTATTAAAAGTAAGCAGGCCGTCTCAACAATTATGTATGTAATAAGTGAATGAATGAACTCAGCGCTGTCATGAAGGTCTCAATCGAAGCATTTCAATTCAGAATCGAGCGGAGTACATTTTGGATTCGTAGAGTATATCAAATGTTATTAAGAATTGCAATTGTTTATACTGTTCCGCTGGGTAAAAGATTAAAATTATCGTCTTTATTGCGGCCGCACTGATATTGGCGTCTCACTCCCACTCAAGTAACGCCTATAAGTCATCATCCTCATGCTCACCATGCATCTACTCAAATATTCATCATTATCTGCTTCATTAATGACTCAGTTTAGAATTCTGAAATCTGCAAGTTTTCAATATGATGCTACTGATTAACCGAGGCATATTGGTGAAGAATAAGTTTAGTACGCTGTGCTGAAATACCAAATCGGGAACTTTTGTTTGTGCCCCGAGTGGGGCACACACATGCACACACCACTAGTTCCAAATAGTCCAGTCAATCTAGCTGGAAAAAGGGCTTCTATGTAAAACCTCACACCCTTCGGACTGAAGTATACCAAAAAATAGATAAAAATGCACTGAATAACATATCAGTGTATCAAATGTATGGTGATCAAATTGACAGCTTTAAAAGTTATTAACAAAAAACTGACGCAAAAATCGCACTTTATGTGTTCAATCGCGAATAACTCTATTCTCATTCACTTAATCCATATAGTCAAGAAGACTTTTTTTGTAGAGCAAACAATTAGTTTTCAAAATGAGTCAGCAACCACTATCGAAAAAGGCAGCGTTAATTAACTATGAATTTTTTAAAGTCGTTGTTTTTATCCACAATGAAATGTCGGTATCACAGCACGCCACGCCTCTCGGAAAAATGGTGGGGGTCACGTGGTTCGCGCCAAGCGTGCCGAATTCAAATGAAATGCGCAGTAAGTCCATTCTGTCATTCTGATTATATATATATATATATTGTTTGGTGATAACAATAATTGTTAAAAACAGAAATTATTATCTCTTTAATATTTAATTGACTGTCAATGTACTGAGGAATGTACGCCCTTTTGGTTCAAATAAGCTATAAGCTACCTTGGTCTTTCTATGCTGCGCACTTATCAAATACACGAGAACCATACGGACCGCGCAGTGCATATTTTATATATCTATGGGTGTCCCTCAGCGATTTCGGTACAACTTATATGTCATAGATGATAAACAGAAAAGATATGTAACTGTATGATTCATCCATACAGTGTTTTAAAAGAGGAGAGAGGAGCTTCAGTTCACCAGCAGTTGGGTATTATATTCAAGTCACACTTGCAGTGTCGGATGGTGCTCCCAGTGCCTGATTTACGGAGTGAGTATGGGGACAACAATCGTTTTTTAGATGTATCTGACCTTTTAGTCAGTATACTGATAGAAAAAATCTCTGACAGGGAACATCCATTCTCTTGAGACAAGAGATTTGCTTTCGAATGCTCAAATCTGAGCGCCATCTATACCTCATGCCATCTATTGTAATTCTTATGCTTTACGATGGTCAGATATTTGAGAATGAGTATGTTACATAGCAGTTTATGGGATGTCTCTTTCTAAAATTATATTTTTGTTATTAACTTAAATTTTCATCTTTTTCTGTATAAACTTAGCACATGTTGATATATGAAGTATTTACTGCCTAATGTAAAGTTCTAGTAACATTTGGAACTCATTTGAACATCCTCATGGGGAGGATTTCCCGCCAAATTGGAGAATGGATTCTTCGTATCTGAGATTTTTTCTATCAGTGTAGTAAAGGCAATCCCGTTGGACATACGTTAAGCCAAAATAAATGACCAATATGAAATTACATGAATGTCGAGTTATTCCAGCATGGAAGATTCTTAACACGATCGCCCAGGCTGATTTTACCGTTGCACAAATAAGTACAGCATATGAGTAAATATTTTTCCTAGCAATAGAGACGTTGAATGGTCAGAAAAAGTCAGATCAGTTTCTCGCTGATGACAAATCAAATATTCCGAGTTATGGTTTGGCAAATCTGTATAATTCTGACTCAAGCGTTTTCAAATTAGAACCACATTCCGACAGCGCGTGTCCAAAGAAGGACAGAGGTTGCTTGTGCTGCACAATCAGTAACTTCAACAACTCTTAGTTACACATACAACAATAATTTCTGCTGCAGCAAAATTATTATCCCTGTTCCTCCGTATGCTGCGAGAATGTCTGGAGGTTTCGATTCAATTGTTGGAAAATATTCATTTAAGTCTTTTAATGTCTTCCTACGGGCGTCAGAAGCGAGTAAACTGCTCTCCATTATTTATATGGGTATTGAACTGAGAGCATGGTAGCGTTCATGTATTAATTGTATTCTAGAGCCTTCCGAAACCTGCTAGAAGGGAATATTGTTCCCAAATGTCGAACAGAGGAGTGGACTTTGTCACGATAATCTCACGATAATCTTAATAGGACGAGGGACCCTTCAAACTTGAAACCCTTAATAGGACGAGGGTTTCAGCTTCAACCTTTCGATGTACAGCCAAGTGCCCCACCGGTCAAGTCCCTACGAGTCACAGATTCGCTGTCCGCACCATCACCCTCTCCAATTCTCCTATGTCCCCACCACACCGAACTAGTGGCGTGTCCGCAACACTACTGACCAGTATGCCATGCAATACACTGTGCGCGTCCGTTGGTGTCAGTGTACATATTTACACCATAGCAGTCAAAAGTATGGGGAAGCGGAGCGGGTGACCGGTGGCATAACAACCATCAAAATGACTCCGTCCCACGCGGGTGACCGGTGAGGCATTTGACTGTATACGATTTCAGAATATGGAAACATTGTTTATTTATGTAAAAGAGAACAATTGATACCTAGGGTCTGTTTCCCATGAACTACAGGCATTTAGGCGAAAATTCAAAACCGTCAGCAATTCATACAGAAAAATGAGAACTGATTATGCTATAGTACTCATTTTTCGATACGTTTTTTACTTCAGCTGGATGAATTTAGTAGTGCAGCGATGAGAAAGGGCAAATAGATTTTGTTCAACGGAATGTTTTCAATCAACATCTCTTGAACTTTAAGAGAGATATCAGACATATCATCATAACCTTTTTCGTAGAGTGAGTGGAAATCTATAAAAAATGTAATCATAAAACCTTTGCTATCTCTGTTGGTTGTGAAGATATTCCCACAAAACTGATTTGAGGACTGTATCGACTTCAATTTTTTTACTAATAGAAGTATGAAATTTTGTTTTTCCACTTCGCCATCTTTTTACGGTGTCCTAGGGTCTGGAAAATAATATGGAAAAATATTTTTAAAAATGAAGTGTCCAAGTGGAGGAAGAAAAATACTCTCCTCCGTAATTGCCATAAAATGAATCTTCTAATGATTTGAGATTCTCGATGATTTTTTCTGACGACGCTTTTTTCGTTCTGTTTATCGCTCATCTCGGCCATATTTACATCTACATTTATGGTGCCCTTTTGAGTTGAGTCTTTTTTCACGGGAGCAACTGAGAAAGTCATACAAGTGAGATCAATAATTTGGGATACATAACGAAGGCCAGCATCATCAATAACCCATTCTGGCAAAAGGTGTAGGCTGTCAGCCATGGAAAAACGAGAAAAGGGCTTATCAAACTGCTTACTAATAAGCATAAGATAATTTCAAGCCTTACAACATCACCTTGGAAAAAATGTCTCGGGCTCCCGGTCTAATAGGTCCGCGGAGCTGATTCAAGTTGTTAGTATCGATATGAAGATCTTTGTGTGAGTGGTAACCATTTTCTTTGATATTGCTCAAATTTTTTGTTCACTTTGCCAGTAGCCACTCTTCATCAAAATTTCAGTAATTTATGTGAACCCGTTCGTACTCCATAATACTCTGTCCGATGTGCGGCTATCGATGCGTAGAATATAAAACCTCCTGCTTCACGTTTCGCTCGCTACCCAGTAAGGCCACGTGCAATAGGAACTCACACCTCCAAGTTTATCCAACAAGTTTAAATATACACATATTGAAAGACATAGCGGAGGCTTAATTAATATTTGATTCAACCATCCACCAAATTGGTGAGCCCGAAAAAATTTTTTTTTTTGTGTGTTGGAGTTTAAACCGGCAAATTCGAACGTTGGAGTAAACCATAACCTGAGTGTGCCACGTGCGGACAATTCATCACTTGTGGTTGCTGCTAATTCAAGTAGTTAACAGTTTTCACGTGTGTTTTTTACAATTTTTATAATAATTTATTTTAATATATACTATATAATTGATTATAGTTTAAAATTTTTACCATTTTTATTGGGAGTTTTCTTTGAGAGACTGGCCAGTATTATTAGCCCGCGAACGGTTATACCGTACTCTAATCGGCGAAATCTCGCACGTGTATCAAGGGCACATTTTCAGAAGAGAATACAAACGTCTGATAAATTACCAAATTTGTTACAAGAATTACGTAACATTTGTCACTCGATGGTAAAATAAATTGTTGTTTGATTGAGTCTTATTGGGAGTGAGCGATATTCTGGTGGAACGAAAGTTTCGTACGCAACATGTTTCGGATTTAAACACTATATTAATTGAAAAGTGAATATTCTGTGTTTAATCAAGTGACTTCAGGGGGGTTTTGCCTAGTGTATTGTGGGGTGCCCCCTATTAATTGGACGTTGTGTCACATTAGGTATTTGCAAAATTTAACTGGAGCAGTAAACGAAGGGACGTTTTTTGCTTCCGAATGGAAGCATTGCAATCGGTCAATTTTGACTTCTGCTAATTATGCTTGTAAACGATATATAATGGTTTGAAACGTAAATATACGAAGTTTGAGCATAGTGTCTGTATGTATCAATTTTTTTCAAAACTCTTCACTTACAAAATTTAACATAAAAAGGACTAAATTTTGAAAATAAAATCTGAAAAAATTGTCAGTTATTGGTATTGAATGCGTCTACCTGTGAGCGCAAGTTCATTGAAATCGCCCGGTAAGTTTCTTGGAAATCGCTTTTTTCGTTTTTTCCTCCGATGGTTCATATCTCTGAAAATAATGACTATTTTTTAATTTTTTTTTTTTTCAAAATGTGCATCTCAACTAGATCTAGGGAATGGTGGAAGACCATCTAGTAAGTTCCTCACAAGAAATTGGAGATATTTCAATTTTTCTGTTTTTTCTGCTTTCTGCCTTTGTACGCACTCTAGCGTCCCCAAAAATTGATATAAAAACTTAAAATTTGAAACAAAGATTCCTTTTGTTATAGTGAAGAACCCTGTTAAACAGCGATTTGATCGTATGATTAGTTTTCCAGATTTTAATTTTTTCGTTTCCACGGTTTTTGTTTTATTTCTCGATACTTATTCAATCGATTTTGTTGTTTTTTTTCCAACATGTGTGCTTAACGAGATCTATGATATTGTTGAAAAGGATTGAGTGATTTAGGTTGGGTAATAGAAGATATTCCTGTTTTATAACTTTTGACTTTGGTTTTACTTTCTGTTTTTGTTCGCACTCTAGCGACCGCAAAAATTGGGATAAAAACTTGAAATTTGGAACAGAGGTTCCTTTTATTATGGTGAAGAATCCTATTGAATAGCGATTCAATCGCATCATTAATTTTATAGATTTCAATTTTTTCATTTTTACGGTTGTTTCATTACTTCATTTCTCGATAAGTATTCATCCCATTTTTTTTTCCAAAATGTGAGCTTTAACGTTATCTATAAACTGGTCGAATAACATTGAGTCAATTACTTTGGGTAATATGAGCTATTCCTGTTTTTGATTCCGTTCGCCTGGAAAAAGCTTTTTCAATACTGGAACATTTTTATTTTGTGTGCAATAGGACCATTCGGAAGCTTACCACCAATGAAATTGGGGGAAATAAAAAAAAACGGTGACATATTTGACACAGTCGAAGGGGGGACCCGAGGACCGCCTGCTTGTTTTATGTTGCATTCGTATTGCGAGTGTTAATTTGAGTTCGAGAACAATGAGTCAGGAGGGCCGCGAGTTTCTCAGCGATTTTAGTCAGAACGATGGGCAGATTAGTAATAATGCTCCACCCGGTATTCGCATCAATGACGTGCAGACAGACGACGGGGCTGAGGGGAATATGCAAGCCGCTTTGGGGCGAATTCCAGCTCGCATCCCAAATTTCTGGCCTGATCAGCCCGAGCTTTGGTTGTTGCTGGAGGCCCAATATCAGGTCTGAGTTGACGCGCTATTGGTGGGGTGTCGGCAATCTCGAAGCCAGGCATGCTTCGGAGATTTTTGGTTTAATTACTAATGTGCCAATTGAAAATCCTTACACGATTGTTAGAACAGCTCTAGTTGCCCGCTTAACTCAGTCTAGGCAAGCTCATTTGCACCTGCTGCGACATCTTCGCATTTTGGATCCATCAGTCTCTGAAGACATCGTTAAGACGGTTTGGTTGGATCATTTGCCCGAACTCGTGAGAGCGACAGTCGTGCCTCAGTTGAGTTCGTCCTCTTCCCCCGGAGCCGCTTGGCCAGCTGGCAGACAGCGTATATAAGATCGCAGGTGGTCCGCGTTTGGCAACACTCAGTACCATTCAAACTGCCAGGAATCACAGTAACCAGCTGGACACTGGCGTACCACCTAGTGGGCCAGTCGACGCTTGTCCTGCTAATCAGATACCAGTACGGAATAACAATAATCGACCTTTTGTTCCTTCTGCCCAGCATAGTTTGGAGTCATTGATTAGCGATCTGTCGTGCCAAGTTGCTGCGCTCTCGTCACGAATTGGACAGTGGGGGAATCAGCAGCATACTCGCTCTAGGTCTCGAATTCGCAGTCGATCTCCTGACACTGCGGGAAAAATATACTTCGGCCCAATATTACCATGTTTCAGAGAAATAGATATTTATAAAAAAATGAATTTTATTGTTTTAGTGAAACCCAAGTGACACTAATTAACTACCAATGATGTTAATCATATAAATCTACGTGATACTTATGAGACAGAAGATCTTAGGTGAATTTGTACAGTAATAATTAAGAATCCCGAATTAATGATTTTTTTAATTTCAAATCAATAAAAATTAATAAAAATAATGTTCAACCCAGGTCAGTTGTCATATAATTGTTCGGAGTTAAGCGATTTACATGATTACATTTAATTGTAATTGTCAGAGATTAAATGCAACGACGAAATTTCATTTTTTAGGAATGCCTATTACTCTGAAAAATGAAATTGTTGGGCCGAAGTATATTTATCCCTCAGTGTGTTGGTAACTCTGACCGATTATTTTGGTACCATCACCGTTTTGGAACAAGAGCAGTCCGGTGTAATTCCCCATGCAGTTGGACCGGACCTGATGCTAAGGATCAACAGGGAAACAGCCGTCGGGGACGTTAGCGGCGGTGGACGTCTCCTTTTCCTCTCTCACTGCGTATTTGTATGTGACGAGCGATCTAAAATTCAGTATTTAGTGGACACTGGATCTGATCTGTGAGTTTTTCCGAAACGATTGGTCAGGGGACTAGTCCAGAACTGTAACTACTCTCTGTTTGCGGCGAATGGTAGTTTCATTTCCACTTTCCCTTGCATTCATCTGTCGCTTGACTTCGCCCTTCGCAGGGAGTTCACATGGAGGTTTGTGGTGGCTGACATCGTTTCTCCAATTATCGGTGCGGTTTTTTTATCTTATGTCGGTTTACTCCCTGACTTAAAAAATGGTAGATTATGTGACTCGGCTACAGGTTTGGTTTCTCTAGGGGAGTTAGTTTAATCGGTGAAAATGATGTAGGTCAAAGCGATTTATGGAGATTCGCCGTTCTCGAAACTGCTTGCAGAATTCCCGCAGATAACCAAGCCAGAAGGTAACATGAAAGAATGTAAGCATAAGACCCAGCACCACATAATTTACCTTTCCAGGACCCCCAGTATCAGCAAGGGCTCGTCGCTTATTGCCAGATAAGTTGTCAATTGCGAAGGACGAGTTCAGAAAAATGATTAGGCTAGGTTTGTGCAGAACTTCGAGTAGCCCGTGGTCGCCTCTACATTTAGCGCCCAATAAAACCGGAGACTGGCGACCTTGTGGGAATTACCAGGCGCTAAATGCAAGAACGATTCCCGATAAGTACCCAGTGCGAACGCTTGAGGATTTCGGGGCAAACCTATTCGGCAAAATCATTTTTAGCACGATTGATCTAGTAAGGGCTTTCAATCAAATTCCAATGGCTCCTAAGGATGTGGCAAAGACGGCGATCATAACGCCTTCCGGACTCTTCGAATTCCCCTACATGACGTTCGGTCTTTGTAACGCTGCACAAGCTTTCCAACGGTTTTTGGACGAGGTCACGAGGCACTTAGATTTCGTTTTTCCATACGTGGATAACATAGCATCCAAAGATGAGCAGGACCACATAGAACATCTTAAGCTTATATTCGAGAAACTTTCAGAGTACGGGCTGGGCATTAATTAAATGTGTTTTTGGCAAGTCAGAAGTGAAATTTCTCGGTTACTCAGTTGGTGTTGATGGAATCGTCCCCCTCGCTGAAAAGGTTCAAGCCGTTCGTGACTTTCCTCATCCAGAGACCATTAAGCAGCTACGCCGATTTTTACCGACGGTTCACTGGTCGTACAGCACATTTTCAGGCTCCACTAAATGACTGCCTCAAAGGTCCAAACGTACGGGGTTCGATGGCGGTAACTTGGACGCCCGAATTGGAATCTGCATTTGAAGCCTGCAAGGAAAGTCTGGCGCAAGCGGCCCTGCTGGCCCACCCTAACGTTGCCGTTTCTTGGACAATTTTTACCCATGCGTCTGATTTCGCCGTTGGAGCAGTATTACAACAGTTGGTAAATGGCAAATGGCAGCCGCTCAGTTTTTTCAATCGTAAACTTGCTGCAAATCGACAGAAGTTATGCCCATATGATGTGGAGCTCGAAGCAATATGCGAGCCTGTAAAAAACTTTAGACACGTTTTTTAAGGTCGGCACATTATTATTTATAGCGATCACAAGCCACTTGTCCATGCATTCCAACAAATCTTGGACAAATCTTGGAGTTCATTGCCCAGTTTTCGACTGATGTTAGGCATGTTACTGGGCAAAAGAATGTAGTCACAGATGCCTTGTCAAGGGTCGAATCGGTTTCTTTGGCAGTAACAATGGAAGAGATAGCTGCCGCTCAAAGAGAAGATCCACGACTCAACGACCTTGTTAAGGAACCAAAGGTCTAAAGTTTTGAGGCATGTTTCTTTACCAGTCGGCACTTTTGGTTTGCGTGAGGGTGGTTTTGAGCATGTCGATATTGACCTCGTGGGACCGTTACCAGTTTCCAGAGCTTTCTCTTATTGCCTGACGGCAATGGACCGTTTCACAAGGTTTCCGGAGGTATGGACTATGGCAGACATCACTGCGGATACGGTGGCAAGGACGCTTTTTTTTAGGTGGATCGCAAGGTATGGGGTTCCCCTGCGCGTTATGACGGACCGTGGTAGACAGTTCGAGTCAGATTTGTTCCTTCCTCTGGCCCAAACCAAGTGGAACAGATCATTTGCGCATGACTGCTTATATTCCGGAGGTTAATGGTTTGGTGGAGCGCATGCATCGCCAGTTGAAGGCGTCCTTGATGTGTCATGCGTCTGGGAGATCGGCGTAGTCAGTCAAGACATCGAACCTCTCGTTCTGGACCCCTCAGTGCCGGTTATCGTGCACATTCGGTATCCGGTAGAAGCGACATTGATCGATCAAATTATGAAGAAGATTTTGAAGGTTTGAGAAACGATTTTCGTAATGAGCTTTTACGTTTTCAAGAAGAGTCTCAGGCGAATATGCTTACCAACATTCGAGAGTCTCTTCGACAAGATTTGGAAAATCACCGTCGTATTGCCAGAGAAGAAATGAGCAATTTTATTCGACGGATCAATTCTGATGTCTCGGCTCCTCAAGAAAACCGATGTACTTCCCGAGGTTCCTCGACATCAGCGGCTTCTAATATTAATGCAACAGAGTCTCGACAAATTCCCCCAGCTCCTGGAATTCCTGCACAAGTCAATCCTACATGTCCTCAAAATGTGATGGATGCTTCTCAACAGACATCGACTCCACCAGCTACTTCCTAGAGTACTTCAACTGCTCCCACATTTTCGCAGAGTACACCGATCTCATCTTCTGCTGTTCAGACTATTCCTGCAGCCCCTACAATCTCCCAGAGTGCATCGACTCCACTAGACTACTCCAGTGTTTTCCCAGAACCCATCAACTTCAACATCGACACTCTAAGGGATACCCACAAGCTCACAACAGGTTCCGTTGGTTTCACCAGGATATCCAGTACCTCCGTTCCTGCTCTATTACTTTCCCGGAGCCCCGCTCGCCTCATGAGGAGATTTATGGAGTACACAACCGATTTCACCGAGGAACTCTTCAGATAATTCGCAAGTTCCTTTTCCTTTTTTTACTAACCTATTGAATTTTTCCGAATTTCCTAATCAAAACAATCATTCTATAATTAAACCCGACACCTACGACGGTTGTCAACTTTGGTCACAATATCTCGCTCATTTCGAAATTGCCGCAGAACACAATCATTGGTCGAATGAAATTAAAGCTTCTCAATTATTGACGCGTCTTCGCGGGAAAGCTCAACTAATTTTGAGTAAAATTTCAACTGATGATAAAAAAATTATTAAAAAATCACTGGAATTTTAGCGGAAAAGTTCGATGAAAAACATCTCTTGCGTATGTACTACAACGATTTCCTTTCTCGTAAGCAAAACAAAAATGAAAATTTTATAATTTACTCGGAAGAAATTGATCGACTTAGCCGTTTAGCTTATTCAAATTCTTGCGAGGAAGAACGAGATCGTTCTGCATGTCTTGCGTTCATCAATGGAATTAATGATTCCCAAATTGAATTCACCTTGAGATCTGAGGATGTTGAAATTTTGCAAAAAGCAGTTGAACGAGCAACTGAGCTAAAATCAATCTCTCGCGTTATAATTCAAAAACAACAACACCAGAAGTCATACACTCGTTTGCAGAATGATCACGATTTTTCTCTGAATTGTAATAAACCAAATAATTTTTCAAATAAAAACGGGAATATTCAATGCTTTAAATGTAAGCGATTCGGTCATTACTCCACTAAATGGACAGCATCTGATGTTAATTCCCAACAGAATTTTCAGAGTACTTCTAGCAATAATTCCAAAAGTCAATAATTTAACGCTGGTTCTCAACTATCGATTTTAAAAGCGGGTATTGGCAGGTTGAATTAGATTATG
This sequence comes from Asobara japonica, assembly GCA_026005395.1. Classification (NCBI taxonomy): domain Eukaryota; kingdom Metazoa; phylum Arthropoda; class Insecta; order Hymenoptera; family Braconidae; genus Asobara; species Asobara japonica. The sequence goes on from BQMI01000211.1 coordinate 259,357, forward strand.
AAGACAAAGAGAAAACAGCATTCGTTATAGGGAATGAATTATGGCAATTCAATATACTCCTTTTCGGCCTTTGCAATGCTCGTGCGACTTTCGTAAGGATAATGAATGAAATCTTACAAGGTTTAACCCAAAAAATTTGCCGCGTATTTTTAGATGACATTATTGTTTTTGGTCGAAATTTTGATGAACACCTACAAAATCTTGAACTAGTTTTCTCACGTTTAGCTGCTGCTAATCTTAAAGTAAATACAAAAAAATGTGTATTTTTCAAATATGAAGTACATTACTTGGGTCACGTCATTTCCAGGAACGGCATCAAATGTTCTCCACAAAAAATTGCATCTATCACGGAATGGCCAATCCCCAAAACAAAGCGTCAGGTTAGAAGCTTCGTTGGTTTATGTTCCTACTACAGGAAATACGTAAAGGGTTTTGCCAAGATTGCAAAACCTTTACACGTTTTAACCGAAGATAAAATTCCTTTAAAATGGACTGCAGAAGCTCAAACCAGCTTTGAGCAGCTGAAATCTATTCTAACGTCCCCACCCATTCGATCCGTTCCAACTCCTAATGGTGACTTTGTTTTGGATACAGATGCTTCGCTATTCGCTGTTGGAGCAACACTTTCCCAAATTCAAAACGGTCAAGAGAAAGTAATTGCTTATTTCAGTAAATGTTTGAACAAATGTGAGAGGAATTATTGCGTTACTCGTAGGGAACACTTGGTAGTTGTTTCATCAGTCGAGCATTTCAGCCATTAGTTACTCGGTAGAAAATTTCTCCTCAGGACTGACCATGCTGCTTTAAAATGGCTTCTGTCATTTAAAAATCCACAAGACCAAGTAGCTCGTTGGATTGAAGTTTTATTTGCTTACGATTTTGAAATTGTTCACAGACCTGGACATCTTCATGGCAACGCGGACGGGTTATCTAGACGTCCTTGTTCTTGCAAAAAATGCGATAGACTTGATTCACAAAACGAAGATGAAGAAAAGCATGTTCATCGTTCGATTTGCATCGCTGACGATGATTACGACTGGGCAAAGTTACAATCTTTAGATCCAACACTCAATACATTGATTGATTGCAAAAGACGTAATCAACGTCCTGCCTGGCATGAAATCTCTCATCTCGGTTCTGATATCAAACTTTATCTGCTGTACTGGACGTCTTTAGAGTTAAAAGAGAATATGCTCTACGGTCGATGGGAATCGACCGATAACTCCAAAATTGTCCTGCAAATTACTATCCCGTATTCATCCACAAAGGAAATCCTCCGAATCGCTCATTCTTCTCCGTTAGGTGCTCATTTCAAGGTCAACAAGATGTTGGACAATATTCGGAAACGTTTTTATTGGGCTTCATGCAAATCTGATGTCGAAAATTGGTGCCGCAAATGTTCTGTTTGTTTTAGCAGAGATGGTCCATCTCATCGTGTGGAAGGAGAATTACAAATGTACAACGTCGGATTTCCTCTCGAAAGAATCGCTGTGGACATTCTGGGTCCATTGCCAAGAACATACAAAGGCAATCGGTTCATTCTCGTTATTACTGATTACTTTTCTCGTTGGCCCGAAGCAATCTCTGTTCCTAATCACCAAGCAGCTTTGGTATTCCATGTCATTTCACGTTTTGGAATACCTCTAGAAATTCACTTAGATCAAGGGAGAGATTTTGAATGCAAACTTTTCAAATCATTAATGGAACTTTTAGGTATTCACAAAACTCGTACAACTCCACTACATCCACAGTCGAACGGTATGGTTGAACGTCTAAACAGGACTATCCTAAATTATCTTGCTAAATTCATAAATGACAATCAGAAGTCGTGGGACAGGTGGTTACCATTATTGCTGCTTGCCTATCGGTCTTCCAAGCACCAAACAACGAAATTCAGTCCAGCTATGGTGATACTTGGTAGAGAATTAAGACTTCCTCTCGATTTAATTCGCGGTACTCCTCCTACATTCAACACAAGTAACAGTGTTGAGCTACCGGATTATGTTGACCAATTACATGAAAAATTGGTTACCACTCACCAACAAGTGAGGGAAAATTGGAAATTGACGAGTGACAAAATGAAATCCAAATTTGATTTCAAAGCTCATATGATTTACTTCAATCCTGGCCAAAAAGTTTGGTTCTTTGCACCCAAAAGAACCAAACGAAAATGCCCGAAAATCCAGAGGGACTGGGGAAAACGTATGGCATTAAGGCCAAATTAAATGACGTAGTTTACAGAATTCAAAAATCCCCAACAGGAAAATTTAAAGTGGTACATGTCAATCGACTCTGGCCAATGGAACAGGATGATGAATGATCAGTATTGACAAAATGATCAATTCAACTTCTTTTGTTGTCTTGCCGTGGATGACATTGTGCTACTTCAGTCTGTAATTAACGAACAACTTGAGTAACAAGTTTGGAAACTTTGATCCGTAGTTAACGGATAAGTCTGTAGTAAACAGACTGCCTAAGCAACAGGCCTGATTTTTGAACATCCGTAGTTAACGGATAAGTCTGTAGTAAACAGACTGCCTGAGCAACAGGCTTGATTTTTGTTCACCTGTAGAGAATACGATTATTATTTTAATTATTATTATTTGCTTCCTTTTAAATGTTTTGCGTTCCCCAGATTTCATTTATTTATTTATTTATTTATTTATTTAGTCATTGTGATGTTTCTCCCACAGGAACTAAATACATCAAACCGCTGACTGGAGCAAATTGTTGATTTCCACATGAATCTTAGCCATCTTCCTTGTACACTTCATGTCTAATTCAATTTTGATTTCTAATTTCATTTAAATTTGAGTGAATTGATGTGCGTGTTGAAACAATGGATGTTTGGTATTGTTTAATAATCGTTGAGTTCAAAAGCTTTTGAAATTGTGCAAACCATTATGAATTGGCACTTACTTAGAACAATGTGGATGACTAGTAATGACTTGAAGAATAGCTAAATCCATAGCAATTGCATTATTTTGGTTGAATGAAGGTTATACTGGAATATTTTCTTCTCTCTTTTAATTTAATTAAAAGAAATTTTTGTTGAGTTGTTTCAGATGCTGGGACTAAATTAAAAGTATGTATGCATGTTGACCTTAAAATTTGCATGATTTAAAAAAATAATAGAATCAAACACTGACATTCACTCACTTGTAAGGAATGGACTGTATGAAAACACATTTTTCTTTCAAAAATGAATCAAATTGTAAAAGTAAGAAGTAGAGAATATTCATGATTATATAGAATCAAACACGTGTATGGCGTATGTGTGTAATGTATGGATGTGATTGCCGGGACGTCAATCTTTTGAAGAGGAGGAGTAGTGTTATGTATCTCCCTTCGAACCATTTGCATTGGAACTGATTCTGACGATTTGAACTTAGCTAATGGAACGATTGTCTTTTGTAAGAATTCGATGTTCGGATTTTTATCCTAAGGGACACAAAAACAAGAAGAAGCTTGCATTTTTTCCTGTTAATCAAAACCTGAATAAAACCACCAAAATCAAAGTTGATTTGAGTGTTTCTTAATTTCTACGGACATAACAATATCAACAGTTTCTTTTGTCTCTCCTTTTTACTATAGGATTATCATTGACTTATAACCATTTACCATTCACCAAATATCGCAATTACGAACCGTTCAGCAATCAAAATTGTTTATACTGAACGTGAAAATAGACCTTCAAGTCGAATCTGTGAACAAGTGACGCGAGAATTCTTTAAGTGTGTTTTGCAAACTTTTGAGTTCGAACTTTTCGTTGCTTCTTAACCCTTTTTCAACTTTTCGGAATTATAACGTTAAATGCCGTTGACTGCGTATGCTTCATCAAGTCTGGGCTTTCAGTGGCATTCCGTTGCCCACCCATTTTAATTGCTAACTTGAATAGTGGCGGTAATTCAGACGATCATTTAGTAACCATGGCTGAACACGACACAGTTCACTGTCAACGCGGCAATATCCAAGAGACCAACACGATGTTTAAATGCACACATGTTACAATATGCCACTCTACCTGCGGATCAACGCATCCCAGAGAAATTGCAAGCTGCATTCGATTCAATAAAACACCGCTACATACAATTTGAGCCAATCCAGAACGAATAGGAGGAGTTGGACCCAGAAACGGAGAACCCAAAACGGCTCTACGACAATGCCATCGAAGATACTACGCGGTATCTCAATCCCATAATGGCACCTCGCAACCACCTTTTATCCCAGCTACACCAACCACATCTTCCACAAGCGCATGGCTTCTCTCGCTCAGGCGTTTACCGAACTAGATATTATCAAGTTCGTTATTGTTCGTATGAAAATTGGACCTTATTTTGGAACAGTTTTGAATGCGCGATCGATAAAAACACGGATTAATCGAAAGTGTAAACGCTGCAATATTTCCGTAGTTCACTGACGGGATGAGCAGCAAAAGCGATTAAATCTCTCTCCAATACCCAGGATAATTATGACAGCGCTATTGAACTGATGACTGAAGTTCGACTGCTCCCGGAATCGTCCAAATAGTGCGACGGAACGTATCGTGAGAACCATAACGGAAAGAGCAAGGTGAAGTGTGGTTGGGGCGAGTTTAGAAATCCTATTTCGGAGAGAAGGAGTTGTTACTGCTAGCTAATAAATATATCGCCCACGAAAACACTAAAATGCAAGAAAAGCCAATTTGAAATGTGGCATTAGAAAAAAACATGTTGATGTCCATGATAAAATTGCCAAAGGAAAAGTTGATGAAAAATCATGCAATGTAACTTTAGTCGCATACGAACCGAATGACTATAAAGTGTGGGGCCATGACAAAACAAAATTTGCTGTTGTGTGGGATGTCAAAGTTGGTCAAGTTGATTTCCTGGAGTCGACATCCTCTATTAGACATGACGAAGTTGAAAAGACCCATTCAATTGGGGAAGGGCCGCATGGTTTCAAAACTAGCGGAAACACCACGGAAGATGGACAGCCAAGTTGACCTGATAGACGAAGAACATAAGAGGGACTGTACAGAGGTATTTCCTCTGTCACAGGATGAAATAATTCCCCATCCTAAAGTGAAGCCTAAGACAAGAAATAGAATCAAAAATCTACCGCGGATTTTATATAACGACGTAGATATGCCAGAAGATTGCGTCTCATTAGCTCAAACAATATTAAATCAAATTCCGAAAACTATTATGAGAACTAATTATGAGAAAAATGAGGATTCAATTACAATGTGTGTATGACGCGACGGCCATATTCTAACACTAACTCATCACGTACGCCGACCAGTAGAGGCAACGCACCGAAACAAAATGACAAAGATTCATACAAAAAAGTTCCTACGTTACCGACAGCCCATACTACAACATCCTCCCATCTTGAATTGACCTTTGTGCAATTCAACAATAAAACTCAGAATAACAGGAATGTTTTGAATCTTTGAAACTTGAATAAACGTAATCAATTTTAAATCACTTGCCTTTTCAAGTGTCAACAGTCTTTTTGGTTTTACTACTGCTCGTCCTCTCCTGGTCAACACCGGGACGGTCTCCTGACGAAAACCCCGATTGTTTGGCCCCTGAGTTTTTCTCTTCGAACGTAGTACCGGGACCAGTCGCTCTTGAAGTAGGGGGACCTTTGGAGATCGAAGGCGCTGTACGCCAGTTAGTCGATCCAACATCTGCTGCTTGGAGAACCTTCTCCGTCTCATCGGTCGACATCTCCAGTGGATAAAGCCTCTGGACGGGTCTGACCATGTAACCGTCTGCTGTTTTGAGTTTAACGACGCGCACTTGCCCATCTTTTCCTGGGCAAAGTTGGGTAACTCGGGCAAGAGGCCAATCGAGCCTCTTTTTGTTGTCACTACCCACGAAGACTATGTCCCCTTCTTTGATTGTAAGGAGAGGTGTCTTGGAGTCTTTGTGTTGCTTCAATTGACCGAGACATTTAATTCTAAAGCGTGAACGTAATTCTTCCCGTAGTCGCTGGTGATATTTTGCCCTTGCATTCAGCGACCTTGCGTCCACTCGGTGAAGATCAGGTACACCATAATCTGGGAGATCTCTGAGGAACATGTCTGGCGACAAAGGTACCAACTGCTGGGGGTCTTCTGCCAGGTAGATCAAAGGGCGAGCATTGATGACCGCCTCATAATCACAGAGGACAGTGTACAGCTCCTCGTAGTCAAATGATGCCTTCCCCAAAGTCCTCTTCAGAAGGTCCTTCACCATTCTCACCATTCGTTCCCACCAGCCTCCCCACCAAGCTGCTGATGGTGGGTTGAATCTCCAGTCGATACGCGAAGAAACTCTATGTGTTTCAATCTGATTCCAATCTAGTTGCCTCATCGCATTGGATGCTCCCACAAAATTAGTGCCGTTGTCACTATACAACACAGCCGGACGTCCCCTACGAGCGATAAAGCGTCTAAGAGCCTCTAAAAAGACGTCTGTAGATAGGGAAGACACCAGTTCCAGGTGAACGGCTCGGTATATCGCACAAGTGAACAGGACGACCCAGCTCTTGGTTTCATCTTTGAGGAACAGAGGACCCGCCAGATCCACACCAGAAACCTCAAAAGCACTCGCATCTCTCAGGCGATTTTCTGGAAGCGATATGGGTATCGACTCAAGACGTTTGGCTGTATATCTCCTACATCTGGTACACTTCCTCACAACTGCTTGCACTGCTCGTCTGCTGGATAATATCCAGACTCGCTCCCTCAACTTATTTAATGTAGTGTCGATGGAACCATGATTCAAGGCCAAGTGGCACTCTTCAATCAACTTACTCACCAAGAGATGTTGACGATTCAAAATCGCTGGACATCGGAAACCCAAAGAGTCATCTCGCTGGGCTACCGGAGTCTTTAGTCGTAGGAGACCCTTCTCATCCTTCCAAACCAACATGGCACACAAACGGGGGTCTCTTTCTCCCTCGAAACTCTCCAACTGGATCACCCTGAACATTGCATTCTCCGCTGCCTCTATTTCCTTAGCTTTCAACGTTCCGGAATTTCTCAGCTTGAACTTGTTGCAGTTATTACTGAACCGTAGAATCCAAGTGACAAGACGAATGATCTGTGGATACCTCGAGAAGTTCTTCCTCACGTACCAAGGGTACTCGGTATTCTCTGGCGTAGGTTGGGATTGGCTGGACCCAGCTATCAATGTTGACTCCGTAGGTACAGAAGGGCCCTTCTTGGTGGTTTTCTTCAATTCCATGTTGACCTCATTCTCATCCACAACAGCCCGTCAATGAGGCCACTGCTCGGGAGGCTGCCTCAACCACTTTGGACCTCGATGCCACTCCGCCTCCACCAACTGCTTGGCTGAACGCCCCCGTGACGCCAAATCCGCTGGCTTGGATACTCCCGGCACGTGTGACCAGTCAGCTGGGTTCGTTAGCTGGCGGATCTCCTGAATACGATTCCAGACGAACGTAGCCCACTGCTTGTTACTTTGAATCCATGTCAAGACCGTGCTGGAGTCTGTCCAAAAATATGTTTTACACTGTGAACTAGAGACTGCAGCCAGGACTGAATGCATCAGTCTCGCTCCCACCGTGGCTGCCAACAAGTCAAGCCGTGGAATTGTAGCTCCCTTTGGAGAAATCCTCGACTTTGCAGAGACAAACTTGACTTCGACATGACCACTGTTCTCCAACCTGGCAAATATGACAGATGCGTAAGCTACGCTGCTGGCATCCACAAAAGCATGTAGAGAAATTGTCGAAGCCTCTTCCTCAACTCCAAACATCCAACGCGGAATACTGAGTCCATCAATCCATTATAACTGATCCAGCCAGAGAACAAAAGCATCACGCACGTCCTGGCTGACCTCAATGTCCCAGTCGAGATTCTTAGCCCAAATCTGCTGGAGAAGGACCTTCGGACAGATGGTGACCGGGCAAATCATTCCCAGGGGGTCAAACAGCTGCTGAGTAAACGATAGTATTATCCTCTTGGTGATGATTGACGGCTTGTCCTTGTTTACCAATGGATTTACTAGTGACAGAATGTCCTTTTGCCGATCCCAACGCAGACCCAACACGGACGACTCCGACTCTGACCCTTCCATTCTTGAATGTTCCCAAGCTCGTAAGTCAAAGCCACCAGCCTCCATCACCCGAGTACTGATTTTCTGGAATTATTGTGCTTCCTCGTATGTATCAATACTTGTAACACAATTGTGCACATAGAAGGAGTCTTTCAATTTTCTCAAAACCGATCTCTCACCCTCAGATTGTACCTTCTTGAGTGTAGAGTCTATAAGAACACTGATAGTGGCACCCAAAAGGAATGGACTACTCGAGATTCCAAAAACAACTCGCTTATGCCTGTAGGTGATGGGTTTTTTTGCATCGGAGTCTCTGAGCCACAAAAATTTCAAGTGATCTCGGTCTTCAGGGGAGATGGTGATCTGAAGAAAGGCTTTTCGTATATCTGCAATGACTCCCACCCTTTTCTCTCGAAATCTCATCAATAGACTTGGGATAAGTTCGATGAGATTCGGTCCAGTCTCCAGACAGTCGTTGAGCGAGGGTCCCCCTTTCGCACGGGCTGAGGCATCAAAGACTCGTCTAATTCTCGTTGAACTGCCCTCCTTTACCACGGGATGATGGGGAAGATAATACCCATCACGGGACACTTCTCCATCAGGTACCGACTCAATATACCCCTCCTGCAGCCAGTCGTCAAATACCCGTTGATATTCCTCCAACAAACCGCGTGACTTGAGGGTGGCCAGAGTCTTCTCCAACCTGCGTTCAGCACTTGCTCGATTGTCCACCAGAGGAGCATGGTTCTCCTTCCAAGGTAGCACCACTTCATATCGACCCAGTGAATTCACAGTTGTTGTCTGAAGAAAATTATCCAGGACTTCCTTCTGACGAACAGCCTCGGATTTCTTTTCCACAGGATCCTTTATGCCTAACACATCCAAACGCCACAAGGCTGATAGATCCACCGCTTGCGTGAACATGGAGAGGGTGGTTAGAACTGAGCTTGTATGATTCACACACGAGGATCTTTTGCCCATCAGTGTCCACCCAAGCTCGGTACGTATAGCAGTGACACCGCAATCCAGATGCAGGATCTCACCAGTGTACAGTTTGGCGGCAACATCTGCTCCAATAAGTAAACCAATTGCTTGCTGATCTGGTCCCACATCAGTCAAGCGGATATCTTTAGCACGTAACTCGTCGGTCCAAGGGCCTTTCCTAACTCTCGGCACACTTTGACAAATAGTTTCCTGGTTACAGGCTGCGAAATTACATGCGTAAGATCCATCCATGCTCCTGAGGTGAATTTTGTAAACCTTGTGCTCCTGGGGTTGGGTTAAATGGCCCCCGAATAGTGAATAGATCATAGTACGACGTTCCATCACTGGATAGCCCAGAGATTCGGCCAGTGCCCCTGAAATGTACGAACGGTGTGAACCTGAATCAATAACAGCCCTTACCACTTTTTCTTGATTTTCATGAACCAGCTTGACCTTTAATGTTTGAAGGAACACTTCTACTTCCGGCGAAAGGTTGGCCAGGTTTAGCTCATTCATTTTGGGTAGGGTTTGTTCCTCAGTCGTTGGTACGTTCATCACATTTCTGCACATCAACAAGACATGCCTCTTGCTACACCAGGGGCATTTATGGTTGTATTTGAAGTCGCTCCTAAAATGCGCGTTCTTCAAACAATAGAAACAGGCCTTTTCAGCCCTCGCGATGTCTGTACGTTGCGCTAGCGTCATTTTTTTGGCCTTCTCGCAGGCAGAACTGGAGTGACTCTCTCCACAAAATATACACACGAAGCTTGTCTGAGTTTTAGGATTCAGCAAGTCTGCTACTGTTGCTATGTGTCCAGTCCCACTTTTTGTTTTCTTCTTGGACTTATCTTTATTGTCTGAGCTTTCTTTGTTGATGGCGTTGTTCAATACAAGCTTGAGTAGCTCCCGAATGTACATCTCTACGAGCAGGTCCTTTTTCCCGAAACGGGATAAATCGGGACATATTTTCCCTGTTCGCTTTACATGATTACGGGATTTTAGGAAGATGTCGGGATTCATTGTCTGCTTACCACGCGCGATTCTAGTACTACCTCGGAGATTCACTTTGTGTTGCTGATACGATTACGGGTGATTGTAGGAAGTTTCGGCAATCGGTTCTCCGCTTTCATTCTTAATGCGCGTGATTTGGGGGAAATCCTCAGAGGTTAATCCGCTATTTCCGACGTGATCACAAGTGGTTTACGGGAATTTCAGAAATTATTTCTCCGTTTCGAGATTCTTACGCGTGAGTCTAGGAAATCTCGAAAATTATTTCTCCGTGTCAGATATGATTGCGCGTGATTTTAGGAGTATTTCGGAGTTTATCTCTCTATTTCTGATATTATTACGCGTAGGGAAATCTCGGAGATTGGTTCTCTGTTTTCGAACCTGGTCACGTATGAGTTAGGAATGACTCAGCAATCAATTCGCGGTTTTCGTCGATACCCATATCGCAAGCTTAATCCACATATCGTAATCCTCGGCCGTTTTCGGACGTGTTAAGTAGTTGTTTTGATTGGATCCTCTCTCGCCTCTACTGGAGGCATAATCAGTATTTCTCTCTCCGAAAAAGGTATGTAGAGCCTAGTAGAAGATGTGTTTATGTGTCGCTATATATGTTTAGATGAATAAACACCATGAGACTTTCCCGATTTGAGTGCGAAATCTTTAGAGCCCTTTTACGGTCCCCAACCTTGAACCCGACCCTCTCTACCATAACCCGCATCCTGAGCAGCGTGGGACATGCCGCTGCTCCTTCCCAATCCTGTCCCCTTTCCTGACCATTCCCCTTCAGTTTAGCGATAAGTTCCATGCTTAGTTAGTAAGATTGCGTTAAGTTAAGCTGAGTTGCGTTAGAAGCCCTCGTTTGTAAATTTTCCGTAAAATGTACTGGCGCCCAATATCGAGTTAGAAGGAGAAGATAGAGGGAATCGTAGGGAAGAGAGGGCGAAGGTGCGGACATTTCCTTCCCGGGAAATGTCACGACACAAAGCTCCATGAAGACGCTCCGAATAAAAGCGCCATGACCCAGATGGCTCGATCCGTTCAGGAGAAATCGTTAACGGAAAATTCCGATTCCACACATACACACACACACCCAAGTCGGGACTTTGTACTGTGCTTCTAGTCCATTGAAATTATAAATCGAGTAAAAGTTTTGGCACAAAAGTGTCAAATCTAAAGAACCTGAAAATTCCCTTGGCTCCGAAAAGGAAAGCCATAACGAGCCCTCCGATGGAAGACCCAAAAAAAAACGTTATGAAACGGTCAAACAGCGCGAGCTCTGAACCCGCTCGCCCCAACAACTCTCCGAACTCTTCTGATGGGCCTCAAGAGGCTTTAAAAAAACCTCAGTGCCTCCCATCGTTATTGAAAATTAATTTCCTGCAAATTAACGCCTCGGATAAAAACTTCAGGATGAAGTTTAATGGAAGTACCACGATCGTCCACCTAGAAACGACCGAGGACTACAACAAAATTGCAATTATCCTGAGAAGGCAAAGTTACAATTTTTCATGTACGGCCTTAGAAGTGACGGTGGAAATTTATTTTGAAAGGGCTTCCCAGCAGTTTCTCGGAAGCGGAAATTCAAGCCGAATTATCAAATCACGGCATCAACGTAGTTTTCAAAGTAAATAAAGACGGAGATACTAAAGAAAACAGGCCTCTACCGATCTTCGCAACCACGATTGGCCCTGAAATAACCTTGAGTAGCTTGGCTGCTATTAAAACTATTTTCGATCACACATACAAAATAGAAAAGTTCGTGAAATCCGAGCAACCGACCCAGTGTTTCAGGTGCCAACGGTTTGGCCATGCAAGCGAACACTGAACCTCAGATGTGTCAAGTGTGCGTCAAACCATGACGTCAAAGCCTGCACTTCTGAACTCTTAAGTGCGCCAACTGCGGACTAGCCCACACGGCCAATTATAGAGAGTGTTCCATGTGCCTAAAATTCATGGAAATTAAAAAAAAACGAGCACAGTTTGCCAGACCCAGCATAGCGCCAATGGAATTACCTGCCACACCTCACTCGGCCACGATCCAGAATCTGGAAAGGAACATCCAGTTCCTCCAGTCTCCTGCAGTCCCCGTGCCAACACCGATTTCTACTGCCAATACGTCCAGGCCCACCTACGCTTCTTTCTTCCCAAGGGTGGAAACCTCGAGAAAGAATGTTGTCGCACCCACTGCTGAACATAGGACCATCCCAATGGAAACACATGTTCCGGAATCTTATTTAAGTAGCACTAAAAATTATATAAACACAGCGAAGGAAGTCCTTGACGAGCTAAAAACCCGCAGAATTCCCGAAATCCTCTCAGAGCTTAAAGACATGATCTCTAAACTCCAGGAGGCTGACACCCCCATTGATAGGATCACAATCCTCGCATCCTACGCTCACCTGTTTTCATCCTCCCTAGTAGCACTTACGATCCCTCCACAAACCTAACGAATATTTTAACGCTCAACATTTTTGCGCTCAAGCCTAATCTGGACGAATTTTACACATTGTCCATAATAATAATATAAAAATTCTTCTGATTTCAGAAACTAAGCTAAACGCCAAAACTAAGAAAATTAGCATACCCGACTTCTCGCTGATCAGGGAAGACAGAACGACCACAGCAGGTGGTGGTGTTGCGGTGGCGATCCACAACACCTTGAAGTGTAAAACTCTTCCGCATGATCTCCGGCCGCTCACCGAATACGTGGGAGTAGAGGTCCAAGTAGACATAAAAAAACGAGAATCTACTCGTTATATAATCCACCTGATGTCTCACTAAATACCAACCTAGTGAAGGACATATTCTCGGATCATACTGCAACAATTATCGCTGGAGATTTTAATGCGAAGGACACTGCTTGGACCTCCGCGAGGCCGAACGAATCGGGTAAAATTCTCTCAAATTTTTTGACGGAAGAAAAAATTAATCTGCTCTTTCCAGACGTTCCTACACACTACCCTCATAATTCTAACACTCCTAGTGCTATTGACCTTTTATTAACTAACAACATCTCTAGTATTAATAATTTCACCACACTTTCCGAATCCCCCTCAGATCACCTACCACTGCTTTCTCCCTCTTTGGAAAACCAACCCCACCAGAATCATCTAAAATATTAAACTATGCGAAAACCGACTGGAAAAAGGTCAAGGACATCTTAAATGATAAGATTTCTACACCAAACCCGACTTGTAACAACACTAAAGCAATAGATAAGCACATAACAAAGTTCACCCAAATTATTCGAACAGCCCTGGATTCCTCCACTCCTACCCGCTCATCCAAATCCACCCATACCCCTCTACCACCCGAAATAGCCTCCTTAATAAAACTCAAAAATTATATTAGATCAAGATGGCAAAAAACGCCAAATCGCTACCTTAAATCCGAACTCAATCAGCTGATCAAAAAAATCAGACTTAAATTAACCGAATGGAAACAATCATCTTGGGACAACAAACTCAGACACATCAACCTAAAGGAGCACTCTATATGGCGCGTAACAAAATATTTCAATAATACCGGTTCACACCAAAAGTGAAATCCCCACACTCAAGTCCAATAATAGGATCTACACAGAAGACCATGACAAAGCAAATACACTTTATACATACTACGCGAATATACACGAATTATCGGCTTCTCGACGCAATAAATCATTCAAACAACAAGTCACAGGCCATGTGAAAAAACTATTCTCAAAGCCCAAATTGAGACTCCCACTAAAATCCTCACAAATCCCCGTGAAATCATTTCCGCTATCAAAAAACTAACAAATAAATCAGCCCTGGGTGTGGATGATATTCCCAATATAGCACGAAAAAACCTCCCGATTAAAGCAATAAGCCTACTAACAAAGATATACAATGCATGCCTACTCAAACAATATTTCCCGGAACTCTGGGCAGGAGCGGTGTTCATACCGATTCTCAAGCCTGGTAAGCCTCCTTCGCATCAAGGGTCTATCCTCTCCCCCGTGCTATTTAATCTATACATTGCTTCTGTTTTTAGCATCATTGAGAATCATCCTCAAGTTATCCAAAATAAATTTTTGCGAATAATAGGCAATTTTAGAAGAAGAACCACGATTTTAGAAATGCACAATACGTTGTGCATGACAACCATAGGTGAATTTATTGATAAAATCAATAAGACATTTCAACACAAGCAACAATCCCATCCTAATCCTCAGCTCCAAAACATCAATATTGACAAGCAATCAAATTGGTCTCGCTGACCAACCTGCTTATCCCACCTCTCCGCACATCTCACTCTCCCCCTCCCCACATGCAACCATTAATTATTTAATTTTAATTATAATAGTTTTTGAGACGTCATTTTTCCTTATATCGAGTCATCCTGTAAATAATCACGAATATCTGTAATAATGAAAAATTAGTTGAAACTTTGATCAAATTAGATATAAAGCCAATGGCTGGTGATCTAGAGCGTAGCATTTATGATATTAATACTGTATATAGTATGTATATATGACAGATGTTAATAAACAATTTTCAAGTCAAGTCAAGCTTTGGCGTAGTGGTAGAGTATCTGCCTACTACTCCAAAGGTCCTAGGTTCGCGCTCGGACGCCGGAGAATATTTTTCAAAAATATTTTCTCATGGATTCCGACCGATGCAGGAACGTTCCGTGTGTGCTATCGGCGGTACCCATAAAATGAGACCGCCCGGCCGAGCGGGAACCTGACCCGACGCAGGGGGGAGGGAGAGTGGGTTCCATCATAGGCGCCGGCCATCGTAGCACAGGGGTTTCTGGAGGTTTACCCTGCGTTCAGAAATACGATGGCCTAAAATGGTGAAAGTCGGCCCCAGCCGCATGGGTGGGTGTCCGCTACGCCCCTGAAGGAATGCTTAAACGGCCGCTACCCCGTTTAAGCATTCCTTCCGTTTGCTATTCTCAGCATCTATTCCCCGGCGTACAAATGAGAGGGACGGAAAGAAAAAAAAACATGCATACACAAACACACAGAAATACATTTGTTCAGAATTCGGCGGGAAGCATTTTGATATACTTAAAACACCAGTTACGAAGCGAAAGGAAAAAAATCGATTCCTGGGTCATTGCAATAAATCAGGAAGTTCATAAGATTCTTGGTTTAGGAATGAAACTAGGACATTGGACTCTAGCCCAAACAATAAAAACTTAGTCGATTGTAAATAGATTTTTGCAATTAAAACAGATGAGCAGGAAATTTAGCGAAACCTAAAACTCGTTGAGTTGTGCGCGGATTTCCACAAGTATGTCCTCCCGGTTATAGTGACACTTTTGCACCTCTAGCCCAGATTACAAGTTTTAGAATAATTATAGCCTTTGCCAATGAAGTCGATTTATTGATTCATCATGTGGATGCAAAAACGGCTTTCTTGCATGGGAATCTTGAAGGAGAAATTTATATGAAGGTGTCTGATGGAATAGAACGTGGCCATGGTCAAGGTTGTAGATTAAACAAAGCACGTTACAGCTCAAGACAGGCGGCTGGCGGTTGGGTTGAAGTTTTCGAGTAAGCTTTGAAGGAAAGAGATTTTTCAAATTCACCAGTTGGTCCATGCCTATATTTTTTTAAACTAATAGTGATATTAAAAGGAACATTTATGTAGTGTTGTATGTATAGGATGTAATAATTGTAACGCAACATTTAGATACTGCGAATAACTTTAAAACATATTTAATGGATCAATTTGGTGAGAGTGGTTTGAAAGAAATAAAATTTGTAAGGGAATTTTCCCGGGTGTTTCACCAGGACAATCCACCGAACTATATAGTGCCATCTCTAACGCACATAGTTGGCCGCCAGCCCAACTTTTCCGGAGTTGGACAGAAACCGGCCTCTGGGGAAAATTATCTACGCAGAGGACTTGCGACGTGGCCTCTCGCGATGCCGAGCTAGCATCAGCTTGTCACGGTAGAGGGGCGAGGTCCACCAAGTCCGGAGTGTATCATGCGTCGGTGCCACGCGCCTTTTCAGGACGTGGCATAGCAACAACGTATAATAGCCTCTTTTACGGGTATTACCCGTGCTTTCCATTAGAGATATTTCTATCTCTATGATGGTTCTTTCTTCTCCTAGGTAGCTCGACTCTAAGAGAAGGTCCGGATCACTCGCGTATCCTTTGGGATCCCTCGGGGCTTGGGACGTCAAGAGGCTGATCTGACCAAGGGGTGATCTCGCAACCTCCTTACGACCACCCACACTCTCGACCACCAATTACCGCACTATCAACGCGAGTCACTTGCCCTTATTCCTATTCTATAAACAACAACATTCGCGTCGCGTTACGGTAAAATGCGCGCGCATCACATGCAGTCACATCGGACATCCTATTCTATGAACGACAACATTTGCGTCGCGTTATGGTAAAATGCGCCCGCTTCACATGGAGTCACATCGGACAAATGCGCGCGGATCGAATGGCGTCACATCGGATTGCCAGCGCTCTCATCGCTATTTCGCTCTTTCCGGTTCTGTTCATCGATACGCATCCATCGTTTGTGGTCCCGTAAAGTTTAGATCGTGAAAAGATAAATGGCGTCGTCCGATTTTGTGTTTACCTCGAACGAGGAGTCGTCTGGATTTTATGCGGGAGAGACTTCCATGTAAGTATTTTTTGTAAATTAAAATTCATATGTTACGATAATGCTGTCCTCGATCACCTAACCTCCAATTCTCAAGTGCTTCCTTTAAATCATCCAAAAAAAAAATCTCATTCACTTCTTTCATAAAAAGGCATTCATTTCAGTTTCACTCTGTAATCAGGCATTTCAAGCAAGCTTTTTTTTGCAAAAAAAATCTTTCGTGAAAAACGTAGTCATTTAATTTTCAGGCTGTAATTATCATGCATTTCAATCACGCTATTTTTTTTGCAAAAAAAAAACAAAAGAATAATTTCCATTCGATTTTCCTACAGGAATATTATTTTAGAAATGAAAAAAATAAATAAAAGTGCTCAATTTTCGGAAAAAAATGCATAAAAATTGAAACGCAAATTAAAAAATTACCTCACTTAAAATAACATATAAAAAATTCCTCTTCATCAGTAAAATGCTAAGTTTTGTTCACTTGGTAGTGTTTAATATCTTCAATATTTATATGAACACAATTTTGATTTTTTTCAGGGAACTTACCGGATACCCTAGCGGACCAAGTGTAAAGTTCAACTCTACAATATTTCCAAAATTTTAGAGTTGGGATAGAGTTGAGTGAGAGTTCGTGTTTTTTATCAATTCTTAACACTTAATGAATAACGAAATGAGGTTTTGAGATGTCATCATCGTTTTCTCAACATTTAATGCTTTTCAAAGTTAAGAGTTGAATGTTTTTCTGAATTTTGGTATTATGCCAAGTCTATCTCAACTTTATACCGGGATAGAGTTGAATGTTGGACTTTGCGGTTACTTTGCCCCAACTATATCCGAACTTTGTTTCGGAATAGAGTTGAAAATTGAACTTTAGGGTAACTTTCCCCCAACTCTATCAGATCTTTATACCGGGATATAGTTGAATGTTGGACTTTGCGGTTACTTTGCCCCAACTCTATCCGAACTTTGTTTCGGAATAGAGTTCAAAATTGAACTTTAGGGTAACTTTGCCCCAACTCTATCCGAACTTTATACCGGGTTAGAGTTGAAAGTTAAACTTTAGGGTTACTTTGCCCGAACTCTTTCCGAACTTAATACCGGGTTGTAGTTGAGAATTGATCTTTGGGTTTTTGAAAATTTTATTAGTTTTTTAAAAATTTATTTAAGAACATTGAGGTTTTGGTCAACTCTATTCCAACTATCAACACGATTAGAGTTGAGAATTAATCTTTGGGTTATTAAAAATGTTATTAATTTTTTTTCAAATTCATTTAACAACATTGAGGTTTTAGTCGACTCTATCCCAACTCTACACACGGTTAGAGTTGAAAGTTGAACTTTGGGGTCACTTTGCCCCTACTCTATCCGAACTTTATACTGGGATAGAGTTACATGTTGGACTTTGGGGTTACTTTACCCCAACTCTATCCCAACTTTATACCCGGATAGAGTTGAGATTGGAATCTAGGGTTTTTAAAAATTTCATTCTATTTTTAAAAATTTCATTCAAGAATATTGTGGATTCGGCCAACTCTATCCCGACTTTATCACAATTCAACACACGGTTAGAGTTGGAAGTTACTTTACCTTAACTCTATCCGATCTCTATACCAGGTTAGAGTTGAAAGTGGAACTTTAGGGTTACTTTGCCCCAACTCTATGCAAACTTTATACCGGCATAGAGTTGAATGTTGGACGCTGGGTTTACTTCACCCGAACTCTATCTGAACTTTATACCGGGTTAAAGTTGAGAATTGATCTTTGGGTTTTTAAAAATGTTACTGAATTTTTTAAAAATTCCTTTAAGAATATTGAGGTTTTGGTCAACTCTATCCCAACTCTACACACGGTTAGAGTTGAAAGTTGAACTGTGCGTTTACTTTGCTCCAACTCTATCCGAACTTTATACCGGGATAGAACGGAATGTTGGACTTTGGGGTTACTTTACCCCAGCTCTATCCGAACTTTATACTGAGAGAGTTATAGTTGAGGATTAGTTAGAGTTAGCGTTGAGAATTGATCTCTGGGTTTTTTAAAAATTTATTGAATTTTTTAAAAATTCATTTAAGAACATTGAGGTTTTAGTCAACTCTATCCCAACTCTACACACGGTTAGAGTTGAAAGTCGAACTTTGGGGTTACTTTGCTCCAACTCTATCCGAACTTTATACCAGGATCGAGTTGAATGTTGCAATTTGGGGTCACTTCACCCCAACTCTATCCGAACTTTATACCGGGTTGGAGTTGAGAATCAAACTTTGCGTTTGTCAAAATTTTCTTGAATTTTTAAAAAATTAATTTAAGAACATTGAGGTTTTGGTCATTTCTATCCTAACTCTACACACGGTTAGAGTTGAAAGTTAAACTGACGGTTTACTTTGCTCCAACTCTATCCGAACTTTATACCGAGATAGAACGGAATGTTGGACTTTGGGGTTACTTTACCCCAACGCTATCCGAACTTTATACGGGGTTAAAGTTGAGAATTGATCGTTGGGTTTTTAAAAATTTTATTGAATTTGTTTAAAATTCATTTAAGAACATTGAGGATTTGATCAATTCTATCCCAACTCTACACACAGGTGGAGTTGAAAGTTGAATGTTGGGGTTACTTTGCCCGAACTCTATCCGAACGTTATACCGGGTTAGAGTTGAAAGTGGAACTTTGGGGTTACTTTACCCCAACTCTATCCGAACTTTATACCGGGAGAGAGTTGAATGTTGGACTTTGGGGTTACTTTGCCCCAACTCTATCCGAACTCTATACCCGGATAGAGTTGGGATAAAGTAACCCCAAGGTTCAACTTTCAACTCTAACCGTGTTTAGAGTTGGGATAGAGTTCACCAAAACCTCAATGTTCTTGAATGAATTTTTAAAAAATTCAATAAAATGTTTAAAAACCCAACGATCAATTCTCTACTCTAACCCGGTATAAAGTTCGGATAGAGTTGAGGCAAAGTAACCCCGAAGTTCGACATTCAATTATTCTGTTCTAAAGTTCTGATAGAGTTGGGGCCAAGTAACTCCAAAGTTCAACATTGAACTCTATCCCGGTATAAAATTCGGATAGAGTTGGGGCAAAGTAACCCCAAAGTTCCACTTTCAGATCTAACCGTGTGTAGAGTTGGGATAGATTTGCCCTAAACCTCAATGTTCTTGAATAATTTTTGTTAAAAATTCAATGAAATTTTTAAAAACTCAAAGGTTAATTTTCTCTACTCTCACCCGTTATAAAGTTCCGATAGAGTTGATGTAACGTGAGCCCAAATTTCAACATTCTACTCTATCCGGTTATACAGTTCGGATAGAGTTGAGGAAAAGTAACCCCAAAGTTCAACTCTCAACTCGATCCTTTTATAAAGTTCGGATAGATTGGAGCAACGTAACCCTAAAGTTCAACTATCAACTCTAACCCGGTATAAACTTCGGATAAAGTTGGAATGAAGTAACCCTGAAGGTCAACTTTCAACTCTAACCGTGTGTAGAGTTGAGACAGAGTTGGAATTTGAGTGGACCGGAAACTCAATGTTTTTAAATAAATTTGAGAATAAATTCGATAAAATTCTAGAAAACCCAAAAATGGGCTCGATACTCTAACCCAGTATGAAGTCCGGATAGGGTTGGGTGAGAGTTGATAATAACAATTCTCAACGTTAACCGCGTGTCAAGTTGGGATAGAGTTGGGGCCAAGTAACCCCAAAGTTAAACATTCAACTCTATCCCGGTATAAAGTTCGGATAGAGTTGGGCAAAGTAACCACAAAGTTTGACTTTCAACTCTATCCCGGTATAAAGTTCGAACAGAGTTGGGGTAAAGTAACCCCAAAGTTCAACTCTCCACTATATCCCGGTATAAAGTGCGGATAGAATTGGGGCAAAGTAACCCCAAAGTTCAACTTCTCAACTCTAACCCGGTATAAAGTTCGGATAGAGTTGGAGAAAAGTAACCCCAAAGTCCAACATTCAACTCTGTTCCGATATAAAGTTCGGATAGAGTTGGGGTAAAGTAAGCCCAAAGTTCAACTTTCAACTCTAACCGTGTTTTTATTGGGATAGAGTTGATCAAAACCTCAACGTTCTTAAATGAATTTCAAAAAAATTCAATAAACTTTTTAAAAACCTAAAGATCAATTCTCAACTCTCAACTTTAACCCGGTATAAAATTAGGATAGAATTGGAGAGAAGTAACCCCGAAGTTTAACATCCAACTCTATCCTGCTATAAAGTTGAGATAGAGTTGAGGCCAAGTAACCCCAAAGTTCAACATTCAACTCTATCCCGGTATAAAGTTCGGATAGAGTTGGGGTAAAGTAACTGCAACGTTTGACTTTCAACTCTATCCCGGTATAAAGTTCGGATATAGTTGGGGTAAAGTAACCCCAAAGGTCAACTCTCAACTCTAACCCGGTATAAAGTTCGGATAGAGTTGGGGAAAAGTAAACCCGAAGTTCAACATTCAACTCTATCCCGGTATAAAGTTTGGATAGGGTTTGGGTAAAGTAACTCCAACGTTTAACTTTCAACCTTATCCCGGTATAAAGTTCGGATAGAGTTGGGGCAAAGTCCAACTTTCAACTCTATTCCGGTATAAAGTTCGGATAGAGTTGGGGTAAAGTAACCCCAAAGTTCAACTTGCAACTCTAACCGTGTTTTGAGTTGGGATAGAGTTGACCAAAACCTCAATGTTCTTAAATGAATTTCAAAAAAATTCAATAAACTTTTTAAAAACCTAAAGATCAATTCTCAACTCTCAACTTTAACCCAGTATAAAATTAGGATAGAGTTTGAGAGAAGTAACCGCGAAGTTTAACATCCAACTCTATCCTGTTATAAAGTTAAGATAGAGTTGAGGCCAAGTAACCCCAAAGTTCAACATTCAACTCTATCCCGGTATAAAGTTCGGATAGAGTTGGGGTAAAGTAACTCCAACGTTTGACTTTCAACTCTATCCCGGTATAAAGTTTGGATAGAGTTGGGGTAAATTAACCCCAAAGTCCAACATTCCGTTCTATCCCGGTATAAAGTTCGGATAGAGTTGGAGCAAAGTAAACCCATAGTTCAACTTTCAACTCTAACCGTGTGTCGAGTTAGGATAGAGTTGACCAAAACCTCAATGTTCTTAAATGAATTTAAAAAAAAAATTCAATAAAATTTTTAAAAACCGAAAGATCAATTCTCAACTTTCACCCGGTATAAAGTTCGGATAGAGTTGGGGCAAAGGAACCTCAAAGTTCATCTTTCAATTCTAACCGTTTGTAGAGTTGAGATAGAGTTGACTGAAAGCCAAATGTTTTTGAATGCATTGAAAAAAAATTCAACAAAATTTTTAAAAACCCAAAGATCAATTCTCAACTTTAACCCGGTATAAAGTTCAGATAGAGTTCGGGTGAAGTAAACCCAAAGTCCAACATTCCACTCTATGCCGGTATAAAGTTTGCATAGAGTTGGGGCAAAGTAACTCTAAAGTTCAACTTTCAATTCTAACCTGGTATAAAGATCGGATAGAGTTAAGGTAAAGTAACTCTGATGTTTAACTTCCAACTCTAACACTGTGTTGAATTGTGATAAAGTTGGGATAGAGTTGGCCGAATCCACAATGTTCTTGAATTAAATTTTTAAAAATAGAATGAAATTTTTAAAACCCCTAGGTTCCAATCTCAACTCTATCCGGGTATAAAGTTCGGATAAAGTTGGGGTAAAGTAACCCCAAAGTCCAACATGTAACTCTATCCCAGTATAAAGTTCGGATAGAGTAGGGGCAAAGTGACCCCAAAGTTCAACTTTCAACTTTAACCATGTGTAGAGTTGGGATAGAGTTGACTAAAACCTCAATGTTGTTAAATAAATTTGAAAAAAATTTAATAACATTTTTAATAACCCAAAGATTAATTCTCAACTTTAATCCGGTATAAAGTTCGGATAGAGTTGGGGAAAAGTAACCCCAAAGTCGAAGATTCAACTGTCTCCCGGTATAAAGTTCGGATAGATTTGGGGCAAAGTAACCCCAATGTCCAACATTCAACTCTATTCCGGTATAAAGTTCGGATACAGTTGGGGTAAAGTAACCCCAAAGGTCAACTCTCAACTCTATCCGGGTATAAAGATCGGATAGAGTTGCGGTAAAGTAACCCAACGTTCAACTTTCAACTCTAACCGTGTTGATAGTTGGAATAGAGTTGGCCAAAACCTCAATGTTCTTAAATAAATTTTCAAAAAACTAATAAAATTTTTATAAACCCAAAGATCAATTCTCAACTACAACTCGGTATTAAGCTCGGAAAGAGTTCGGGCAAAGTAACCCTAAAGTTTAACTTTCAACTCTAACCCCGTATAAAGTTCGGATAGAGTTGGGGCAAAGTAACCCTAAAGTTCAACTTTCAACTCTAACCGTGTGTAAAGTTGAGATAGAGTTGGGCAAAACCTCAATGTTATTAAATCAAATTTTCAAAAATGCAAAAGTTTCACTCTCAACTCTAATTTCGTGTACAGTTGCCATAAAGTTAGGCATAAGAACAAAGATCAACTCTCAACTTTAATCGCGTGTAGAGTTGGGATAGAGTTCGCCATAAGTGCTTTACCGAAAAGTGCTTAATTGAAGAAAAAAAAAAAACAAAAATCAAATATTTAGTTTTACTCCCTGTAGAATTGTTCATAAGATCCAAGTTCAACTCTCAACTTTTACATAATGCGAATTTGGGAAAGAATTGACCAACTCTCACTCAACTCTCACCGAACTCTAAAATCTTGGAAAAATGTTAGAGTTTACTCGACTTTCACCCAACTCTACAGTCGGTCCGTTAGGGTATGTAGACACCATAGAGGGTCTCAAAACAGTATCAACGGAACAAATTTGGATCTTCAAACTCATCCTGAACAATGGAGAGGGAGAAAGAATCAGAATGGTATTTTGGGCCGATCAGGCGCTCGACAATCATGAGAAGTTCACAATTAATGACATTTTGGAAATCACGGGGGGGACGATTGGCGCCATAAATCCAGAATTTCCACGTGCAAAAATGCAGCAAAATTTTAACCCATGGAACTCGCGACAGGGGAGCGATGCCGTGCCTGATAACGAGATGTTTACCGAGGTTTCAATTGCAGAATGCCTTAGGATTAATGGACCAGTGGAACTCACTGGTTTTTTGAAAACTGACATTGACATCGTTAAGCATGGCTCCTGGGCGAGCTACGGTGCTATTGTTATTGGGCAAGATCAGCATCGCATCTGCGTTCGTAGTGCCTCATATCAAGCCAGATCGACATTGGTGGCAGGAATCACCGTCTGTATGGAAGGAAGAGTTATCAACGACAAATTTGATAATGTTTATCTCCAAGTTCAAGAGATGAAACACATTTCTGAAGATTTAACCCAGGTTGTTGTTGATTTGAAGACTAAGAGAAGAGCAGCCAAGCCCCCACTTCCAAGACTTCTTTCTGCTGATATTCATGATGATAGTCGAAATAATAAGCGATCAGCTAATGACACCAACGATGCTCTTGCAAAGGTATTATTTTTGTTAACAAGTGAATTCCATTTAGGCAATCAATTTTTTCCACAAAAGAAAAATAGGAAAACAGATATATTGTTTTTTTTTACATGAATGAACACTCATCACGGAATGGTGATTATTCAATGACAATTTCGTAATGCATTTTTTTATTCATTTTTTTTAGGTTCAAATATTCAAATGTATTTTTTTCGGTTTTCAGAAAGTGAAAGATGATTAGTTGGCTTTTTGTTCGTCAATCTCCGTCTTTTAGTTCCACAGCTCATTGTTAATTTTTTTTTGTTCCATTACTTTTCTTTTTCAAATTTCTCAAATTGCCAAATTGTTCAAATGCATACAAATGACCACAATTTGTGACCAGAATTAGTCCCTCCACAAATGCATTTCAAATTCAATTCCAATAGAAAGCTTTTTAATGTAATTCATTAAATGTTTCTCAAAAAGGTCATCAATGCAATATCAAAAAAAAATTCTCAAAAATTCATTTATACTGAAAATTTTGAGATTTCTTTTTATCATAAAGCGAAGCATGGCTTTTCAATCAAATTTGTTTTTTTCAATAGAAAATACATAATCTGTGAATTACCATTGCGATAAAAATTACATATCATTTTTTCGTTAAATCTTATAAATCTTTAAATCTTATAAATGAAAAATCAATATTCTAAATAGAAAGAAGAGATTTGTATCGTTTGGATAATTTGGCATTATTTCTGTGTTTGAAACCAAGACATTGAAGTTAAGAGAAAACTTTTTTATGTACCAAGAGAAAAAAAAAGTATTTTTTTGTGTTTGTATGGAAAGCGTGCAATCTTCGTGAATACGGCTAGAAAATGGCATAATTTAATCTATTCGTCTTTTAAGCCGATGATATTGATATTATTGAGTATATTCAGAACACTGATAAATAATTATAGAGAGCACTGAAAAAAATTGATTTTCTGTTCAAATTTCATCTTGAAATATTTTAATCATGAAAGATATAGAATAGGACTGAGCATGAAGCAATTCTGTGACATTAAACTGAACTAAATCCAGAATATAAACTTGCATGAATTTGTCCTCTACAGTTTTGTTTGCAGTTTAAAAAATGTCAGTAAAATATTCAAACCGAAATTGCAAATTGATTCACTCTTATATATATGGTTATATGAATATGAAATCCGCCCAAAAATTGAATTTCTACAGAATTCGAATGGGAAACATTTTTTATCAAAAATTCTCCAAGATTTTTTTATCCAATTGTTTATGCGTGGAGCATTCCTTCTTTGTGAATAATACGAGTCAAGAACAAAAATTAATGAGTGTTTTTCGTAGACTATAAAAACGTTCCCATGTGATTCGTTCTAAACACTTTTTTCAACAGAAACACAAAGGGCAAAAGGTGGAAATTACATTAAAATTGCTAACTATTTCTGTCTGTTCTATTTGAAAAACAAATGGTTCAAAAATGCTGTTTCAAAAAATTTGATAAATATTATTATCATTATAAAAAAATATGGTTATCATCTGAACTAGCGATGTTCGTAAGGATCTTTCGAATTTCAATGTTACAAAGCTCTAAACGACATTCGATTTTCGATTTATTCGATTTCTAGTTATATTTTTTAATTCTGGAAAAATTATATTTATTCTACAATTATTTTTTGCTACTAAAAATTCACTTTTTTGATGAAAAAAATTTACTGTCATTTATCAGATTGAATTCCATATTCTCGCAATGAAAAATTCGAAAAAAGGAAAAAGTAAACCATTCAAGTATTATTAAATGTAAATGAGTTCATATATATTTCAAATATTTTGTTTACAACAGTGCATAAATCCTCTCTCAAAAGTACCACATGACTTAATACCTTCTTTTGCTTGGAATCCAACAATAACTTTATTAGACAAGGTCATTTTCAAGATTTATTCTGGAAAATAGTTTGTTCTATTTTTTTTCCAATTTCTGAAAATATCACACTGCTGTATATGACTAACCATTTTTTTGTGTTCCAAAATAAAACCAAGACTCTTGCATCCTCTACGTAATTTGTAAGGTTTATTTAAAAAATGTTTATTATTTACCAAAAATAATAAGAACCGTAGTACATTTTGATTCAGGAGAAATAGTTTATATTATTATTATTTTTCTAAATGTCGTAAGATTAAGCCATTCATTCATCGTACTGAGTAATTATAAAATTTATGTGTCATTAAGAAAAAAAATCAGTATCACAAAGTGTTCAGTACTGAACGTTTGCTTCAGATTATAACGAAGATAGAAGATTCAAAATCATTCTGGGAAAATGTGAAATGCATACAAAAAATTGATTAGTGGCTATCCCTTCAATACTTTTCATGGAAAAACGGCAAAATTATAAACAGGTTTACTTTGGACTTCGATACAATCCCTACAAAATTGTAATAGATTCTTCCACTAAAAACGAGCTAGATTGTTGATATCACATAATAAACGTATTGACCTGTGAATAAGTAGACCACCTTCACACCATTCATCAATTAATAAAACGTTAATGTTGTTTAATATGAAGTCTTAAAGAGTAATTGTTATTGGTATTAAGGGTTTATTCATCACGAAAAAAAACAAACAAAACAAGTGTTTGGCATTGAAAAAAAACTTGGTGAATATGGTTACAAAATTTGTGGAACAGAACTAATTTTTTTTTCGGAAACAAGGTGATTTTGTCGGTGCGACTAAAAATAACATTAAAGAAACTTTTCATTACTTATATAATAAAGAACATTCTGTTGAGGACGAAAATATACGGAATCAATAAGTGACCGAGTAATAATCAGTATTACAAGACAATGATAAGAGTGTTACTGATGCGGAAATTGGTTAAAATGTGGTAAAACATCAGGTGATACATTATTATTGATGTAATATGTATTTATAATGAAAGAAAGATTATGAATTCAATAAAAAAAATGAATGATTTAATTAATTGAATAAAACACTATGATTAATCTAGACCCTTCATTCCTTCATCATTTTGATTTACGTTTTTTATACCTACCTAACTGACTTACTTAAACCTAGGATCCTAGGTCAAATTTACCTAGGACTAGGTTTATTCCTGTCAAGTTAACATACGTCAAATGTAGAATTTCAAGTTGTCTATTCTGGACTATTTTGGATTTTAACTTATAAATTCTTCAGACTTCGAATTTCGCATTTCAATATCCCAATTTCAACCTCAAAACTTCAACTTTCCAATTCGCGAACCATTTCTAAAGAGAAAAATGGAAATATGAGCTACAAGTTCTAACTACAACAAATTCCAAACTTGGATTTTTTCAATTTGAATTGCAAGTTAAAGATAACCTCCTGATCTGAGTTCAAAATCGAAGTTACAAATTTGAAGGTCCGAAATTTCGAGTTTTTGGTTTAATTATAGATAAATTATAATTATTATAACTCCAAAAAAGAAGTTGCAGTTGAATTCTTTGACAGTTCAATAAGCATGTTTGAAATTCCAAATTCTTCATTCAGAATTTGAAATTTACGAATTGAAAATTCAAATTTTTCATTTCAAATTCGTTCACACCTCATCACTATATTCGGGGGCATTGACACTTGCACAAATTTCCATAAATTTGGAAAAAAAATTAATAATTGAATATTTATTTTCTATTTCTATACATTGAATCAATTCCTTCGACTTATTTTGAGAAGAAAGAATACACGGTTGAAAAATTGCAGATGCAGGGAAATTCTCTCATGAAAGACCTCATGAATACGTTGAACTTTTTCACCATTTAAATGACATGAAAATACACCACTCTTTGTAAATTGGATGTCTACAATTCTCAATAAATTTCTCTTAATAACTCTTCTATATTCAAATTTCCATAAAACTCTAGGGAACATGGAAATTCGCTAGAATCGCTGATTGTAAGTAGCTGTCCACACAACAGGGCACTACCAATAACGCCCGTATCGGCTCATTTGACGTTCATTGTGAAGTACGCTAATTTTTTATAGCGAGTTATCTTCTCTACGGATGGGGTTATTTGCCGCGTTTTTCACATTGATATCGATCTCAACCACGCTTATAACCTCTAATAATATTTACTAGGCTGTTGTATTCAATGTTATTTGAATATTTACTAGGGTATTGTATTCAATGTTATTTGATTGTGACTGATTATATATTTAATAGATGTTGATGATTTTTTTATTCATAAATCGTATATAACATCAGTGCAACAAATATATAAAACACCAAAGGTAAGTGAAGAATCATCAAGTAGAGCATCCAATATTCGTGAATTACGAAGTCAGAATTTATGAACATTCCAGAATAATTATTTGTTCACAACCTGTTCGAAAAATATTTCTATTCTTATTTTTTTTTTATATTAAATGAAACCATCAACAACCTCTATTTTCGTATCGAAAACAGCTATCTCATCAATGAAAAACTACAAATGAATGTTATGGTTCTATCAAAGCAAAAATAAAAACAAAAAAATTTTATATACAGACTTACGATCTTGAACTGACACTCTTGAAAATATATTAAGGAGCAACGGAGGTGATCGCAAACCGAGAATTTTTCAAACATGTTTACTTTGATTCTGCACATGCTATCCTTCTATCTAGGAAATGACTAATTCAGTTCGAAGAACCAAGTTTTAACGGATAGTTGCTAACTCTCTTTTTTATGGTTTAAGTAAACAAATTTTCTTGCTGTTATTTTTTTCGTCAATTAATTTCTAGAATAAAAACTGATGTTTCTCATTTATTTTAATACAAAAAATACAAAAAAAAGTTTGAAACTTGGTCGAAATTTTGGTTTTAGATATCTTGATGGAATGAAATCGATCAAAAATTGTTTGAAAAGTAAGGGTTGTAGATTAAAATTCGAGATTTAAAGTTTTAGGTGTTATTTTTCTATTCCGCTACGGACAATTTTCTCAGGCATAATCACATTTTATTATTTCTTTTTTAGTTAAGAACGACTCCACCGCTGCATTCCGGAATGGTGTTTGTATGATCGATTAATAATCGTTGCATTTTACGATTCCATTCTTTTATTAGAAAAACCGGGAATTAAAAGTATTCCTTGGTTCTCTTCCAGTGTCAGAATATTTTCTGTAAGTATTATATTTTGTATGAACGAGAACGAAAAATGATTCATAGAATTTGAAATTTGAACTTCAAAGTTTAAAATTGGAATCTTTTGACATGTGTTCCTTTATGGGAGGCAACTATAACTTCCCAGTGAATTGAAATTTAAATTTTAACATCTGCAATTCGAAATTGTACAGTCAAAATCTAAGATGTGAATTTTTGCCTTGAAAATTGAGAATTCGGAAACGGGAAAATTGAAGTTTGAGAGAATTGAAATAGTTCGTGAAGAATTTCAATTTCGACCCTTGAGTTACAAATTTTCAATTTCCACTTTCCAATTTCCAATTTCAAATAGCCAACTTCCAATTCAGACCTTTTAATTTCAAATCCAAAATTCAGAATTCGCCATCAAATTTGCAATTTTAGATTTCTAATTCTACAGTGTCAATAGCTACCCGATCGATTAGATAGTCGGAGAATTGATAGTAAAATTAAAAAGTAATCCATTAGTAATAGAAGTACATGACAACGCTCATTCAAAAAGAAATTATCATCAATTTATGAGTGAAAAAAATGGGCTAAAAATATGACTGGAAATTTTCTATGTTTTGCAGGTCGCAAGCTGTAACGCTGGCACTTATGATTTGATCGGATAAATGAATACAAGAACCATTTTCATCTAAGATTCGACAGATAGCAAAAAACCAACAGATTAAGAACAAAGACATTAGATAAAGATAACGAGATTAAACTAAAATAATCACATAAAATTCCAATATATCAAATATAAAAAAGACTTTGATAAATCCTCTAAGCTCAACAGTGTAGTAAGACGTAGTAAGCTTTCAAAGATACGGAGTTTCACCTCATAAAATTAAATAGTTTCAATCAATAGACCACCGAAGCGAGTAAATAAGTGATAAGGTAAATCGAGCTTTCAAGCTAAATTTGTTACTTAACGGAGATAAAATGCCACATGGAAAAACATTATAAATCAACACAATTAATGTAATTTTCGTCAATGTATTTCATTATTCATCAGATACAAATAGAATAAAATATATTGATATTTATAATAAAAAATCATTCCAATGAATTAGAGAAACTAGACGGACTTTTACTTTCTCTACATCTTGCTTTCCTTAAAATTTTCCACCATCATTTTATACCCTGATTTCATCGTGTTTCATTTCAAACAATATGCCTAGACGTAAAATTCAACGTAACCCTGAAGAAGAAGAAGAAGTCTTGAAAAAAAAGACGCGAAGAAGAGCAGGCCAGGCAAAAGAGATATCGTTTAAGAAAGAAAACTAAAAAAACTAATGTAATGCGGCACTTCAAATAGCCAAAGCGATGAAAATCATAACTGAACTGATGGACGATCAAAATTGAACGACCAACACAATGAGAATTTTGCTGTTGATGTACCCCCAGAATCAGTCGATTATCAAGATGAAAATCGTATTTTGTTGGATGAGTTTCCAAACAATCATGATGACATTTCTCAAAATTATCTCGGCTCAATGAATATGATCTGCAAGTATTGTGATGCTAAACACTTTCGAGGTGAAGAAGTTTCTAAGAAAAAACAGGTATGAAAAGCTGGCACGGCCAAAGTATCACACCCAAATTTGGTAAATAGGAATCGAAAGTGCTACTTTTTTAATAATTTTTTTCTGCAAAAAAAAAATTTTTTAACCATTTTTTTTTTGTTTTTTTTTTTTTATGGCCGTGTCAGAATTTTATTAAGCTGGCACGGCCATCGATAAAAGAGGGTAATGAGTGTTTTTATCATTATATAAAGGGTGTGTAAATTCTGGAGAGATTCCTGAAGTTTGAGAATTCGCTCACCTTCTGGGCCCAAGGAATCAAGCCATTTTCTAATTAGTTCATAGTCCCATTAATCATGGATGGTTGATTAATTATTTTGAAATTGGGGGGAGGGAGGAGTGAGAAAATTCCGGGAGAGTATTCTGGAGCAGTGCGTGGAGTTTTAGAATTTGCTCATCTTCGGAGCCCGAGTAATCAAGCTATATCATAATTAGTTTATAGACTAATTATTAATAAATTGCTGATTGATTATTTCGTAATTTCAGGGGGTGAGGAAATTCCAGGAGAGTATTCTGGAGAGATTCCTGAAGTTTGAGAATTCACTCATCTTCTGGGCCCAAGGAATCAAGCTATTTTCTAATTAGTTCATAGACTCATTAATCATGGATGGTTGATTAATTATTTTGAAATTGGAGGGAGGGAGGAGTGAGAAAATTCTGGGAGAGTATTCTGGAGTAGTCCCTGGAGTTCTAAAATTTGCTCATCTTCGGAGCCCGAGTAATCAAGCTATATCATAATTAGTTTATAGACTAATTATTAATAAATTGCTGATTGATTATTTCGTAATTTCGAGGGGTGAGGAAATTCCAGGAGAGTATTCTGGAGAGATTCCTGAAGTTTGAGAATTCGCTCATCTTCTGGGCCCAAGGAATCAAGCTATTTTCTAATTAGTTCATAGACTCATTAATCATGGATGGTTGATTAATTATTTTGAAATTGGGGGGAGGGAGGGGTGAGAAAATTCCGGGAGAGTATTCTGGAGCAGTGCGTGGAGTTTTAGAATTTGCTCATCTTCGGAGCCCGAGTAATCAAGCTATATCATAATTAGTTTATAGACTAATTATTAATAAATTGCTGATTGATTATTTCGTAATTCCGGGGGGTGAGGAAATTCCAGGAGAGTATTCTGGAGAGATTCCTGACGTTTTTGAGATGTCTTAATGTCAGGGTTGAAATCGTTACTCTCCTGGAGGATTATTTTTGGTTAATTATGCGTAAATTGTTAATTAATGATTAATGGAAGTTTTGATGGGTGAGGAAAATCCTTCTCGATGCTCCTGAATTTACACACCCTTTATATAATGATAAAAATACTCATTACCCTCTTTTATCGATGGCCGTGCCAGCTTAATAGAATTCTGACACGGCCATAAAAAAAAAAAAAACAAAAAAAAAATGGTTAAAAAATTTTTTTTTTGCAGAAAAAATTATTAAAAAAGTAGCACTTTCGATTCCTATTTACCAAATTTGGGTGTGATACTTTGGCCGTGCCAGCTTTTGATACCTGGAAAAAACATTCTTACAATGACTGCTGTAGTCATGGAGAAGTTAGGCTTGAACCTTTATCTGATGCCCCTATCATTTTACAGAATTTATTCAATCGCAGTCATATTAAATCTCCTCAGTTTCATCAACATATACGTGCATATAATAATTCGTTTGCATTCGCGTCATTCAATGCCAAATTAGAAGATTTCAGAAATGTCAGACGAGGACCGTATTGTTTCAAGATCCATGGGCAAGTATATTATCAAGTAAATGAATCACTATATCCTTCTGAAATTGAAAATCATTCATATGGTCAATTCTTTATCATTGACCAAAACGAAGCTGCTAATATACGAAGTAATCAGTTTTCTCAGTTAGATCAAGAGATTGTTGCAATACTTGATGAAACCTTTCGTTCATGCAATATTTTTGCTCAAGTGTATAAAACAATGCATGAGCAAATTCAACAAACAATAATCGATTTCGGTGAACATGCTGCTGCGGAAATGCAATTATCGTTTTCATCAAAACCAGGACTAGACCAAAGGAGATATAACGCTCCAAGAGTGGATGAAGTTGCAGCCATTTTCGCAACGACTGCTGATGGTGAAATACCAGAATCTTCTGTGACAGTATATAATAAACAAATAAAAAAGCGGAAAACTGTTAAAAGTACACATCCAAATGTGGAACCATGGGTCTATCCTTTGTTTTATCCACATGGTACGCAGGGATGGCACCATGGAATGTGTTGTGCTAATAAAAATAAACGCGTTACAAGAGCTGCATATATCAAGTACAAAATAGCAAATAGAAATTCTAATGTTTTTTAATGGGTGGGCGATTATTTCAACAATGGATTGTGGATAGCTTTGTCAAAGTTGAAAATGATAAATTCAACTTTTTGAGAGCAAATCAAAAGAAGCTTCGTGCTGATAGTTATCAGGGATTAGTCGATCATTTGAATTATTCAGTCGAAGAGACTGATGGTCGTCTTGGTAAAATGATTATTCTTTCATCATCCCATACTGGGTCTCCTCGGAATATGATGCAACACTATCAAGATGCGATGACTATTGTTAGGAAATTTGGGAAACCTGATGTTTTTATAACAATGACATGTAATCCAAATTGGGCTGAAATTCAAGAAAGTCTCTTACCTGGGCAAACTGCATCGGGCAGACCTGATATTGTATCACGTGTTTTCAATTTGAAGAAAAAAGAACTGATAAATGCCGTCATAAAACAAAAATCATTTGGGGAAGTTCTCGCTTATGTTTACGTTGTTGAGTATCAAAAACGTGGTTTATCCCTTGTTCACATGTTAGTGACTGTGACACAGAACTACAAAATAACTACTCCAGAAGTAGTTGACGAACATATTGCTGCAGAAATTCCTGATCCTGATAAATTTCCTAGATTGCATCAAATTGTCATGAATCGAATGATTCACGGTCCATGTGGAGATTGGTGTAAAAATGATAAAGGTCACTGTTCCAAAAGATTTCCTAAAACATTCCAAGAAATAACAATGATGGATGAAGATGGATACCCAACGTATCAGCGTAGAAATACAGGTTCCTACAATCGTCCGAATGGAAGCTCCGTTGACAATCAATATGTTGTCCCGTACAATCCGAAGTTATTGCTCATTTTCAATTGTCACATCAACGTAGAAATAAAGGACATGACGTGGCTTACGTCAAGATAACGAGCCCTCAAAATGAAAACGTCATTAATTATGATGAAATTCAGCAATTTATTGAAACTCGATATGTTAGTCCTGTCGAAGCGTGTGATCGTATATTTTCGAGAGACATTCAACACAAAAGCCATTCCATCACTAAACTACCAGTGCATCTGCCCAATCAACAAAATATAATAATCGAAGAAGGAATAGATAAGACTGCACTAAGAGAGAGTCTGGGACGAAAAACAAAGTTAATGGATTATTTTTCTCTTAATGAACGCGATCTAAATGCAAGAATGTATACATATCAGGAAATTCCTCAATTTTACGTGTTCGATAAAAAACACGGTGTCAGCACTGCACACTGGACAATACGTAATTCAAAATTCAATGTCATTGGTCGTATATACTCGATCAGTCCAACTCAGATTGAACTTTTCCATCTTCGATT
This sequence comes from Asobara japonica, assembly GCA_026005395.1. Taxonomy (NCBI): domain Eukaryota; kingdom Metazoa; phylum Arthropoda; class Insecta; order Hymenoptera; family Braconidae; genus Asobara; species Asobara japonica. The sequence goes on from BQMI01000211.1 coordinate 293,831, forward strand.
AGCACATGTGTTCCATTGGGTCTTATTGATGATGATTCTGAGTGGGACAGAGCAATGTCAGAAGGACAGAATTGGATGATGCCTCTTCAATTACGTCATTTATTTGTACGTATTCTGATGTATTGCCATCCTAATAGACCAGAAGAACTATGGGAACAATACAAACAGGCAATGTCAGAAGATTTCCAAAGACAGTATAATCAATCGGAAGCCGAAAGCAAAGCATACCACGCAATAAACGCTCTCCTCAGTTATGAAGGTTGTCACCTCTCTAATTATCCTACGATGCCTCCAATCATACAATATGAAGACCCTGCTGACGTCGATATTAGTATGAATTAAGAATCTCAGCAACAACATAGAATTAAAGGCCAGAACTACTATAACACATTAAATTCTGATCAAAGAACTATTGTGGATACTATCATGGGAGTAGCTTTGTCAAATCAAATCAGAAATGAAAATTCCTGTTTTTATATTGATGGCCCAGGTGGATCAGGGAAAACTTACAGTTACGTTACACTATATCATTTGTTGAAAGCTGAGAAGAAGAAGGTTTGTACAATGGCTTTTACGGGTATAGCTGCTATATTGCTCCCGAAAGGTAAATGTGTACATAAAATTTTCGGTATGCCTGTTCCGTTATTCTCAGATTCTATGCCAAGTATAAAAAATCAATCAGAAGCTGCACAAAACTTTTCATTTAAGATGAAGCGCCAATGGCACCTAGATATGCTCTGGAACTAGCTGCTAGAACACTACGTGATTTAACTGGAAATCATATGCCATTTGGTGGAAAAATTATGGTGCTCGGTGGGGATTTCAAACAGTTACTACCAGTAAAACCTCATGCGGCTCGAACAGAATTGGTCAATTTATCAATCAAATTCAGTTTATTGTGGAAATATTTCACGTCATTTTCATTGACAGCAAATATGAGAACATTGCCAAGTGAAGTTGAATTCGCGAAGTATTTATTGTCGATTGGCGATGGAAGCTTGAACGATAAAGAGGATCAAATACTGGTTACCTCATCAATGGGTAACTCCCAGAAATGATGACATCGTTAAAACTATCTTTGAAAAATTGATTACGGAACATAAACATGGCGAATTATCAAAAGTTGCTGTTTTGTCTGCTCGGAACGTGGATGTGAATGATATGAATAACCGAGTTGTCGACTTATTAGATAACACTACAGAACGAATTTATACCAGTATGGATGCTGTAGAAGCGAGTAATGATGAAAATATGAGTAATATAATAATGCCAGAGTTTTTGAACACTTTGAATCCAAATAATATTCCTCCACATGAACTTCGTCTACTAAATAATTGTATCGTTATGTTGATTCGCAATTTCAGTATAAACGAGGGCTTATGTAACGGGACTAGATTACACGTATTGGAACTCGCAAATAATCTTCCACGATGTCGCATTCTCACAGGTGATAACTCGGGAAATATTGTATTCATACATCGCATTACTTTATATTGTGAAGATATTTATCCGTTTACATTTAAGAGACGACAGTTACCAATCAAATTAGCATTTGCAATGACTATCAACAAAAGTCAGGGTCAAACTTTTGAGTCAACTGGACTAGATTTACGTAAAGATGTGTTCAGTCACGGACATTTGTATGTAGCTTTTTGACGAGTACGACCATCCGACTCTTTGAAAATCTTCATTGGAGAGCAACGATCAAGTGATAAAATATAAGAATTATGTTTATAAAGAATTACTCATATAGATGATAAACTGTAGCAATTTTTTCCAATCCTTGAACCTGGCAATTTAAATATTTCATAATCATGCTGTGAGATGAATTTTAAAGCCACACGGATAAAATCACTCAGTGCGCGGAGCGCGCTTTCGGTCTCGTACTAACTCGGCGGTGCGTGTCCTGACTGCTAGAATCTTCATATTCCCGTCGACCGAATCACGACTCACTCAGGGGTTCAATGGGCGCCAAGATAACTCTGAGAGGCGAGAGGTTTGTATCTCTCGCCTCAAAGAATCCGTTTTCTCTAATCGGGAGATGCAGGTGCATCTCCCTATGCTCGCCACGATCGATATACTCGAAGGGACGCCATTTTCCTGGCCTTATGGAAGCCAGTGCCATTAAGCCCGCTCTCACCGAGGTTTGTAACCACTCGGCTCAAGCGTCCGCATTCGACTCTCACGAGATCTCCTAGAGCCTTTCTCCCCTTAGTCTGGATATCTCGGCGGCGGTAGGAACTACGTTACCCCACCACGGCTAATCAACCCGACGGGATCACGGGGGCGCTAGTCGTCTCACCTAGTCCTCGGCCTCTAGTCTACCCCGCCATGGCCTGTGAATCCGCTAAGTTGGGATGCCTGTACGTCGGCCTTTAACTCTCCGCCAACAGAGCGGAATCCACATATGGCGATCATCTAATAACGTCCTCCAGAAGATGGGGCGCTGTCTCACCCAGACTCGCTTACCCACGTCCTTCTTTGGATGAAATTGATGATACCCCATATAGGAGTTTAATAGGGCGCCTGATGTACGTATGGGTATATACTAAACCGATTTTAACGCCTCCATAACCATTTTGAGTAGATATACGAATAGAACTAATGATGAGTTGTGAATTCCTCAAAAGGGCCCTGAGATATTTGACAGGCACGGCAGTTTTGAAATTGATCTCCAAAGAAATGATTGAACAAATGATCATTCGTTATGCTGATTCACACTGGGCTAGTGATGAAAATGATAGAAACAGCACAACAGACTACATATTTAAATTGTTTGTTGGAATACACAGAGACGGTTGTCCGTAGCAGTTGAGGATGAAAATGAATTCAGAAAGATTAGACCAATGAACTATACATATTGCATATAGTGTAAATTCATTATGGCCGATTACGTTTTTCTGGGTTTTTCTAGAGCTTGCGACAGAATCTTGAGCCATATTTGTTCTCCCAGAGAAGTCATGGTACCGTTAAATAGACTAAGGTTTGATGGGTGGTACATTTTTACATACTGCGAAGCTTGTCTTGGTACGTATTGAATTCATTGACTAAGACATGAACAATGAAACAAAGGAGGTCGAACTGTGTAGGGTGGAAATAGCCACAAACAGCATAGTTATGAAGGTGGCAGCGGTCACCACGATCATAGGAAGATATAAGGAAGTACGACTAAGGTTTGATCTCGCGCGGCTACTACTCACTTCACGTTCAAATATCTGTTGTCTCGAGAAGTTTGTTTAACTTCTCTTAAATGAATGTGATAAATTGTTATTGAATAATGAACTTGATAAGTGAAATAACCAATGAGATGAAAGGAGATCCCCGATATACGTTTAATTTTCGAACCATTTGAAGAAACAGGGTCCCGGACCGGAACTCAAAAGTGAAGTATAAAATATTCTTCCTCATTATAGTTTAAGCAAATATTGTTGCAATTTGGGATTGGTTGATCGTCTAGTATCTTGAATAATTAGTTAGCAACTAGGAACTAACAAAGGATCTGCATACTCTTCTGAGGTTTACACATAAAATCCAAGATTGAAATATAAACAAAAGTCACGGAAAGTGAGCTGTAAGTAGAGCAAATCTTATGTTTAATATAGATTTACCATCGGGTAATCATTAAATCCCACTAGCATGGGCGGAAAACAATAGAAGAGCTATTTGGGTGAGAGACTGTCAACCAACAAATTAATTCAATAAAAAGAAGACAAAATCATGTGACGTGAAATAATGCCGCCACTTAAGATTAGGATGAGCGAAGAGGAGAGGTAGGGCGTTCAAGACCTCTGACCACCTAGAAGATGACAACTTAGGCAAGGGAATCTGCGGGAGCCAGCCCAGCACAACAATAACCTGGCTCCAGACTAGAACTGGAGAAACCAGGGTGCGAGTGGCGACGACGAAGCAGACCAGATCTGGATCAGATTCTGAGAGAGAGACAGCTCCAGGATACGAAGGATTGACAACCCGCACCTTCGCATACAGGGAATGCCGGAATACGGAATGCGTCAGGAGGTTTCGTAACTCGCCACCGAGGATACCCGGGTTAAGTTAAGGAGTTGACATCCCGAAGGAAATCCCACAGTCCTTCCCCCCGCCCGAGCCGAAAAGGAATCACACTGAAAGTGTGGCGACGCGAGCCCCACCTCGTTTCCCAGGACGTCGTAGAGTAGAGTCGAGTCGAGAGCGGAGTCCCGACCGAAGGGGTCGAGGCTGAGCGCTCGAGAGATTTGGATGTGTGCCGTTGCTCGAGTAAGAGCATGGCGTGTAGGTGTACCAAAACCTACAGCCTGAGCAGTCGAGGCATACATAACCCGTGCATCCACGAACCCATCCCGGAAGAGTACGAACACGTGGGATTAGAGATGACGATATCTCAGCTCACCCCAGTAACGGATCTGGGTCAGCAAAGTACCGAGATTGGAGCACTGTCAATGCGCCAGAGCGGACCTGGTCTAATAGTCCGTAAGATAAGTTTAGTTAGAATTACCCTCTCACCCAAAGGGCGCAAGCTTAGGGTGAGCCCAGTCGGGTGGCACCTGAGAACCCAAAGTCACCTGGCGCCCAAAAGGAATTAGGAACAGGGGATGGGGATCGCGGAGTAGGTTGGGAGCCACCCAGGTCCAATCAAGGGTGCGCTCCCTAAAAATAAATGTTACAGCACTCAACGACCCATAACTCTTTGAGTGAAAAATTGAAAGATGGGAGTAACAAACAATCCTGTTACGAGCACAATTCAGAGATAAAACATTGGAGATAGAAAACCATAATTTTCCATGCATTTCTGCCTTTCAACATTTTTTTACCCAATGGCAGTGGAATAATGCGATACACACCTCGAACTGATAATTGCACAGGATTTCACCATTTTCTCGGAGTAAATTCACACAGATCGTGCGGGACTATTCAGACAGATTTTGACAACCCATAAATCAATTATCTGAGTTACGAATCCGCCCCCTAACTTACCGAGCCATCGTAGGCCGCAAATTTTGACCGCTGAACGAAGTGGAATGAATGAAAACTAACAATCGCTTATGTTTTTCAATATGACATTCCCCTAATCGCCAATCTGCATTCTCATTTTTACGTTTATTCATTTACTTCCATTTCATACAATTCCCACTAAGATAGTGATTTCTGGTTATGGAGCTGGAAAGAAGTTGAAGGGAAGCACAGTGAACTTATCCTCTGTTTTGCAGCCTGAGACCACAGCACAAGCATGTTGGCAGGTGAAGGCTGTTCACGACTGATAGAAGACAGCTTCGTGATGTGACGTGAAAATTGAATGGAGTTATCTACTTGAATTGCCGTGGAGATGTGCAGATAATTATTTTGTTGGAAAGAACTATAGTTGAAAACTTTGCCATAGGCGATACACCACTTTAGGGAGCATCACACGGATTGTGTAAGTATTGCAACGATGAGCGTTTTGAGGATAGGTGGTTGAATTGAAAGATTTTACCCAATTAAATGAAAGAATCCCGCCGCAGAATGGCATCCCAAACGACTTGGTTTACCTTTTTAGGGTAAATAAGCAAGGAATCAGTGACCTTTGCCGAAGTAGTAACACCGAGTTGGTGGTAGACCTGGTGTTATTGTGCATCATAGGTGTTTCGTTCAATTCACGTTAATTATTTATTGATACGAGACCGGTGGCGAGGCCTTCGCACGCGCATTTCCTGTTTCTGCCGCAACAGAATAGAAAAACCGAACATTGCATTCAGATTTTAACGCTCATTCAAAACTAATTTGCTGCGGTTTCAGACATTTTCCAGCGATTGTTGATTCCGCGGAAAATCCGTTTCTGCCAACTTGAACATAAATTGGCAGAAACAAAATGAAAAGTGAACAGGCTTCAAATTTTTAGTGATAAGACATGGAGCGAATTTAAAGTAAATTATATGTCCGTGAAAGACATGTTCACGAGTTCAATTACAAAAGTGAATATTGTACAAATTCTCGTCCTGAAACTTCACAAACTCATTTCCCCGCAGTTGTTCCGCGTTTTTGGGTATGAATTTCAAATGTGCATTTTTTTCTGATTTTAAAAAATTTCCCAGATGAAATACGCCTCTCACTTGCCAATTTATGTAAAGAATCTCTGCATTTTCTCATTAACGGGGTTAAGATAACTTCGCCGCCGATTGGCCTTTACAAAATATGAATTTGCTCATTCACATACATAAAACAATGACAGAGCTTAGATGAACGGCTTCCCATCTTAGCGACACTATTTCCGCTTGAAGTAACTCTGGGATTATCGAGACGGAATGTTGTACGATATTTATTGTTGTAATGGAATCCCTAAACATGTTTTTAAATCAAATATAATTCACTTTACACGGTAAAGCGGCGAGGGAAGATGGTGTTGCAGCAGAATTTCTAAAGTATCCACCAGGCAACTGGAAACAGGAGCTGTCGACAATAATCCAAAAAGGGTGGCTGACGGCCAATTGTATACCAGTGTTCCTAATTTCATGATTGCTATTTTTTCCTCTGTAACCAGTCGTTGAACATTCAATTGCCGTGTCGGAAAATCTAGGAATGGGAAACCGAAATTACAAATCGGGAAGTTTTGTTTGTGCTCCCAACGGGGGCAAACATACTTTCATCCCACTAGTTAGTTAATTAATTAGGCGCGTGTATGGCCAGTATTCCAGCGGCCATTTCTACCTGTAAAAATCTCTCTAAGTCAGTGGATAGCCTGAAAACGGGCACAGATTTTTATTCTAAACGCTATACTTGGTAACAAAATCAAGCACAAAGGTGACAACGTTTACGCGGCGTTCATTGACCTAAGTTTAAGGCAGTTTTCGATACAGTAGACCGAGATTTTCTTTTAAAAGAACTTTGAGAGTGAAAAATCCGGGCCCGCGTTTACGAGATGGTTAAAACTATATATAGCTAGTCTGAAAATGAAGTTATTATGGGGGATGGAATAACGGATAGAATCAGCACCGGGAAGGGTTCGAGAGAGAGTCAACTGCCTGAAATATGCAGATCATATAGTGGTGCTGGCGGAAGATGCAAGGGAACTCCATATGTTGAATATGGCCGCACGGTACTTCCAAAAAATTCGACTAGACATGAATGTCAAGAAAACAGAAATTGTGGTATTTAGGGGGGGGGGGAAGCGAACGCGGAAAGTGGAACGCTGGAATATCAATGGAGCTGAAATTGATGCCAATAGGTTCAGATACTGAGAATTTTTGTTTTCATCGCGAAAGACGTATGAGGCACACACTGGAAAATGGCAGGAAAGGGTGTGAAGGCTGTGAATACGGCATGGGGGGTCACGGCGAGGGCGGAATTGAGTTCGCTGAAGAGTAGATTGTATATTCTGAACGTATCAGGGAAATCAGGGGCCACGTATGGAAATAAGCTATGGGGCGTGTCCCCAAAATTGCCAATGGAAAAAGTGTGGGAGCGAGTGGTTAAAATTGGAATGGGGGTATCCCGCAATACCCCAGGATATCTGTGGAGAGTTGAAAGTGAGAGAGAGGAGTTACTCATCGAGACGAGACGGAGAACGACAAACGCCCTGGCGGGCGTAACCAGATTGGGGGAGCATAGACTGGTCAAGATCTGTCTACGGGAAGAGCGGGGAGCTCTGGGAAACTGCAATCCCTGGAAATGAAGCAAGGAGCTGCGAGAGGTATTAAGGGGTTACATGGGTTTTACGGTTTCAAAAAATCGATTTTTTTTGTCTTCTTAAATTCTACGTGTGTAGAATATTCCTAAAGTTCCTAAAGGAATAGAAAAAGCCCTAAAATTCTTTATTTAATCCATTCAAGTCAATCCGAGTAATAGTTGTGAAAATAGAGACCAAAGAAGGTCCGTGCTCAAAGTTAGCTCTGATGAAAATCGTCTCTGCGCCGCGGAGAGAAAATCTGCTAATGAGAATCGTGAAGCTAGCATTCGTCATAGACAAGAGCAAAAGCATGGCCTGAACATTGCAGCTGCGGCAGGTGGTTTGCTTTATGGCCGAGGAATGGATTACGGAATGTATGTTAAAAAAAAATCGTGGTTTCATTTTCACTCAAAATTTTGAACGCGTTTTACCCATGTAGGGTTTGCCGACATATACAACTCGGCCAAGCATCGGGCCAAAGTCGGCGGGCCGAGCGTCGGGCTCCCAATTAATGGCCGATCATGGTTGCGCCGAGTGTTGGATCGACCGAGGATCGGCTACCAACTGAGGGTCGTTCTTCGGCCGAATCATTTTTTGGAGCAGATATTTTCGGTTTCGACATATTCACTTTTTTGGAGCAGACATTTTTTGTATTTCAAGCGCATCACGGTTCGAAGTGACTGGAGGGGATAGTGGAATTGAACCGCCACGTTGACCCAAGTCCAGTCTCGCTGTAGCTTTACTCCCAGAGGTTCTCCATGACAAAATAAACTTTCTTCTAAATAAAAATCAGTTTTATCAAAATTCACTAAAAACAACAAAAAATTATGAAATCACGCAGTGCCTATAATCAAAGAAAATATCGTGCTCTGAAGAAAGAGAAAAAAAGGAATCAAAATGAAAGTATTGGAGTGAGTAATGAATCTAACGTCCAAAACGCTCCCAGTTCCAATAACGACAATTGGGTTTATGACCTAAGTGCTGAGCCCGAGGATGGTGCAGGTGCGCTACCTTCAAGTCTTGAAAGTGAAATTTTTAATCTATCTGATGACATTCAAGCTTGCATGAGTATTTCATCTATCGGCGATGAAGCTGATATGAATATTTCGTCTAGCACTGATGGGGTTGGTTTAGATATTGCATATCTGAACAAAAGTGAGAGTGAAGAACCAAATAGACAAGATCTTGACCAAGTAGATTTACGAGCGAGTTTACGCGGCTGGGCATTGAAACATCTATCTTCATTGAAATTAAAGGTGGTTTCTGAGCTATTGGTCATTTTAAGAAAGGCTGGGCACGCGAATCTCCCGAAGACCTGTCACACTCTCATTGGGACACCTCACCGCACGGAACTAACTACAATGTTGAGTGCTAATGGTACCAATGGCCAATGGATTTACATTGGTATTGAAAAGACCCTAGGGAAGATGATCTCTTCGTCTGTCTATGTGGAGGATCAGATATCATTACTAGTTCACATCGATGGTATGCAGCTCTATAAAAGTTCTAAATGTGCGGTCTGGTCGATAACAATCAAAATTCACCACAGAGACTACGAGACTTCTCCCGCTGTGGTCGGTCTTTACCTTGGAGAAACAAAACCTCATTCATTCAATGAATATTTGGACGACTTCATCACCGAGACTAATACCCTGACAGAGCGTGGAGTAACAATAGATAACAAGTTGTATGCTTTCAAAATCCTGGCTATAACTGCCGATGCACCTGCTCGATTTTCCATGAAACGTTGCAAAAATGCTGGCGGATACTGTGCTTGCGAGAGGTGTATGACGAAAGGTATCTCCGATGGCGCAGGTCGATCACAAACCCGAGTATACCCAGAGATGAATAGTACTAAACGTACTAAGGAATCATTCCAAGCCCGGTGCCAGCCCGACCATCATCACCAAGGAGAAAGTCCACTGTTGCGAATAATCCATTTCGATCCAATAAAACAGGTCGTCCTTGATGCTATGCATTTGTTTTATTGTTGCATTATGAAAGAACTATTAGAAAAGTGGCTGTCCAGGGGAAGTGCACAACGTATCGAGCCAGCCAAAGTTCGGGTTTCACAGAGCCTATTAGCTGAACCGATTGCTGATATCCCCAAAGAGTTTCAGCGTAAGAAGTTCGACATTTCCTCATTTTCTGGATGGAAGGCAACTCAGCTACGATTTTTTCTGCATTACTGTGGTCCAATAATTCTGCAGAACATTCTATCAGAAAATTATTACAGGCATTTTATACTATTGTATACAGCGTGTCGTATTCTGAATCATAATGAGTTGATTTTTACGCATCACGAGACTGCCAGAGAATCGTTACATACTTTTTGCGTCCGAAAGGGATCTATGCAATCGTTCAATTTTGACATTTTCTAATGTTGCCTGGAAATGATGTAGAATGGTGTGAAACGTAAAGATATGATGTTTGTAGAAAAAGTATGTCCGTTCAACCCTCGGCTGGGTCATTTTCTGAAATCAATTTTTAGAAAATGAAATGAATAAAGGACTAAAAAAGATTCAAAAAATATGAAATTTTGTGAGATAATTGGCAATAGTTTGGTGAAGGTCTGTGCACAGTTTCAGCTTGATGCATTAGTTTTTGAGATATGAGGATTTGTTTATAAATCGTTTTTTGTGAATATCTCGAAAACTACGCCACCAAATTCAATTCTTTTTTTTTTGAAAATATTAGTCTCGATGCCATCTATCTCAATCAGTCAAAAAACATATACCCGTTCCCACTAAAATTTCGAGTTATTGCCCTTTTTCTGTTTTTCTCATAAAATGCTTGTTCACACGATAACTGTATGACCAAAAGAGATTTTTACTTGTAATTTGGCACGAAGTTGGGGCTTATGGTAGTAATGATTCCTATTGAATTTCAGCTCGATCGATCCATTACTTTTTGAGATATAAGGATTTGTTTACAAATCGTTATTTGTGAATATCTCGAAAACTACGCAACCAAATTCAATTCATTTTTTTTGAAAATATTCGTCTCGATGCCATCTATCTCAATCAATCAAAAAACATATACCCGTTCCCGCTAAAATTTCGAGTTATTGCCCTTTTTCTGTTTTTCTCATAAAATTCTTGTTAAACGTTAACTGTAGGAACAAATAGAGATATTAATTGATCAATTGACCCAATGAATCAATCTAATTCTTAAAAGTGAGGTTAAATGGGGGGTTCTTGGACACTGGTAACATAAATTAAATTTATTTTATTTGCGTGTTCAAAAATGTCATTGCTTCGCGTATTTTCCTATTCAAAAGACGACCGTTCACCTATTGGACCCCGTACATCTATTGGATCCCGTACATCTATTGGATCCCTTAGGGAGGGTGAGGCAAAATGAAATGACGGACCAGGTTGACTGATTACCACTATAAGGACAAACTTCATCCCATCTCTCACAATTAATAATTCAGGAAAACATTCGGAAGCTATCTACTAATGGCATTGGTAGAAATGAAAATAAGATTCCATAATGAATACATCTCAGGAATACATTCAAATGGGGGACCCGAACAATTCACCGCTTGTTTTTATCTATTACCTTCATTATATGGACCTAGATCTCAAATCCTTAGTATGCACAACCTTCTGTATGTCACAGATGATGTTGATACTTTTGAAGTTCCCCTAAGTGACCTGCCTGCATTTTGGGGGGAAAATTACATTGGTATTTTCAGAAAACTTGTGAAATCTCCCCTCAAACCCCTTACTCAAATTGCAAACAGGTTGAGTGAACTAGAATGCGCTGAGCGCATAAAGATTAAAAAACGTTCAGTAATGGAAAACATAAATGTGGATAAAGTGGGTGGAAAATTGATTTATGATGGTGAAGAGTTTTATACGCTTCTGTCTGTTGAATTATTTGGAGTCACAATAAAAGCATCGCACCCAGACAATGCAGTTTTATTATCTGATGGAAAAGTTTCCATTGTTAATAAAATTTGATTGAAAACAAACGAGCGAAAGCTTGAGAATCTTTATTTAGTCGGATATGAAGAAAAAAAAAGAGAAAAAGTCTTTGAATGTGCTACAAACAATTATGAAGTATCCTCCATTGATATAGGTCTCATCAAAATCGTGCAATTTTCACAACAGAAACTAATTGTTGCAGCAAAAGAAATGAAGTATAAGTGTGTGATATTGAAATCCGAAGGCTCTTTTTATGTAACATCGTTTCTCCATGCTTATCACAGTTTTCAACGATAATTTGTGATTATTCAAATCATTTTTTTATGTTAGAAAGATTATCCACCATTTATGCAATAAAATGATGAAACATGACACTACCAATACTGATTTCCATTTTTCAATTATTAATTTGCTTATTTCAATTATTAAATATTATTAAATTGATTATTTCAATTATTATTTTTTTCTTCTACTACCGAGGTCTCAGACATGCTACAATCGAAATCTTTATATCTGCAGGGTGATTTTCTTGTAATTTTGTGATAGAATCATTGCAGTAGCGAAGTGGCAAATGGTAAAAAGTTCACTGTTTACCGTTTAAGGGAATCAATCATTTTTTTTTGCGCCTCTTTTGAAAAGTCTAATGCAAGCTACAAGAAATCTATCTATAAAACTTATCTGCATAAGAGCGAATCATATCTTTCATATTTTGGCGCCAACTAAATTCAAATCTAGTACGCAATGTGAACAGAGTGCGGCGCTCTGCATCATTCGTGGAATGGCGGTGACGCGAAGCAACCTGTTCAGACTGGCTAAGCCGGTAGTTTCTTTCCAATAATAAAAAGATGCATACTCAATATCAATTTGATTAGTCAATATATTGGGCGGCAGTCGATGGAGCAGTGATAGTGATCGATTAAGTGCTGTGATTTTAACGACTAAGAGAATTCGTGTTATTGACGGAAAACGGATACCGGGTGGACTATTGCTGCCTGCAAGATAATTATCTCAAATTTCTAACACCAGTGTATCTAATGACTGACCCAGACTGTTCACCTCTGGGTTACATTCACGTGTATGGAGATTTTTCCTCTCATGTCAAACAAAATATGAAAATTAACCTTGTCAGCTGATTCAATAATTTCCTCTGTCATTGACCATAACCTTCGATCCTATGCCATCATCTAAGGACTTTACCCGCATTTTCATTTTTTTTTTCTCATGACCGCTTCTTGCTGTCGATGGGGGGAGCATCAAAATGGCTGAATTTGTCGTTTTTCTGATTTGGAAGAAATAAAAAAAATCTGTAACGTAAAAATACGAGATTTCGCGAACATGTATCGATTTCCTCACTTTGTCCACTTCATAATCAACTTCGTATAAATTTCGAACACTTTTGAACAGATCTAATTTTTTTTTTATCGAAACAACTTATCTCAATATCTTCTATTTTAATGAATCGAAAACTTTATACCTGTTCACTTCAAATTTCCAAAATATCTTAATTCGTCAACGCAGTCCCATTTTTATTCAATAACAAAAAGATCAACTTTCAATGAACCGAAAAAAACTATCCACTTGCTTTTATGAAACCGATTTTTTAATTTTGCAAAATGTTTTTTTCTTCCGGAGTTCCTATTCTTTAAATTGTCTGAGAATTACAAGGATGCCTCAACCGTATATCAGACCTTATGCGATAGTCCGGTTTTCAAGGAAGAAGGGACAACGTATCGATCTCATCGATGCGGTTCCAGGAGTATGGATAACTCTTCTAGATGATGGCACATACTGCTGCAAATATCCTCCAGAAGAGTTCTATAGCAAAATGTCACAATTGAGAAAGAAGCGTGGGTTTCCTGATCCCAGCTGGGAGCCTTTTCAAGTCACAGTGCTGTCTGGTGCAAGTAAGTTCATATTGAAGTCCATATTCTGATTTGAAAAAATGAAAGGATAAGTGAAACAATTAGTATGTATTTCTCAATTGTATTTTTTCTCTAGCGGATCTGCAACAAGCTATGAGACGCCTCGATTGAGCCACTCGACACACCCAGTGTGCCAGCACAGACAGCGAGACGAGAAAGGAAACGGAACCTTCAGTTTTGCCGAGTCACCAGGTTAATCAAATATTGCACAACACAGTCTTGACTCCAAAGACTTCAGCATCGCGACAAGATAGCAACGCTAAGAAGAATGTGCGCACTCCGACCTCACAGACGTCAACTCGAAAGTCAAAGACTTCTTCACCAAAAAATCCTGGAGGAGTGAAGACAAGATTTTCCTTTTCTGGACCACGATCTCCCTGTCAAGAAGCATCTAGAAAAGAACTCGAATTTATAGCAGTTCTGACGACTCTGATTGCAGGTTTGCTCTCAGAGATTTGAGCAACAAGAATTGCAGCGTGGCATCCTCTGGTTTGTATTTTGTATTATTATCGATCAAGTGAATCTCAGAAAAACTTCCTATTTTCTAACGGAAATTTGTCGATGCTAGATATAACTGATTATTTCCGTTTTCTTTTCTGATGACATTTTTAGGAATTTGTTGAATTGTCAAGGACATGGTTACTTAGAATTTCAGTAGCAAGACCATATAATTTTATACATGATGAAATTTATACGCGAAAATTGCGTTCAATTTTTCTAAAAGATTTTTGTTTCGTCAATTTTTGAAATTTCTATGGGGAACAATGTTATTAATGTCGAGACGACCATCTAACTACTGATTATTTTAAACAGCTTCTGATGCATCTACACCACGTAATGATCCTGGTAGGAAATTCGGGCAGTCCCCAAACAAAGACTCCAGCAGAGACACGGCGGAGTTAACAGAAACTAGAGGTAAGAATTTCCAGATGAACTAGTGAATTGGTAAGACTTGTATAGAGTTGATTAGAGTCGATTCTCTCCTAGTTTCTTCATTTCAAAGAAAAATATTTCAATGATGAAAGAACTACCTGGACACAATACTCTGTTTCTGAGTTGAGGATTGAAATTGCATTGTTGCGAGCGTTGCACAACATTGACGGAACTAAGATTTTCCGAGAATTTGACATCGAAAACAAATTTGAGGGTAAACTGACCTGAGCAATAACGATCAAATTCTTCGTGTTTTTTATTATTGTCGTGTATTTTTTTAGAAATTTACCGCAAGAGAAATTGCAATTTTTGTTGTGTATCATGAAAAAGGTTTCTCTGAAATTTGTGGATCATTCCTCCAAAATTACAAGTAAGATTTTTAATGTGATTCTGGGTTTTATCATTGAACTGTTTTGTGATCGATCGAAGGTGGGAGCCTTCGAGATAGCGTATCCCCGAGAGGCTCTACATCTCAATGGTCTGAAATGTTGAATAATCCGGATAAAACACGCAAACGCAGCCAAGAAAGGACCAAGAATTGACAGATTCTGACTCTGCGGAGCGAGCATTTCGCAGTGGATCTATCTCCAGAATGTTTGAGACTCCAAAAAATTCATCTGCGAAGGAATGTAAACGAGAGTTTTTGGAAAATGAAGGTATAATTTCACACAGCTATAATTTGAGGTACCTTCTTGATTATTTAAAAAATTGTCAACCGCAAATTGAGCATTGGAGAAATATATGGTTTTTCATGGGGAAATTTGGTCTCAAGTGCCAAGATTCCTGTATACTTTGCTAGATTCCTTCAATGTCGCATAAATAATATAAAAAATATATTTCAACGGCTAAATTGTCAATAATGCACCGAATTTTGTTCGAATCAGCTGGGAGTTTTTACGAACCCGGAGAATTCATAGAGATGCTACTGACAATTCGGTTTTTCCTTAATCGTATACTTCACGAGCTGAAAATTCTGCCGCTTCTTTGTAATAAAATGAAAAACTTTCAAAATCTTTCCATTGCGTATTTGAAGACTCAGGTTCCTCAATTGGTCCTTGAATTTTCAGTGATCTTTCTTTCCAAAGATCGAATCAATCACATGTTCAAATTAGGATTCGAGAAATTCAGAATAATATAGATTTGAAGATTGAGTCGATGCACTGCTTACAATGTTTTAGAACTTCAAATTATGGAAAAAACTTTCTGGATTCAATTCGAAAACGTCATAGTACCATAAATTAATGATATATTGAGAATATATACGATATTGATATGAATGATAGTACATTAATTCTATTGTCAACCGATAAACTCGTATAAGTTTACTTTCCCTCGAGTTCAGGTATTGGTGAATCAATACAGATGTGAAAAATTTTATACGACCCTTTTCTGTAGCCCGAATCTCGCTAATTACTCTCTATAATTAAACTTTCGCGAAATTCACTTATCCTACTTGACCAATCCACAATAGAATTATTCATTCAATATTTATATTAATTTTTTGAAAGTATTATCGACCAAAACTCATATATTTAAGGTAATTATCAATAATTTTTTGTCTTCTCCCTCAGATCCAATCATTCAATATGTCTGCAAACGATTCGACCGATTAGAAACCCTAATAGATTCCGCAAAGCGCAGCATTCTGTGCGATGTTGATCGAAAAATTAAAGCAGTCAACGCCAACATTGCTGCAATGAAAGGAGCACGAGCTCCAGTAGACTTGGACGCAATTC
This sequence comes from Asobara japonica, assembly GCA_026005395.1. Lineage (NCBI taxonomy): Eukaryota > Metazoa > Arthropoda > Insecta > Hymenoptera > Braconidae > Asobara > Asobara japonica. Next base: position 309,990 of record BQMI01000211.1, read on the forward strand.
ATAAAACTCTCGATACTGCTCTTCCACTGACTCAACTCAACGACTTCTTACGTTTTGAGGCAGAATTGGGCTTGGATGAGGAAAAGACAACAGCATTGGTAGAATAATTTGACCACTTACATATAAAGCTCATATTCCTCAGAAATGACTTTTCTTCGTTTTTTTTCAGATCGCTCTTTTTGAATATCTGGCCGGGAGTTATTCATCACTTTCATCTTGTATCTCTAATCTTCTCCCTGCTGTCTTCACTAAAGTTGTCCAAAGAGAGTACTCTGGTCAAGGAACAACAAAACGTGGACTGCCCGTCAAAAGAAGTTTCAAGGACACGACGACGTTTTCATGTTTTGAAGGTATTGATGCTTTGTCAGCAGCAAAAGATTCATAAACTTCTCCTCGGAACGTTGGGTGAATATGCTGAGAAATTGTATCAGAGTTTTATATGCCTAATGATTTTGTGATTAAGAAAGTTTCAGGAGAAAAGTTCCAACAGAAATTCAAAATCTATTGAATTTTTTTTCATGTATTCAACAATATCGATGCTACAGATTAATAATAATTTTGAGGCACTCCCAATAGAGGTACTATCGAATTGAGGTAGAATTCCAATAGAATGATGTAACGGCTTCGTTACGATTCCTATCGATTTTTTTTATTAGTGTTAAATTGGAAAATGTGTGTATGGGGAGGAGTTGAAAACCTCTCACTCTCCCAAAGAGTAGGAAATTTTTAATTAATATCTTCATTTTTGTGAGAAATTGACTCAAGGGTTTTGCATTCTAGTGGCGATGAGGAAAAAATTCATGGATACGACCGATAACATCATATCCAAAGTAGGAAAGTGGCTAACTCGACGGGGTGATCGGGAGGGTGGACAGAAAAATCGCCCAGCACAACAATTGCCTTAGACTCCACTTCAGACAAATTACTTACATTATAGTCATCAATATGATTAATTATACGTACCGTTGGAAAATAACGAAAATTCTAATAAACATTTTCTTTAAATAAATTACTGTCGACCTCGATTTTATAATACCCCGATATTTGGCCATACAAGTAACCAATCATCGGCCGATGATTAATGCCCACATTGGGTAGACATTGGCGTGGTTGAGCGGCCCTCGCTAACGCGCCATTGATCGGCGGATGATCGGCCAGTCGTCGGTGCCGATCATCGGCAAGCTCGGTGCCGACCTCGGCCCAATGTTTGGCCGTTTTGTCAAACCCTACATGTGCCCACATGGGCACAAATGAGGTGTGGTAACATAGGGAGGGCTGATAGTAAAGGGTACAAGAAAACTGGTTGTAGGCTATGTGGCGAAGAACGCGAGGATCTGGATTAAGGGTGAGATCCTCAAAGAACTCTGGGATGACTGGAGGTTAGCAAGGGGTAGACCCGAATCGACTGAGGAGTTTTCGAGAGAGAGGCCTAAGAAGGAACTTTGCAAATTTGTACGGGAGTGGGAAAAACTCGCCAGAGACCTGGACATAACAGGCTCGTCGAGTGTCTCTTCTCCCGTACCAGAAGGGTAATCGAGGGTTCTCTTCGGACTCTAAGCTACGTCGAAGAAAGGGGGGGGGGGGGGCTTGATCGCCTACTAAAGGGTGGGACGTCGAGGGAGTACTGCCTGACTATCTTCAGTTCAAATAGCATTGTGTTAGGGTCAGGGGCAAACAATTAATTCCATGAAGTAGAGGCTCCCGCACCTTGAGTTCATCAAGTCCCTGTACCTAGTATGCAGAAAGCGTTGAAGCTGGGGCACCTTTACTCAATGCATTCCAAAGAGCAAAAATTTAATTATGTAATTATATTTACGTGATTAAATTGAAGATAGATCGAAATTTAAGAGAAAAAAATCCCGACAGTCCTGGTCGGGATTCGAACCCGAGACTCCCAGTCGGGATTCGAACCCGAGACTCCCAGTATCGCGCCGGGTACTTTTCCAACTAAGCTACCGGCTTGACTTGAAAATTGTTTATTAAACAATTGTTACATATACACACTATATAAAGTTTAACCTAATTCTTCATTATTCCATATGATTGTGATTATTTACACTATGATTCGATATAAGAAAAAATGGCTTCTAAAAAACCTCATAATTAATGGGTGCAAGTGGAGAGGGGGAGAGCGGAATATATGGCGAGGTGGCAAATAGTGGTTGGTCAGCGAGACCAATTGGATTTCTTGTCAATATTGATGTTTTGGAGTTGGGACTTTGAGAGGGTTTTCTGTTTAATTTCAAACGTGTCGTTGATCTTATCGATAAATTCATCTATGGTTGCCATGCCCCACGTGTTGTGCATTTCCAAAATCGAAGTTCTTCTTCTAAAGTTGCCTGCTATTCGCAAAAATTTATTTTGGATAACTTGAAGATGATTCAGGTGCATCTTCGCTGCATTGTGCCAGGCAGGACAACCATATGTGATAATTGGTCGAATTGATCCTTTATACCACGTCAGTTTTAAAATCTGACTGAGTGCCTGCCATTTTAGTAAATTATACAATCTTACTAGAATAATTTTTGTTTTCATCTTGATTTCAGATATATGTTTTTTCCACAGGAGTTTGGAATCAATGAGTAAACCTAAATATTTCACAGAATGGGTTGGGGTAATTGTATTGCTACGAATAGTTAAAGCCGGCTTGGCCCTGGAGCTACTAAATGAGATTGCTTCTATTTTAGCAGCATTCCTTTGAATTTTCCATTTCATTAATTCACTGATTGTCAGGGAAGCTGCATTTTCGATTCTCCTGACAGCTTTATTGATTGATTTGCTAGCTGAGTATAAAGCGATGTCGTCAGCATTGCCTGCAATAGAAACATTGTTTGAAATTCTGCTAAAAACAGAAGCAATGTACAGATTGAATAGTACGGGGGAGAGGATAGACCCTTGTGGAACTCCCGCGACGATTTGGGTTTCATCGGAAGCAGTGATTCAACTCTAACTTGAATATTTCTATTTGAAAGATATGACAGTAGAATTTTACATAAATATTGAGGTACATTTAAGCTGTCGAGTTTATATATAAGGCATGTGGGCCAAACAGAATCAAAGGCCTTCTCGCTGCCCAGGACAATAAGAACGGTATCTTCTTTCCGGTCTTTCTCGGATTTTATATCATTGGAAATTCTGACCACCTGGTGGCAGGTCGAGTGTGCTGTTCAGAATCGAAATTGATTCGTAGGCATTAGTTGTAACTCTTCGATGGGTTCCTTGAGACCAGCTACAATTATTCGTTCAAAAAGTTCCGCCAATACCGGTAGGAGGCTAATCGACCTGTAGCTTACCCGATACGAAGGAGGCTTACCAGGCTTGAGAATCGGTATGACCACCGCTCCTTTCCAGAGTTCCGGGACATATTGTTTGAGGAGGCATGCATTATATATATTTGTCAGTAAGCTTATTGCTTTAATCGGGAGGTTTTTCAGCGCTATACAGTCAACTCCCCCACTAGTGCGCGTCCCACAAGTTGATGGGTCCCTATAGTCAGTATCATCATCACCCCACACCCACTATCGCCTCAAGCGCCGCCTCCCCACCACTGAGCAAATTCTTTCGCGTGACTCTGAATGCTACCTCACTGCGCTTACTAGTATCCGGGAGTGAGTGAAGTAGGAGAGGGTCACTTGCCGGACAGGGCGGTGGAGCGTCCGGTCCAGCGTAGTGTACTAGTGGGAAAGTCGACTGTGTTGGGAATATTATTCACACCCAGGACTGATTTAGTTTTTAGGTTTTTTTTATGGAGCAAATGATTTCACGGGGGTTTGTGAGGAATGTAGTGGGAGTTTCAATTGGCGCTTTGAGAATAGTTTTTTCACATGAGCTGTGACTTGTTGTTCAAATGATTTATTTCTTCGCGAGGCCGATAATTCATGGATATTCGCATAGTGTGTACAAAGTGTATTTGCCTTGGCATGGTCTTCTGTGTGGATCTTATTGTTGGACTTCAGTGTAGGAATTTTGCTTTTGCCGGTATTATTAAAATATTTTGCTACGCGCCATATTGAGTGATCATTTAGGTTTATGTTTCTGAGTTTCTTTTCCCAAGTTATTTATTCCCATTCGTATAGTTTACACCAGATTTCTTTGATCAGCTGAGTTTTGTTTGAGTTTGTTTGAGTTTTATTAAGGAGGCTACTTCGGGTGGGAGAGCAGCATGGGTGGATTCCAGGGCTGTTTGAATAGTTTTAGTGACATTTATTATGTGTTTATCTGTTGCTTCAGTGTTATTACACGAGGGGTTTGGTGTAGAAATCTCATCATTTATGATGTCCTTGAATTTTTTCCAGTCAGTTTTCGCCTAGTTTAATATTTTGGATGGTTCTGGTGAGGCTGGTTTGCCAAATAGAATTTTAATATTATTTCTATGGACAATATACATTAATACGTTTGAAGGGTTCGGTTCGAGCGCAAAAATGTTAGTGGCTAAGACATTTATTATGTTTGTAGGAGGATCGTGGATGGTTCAGAAGTGGATACAAAAAGGTATCCATAGGATGCGATGATTGTAATCTTCTCAATGGGGGTGTCATTTCGTTGGAGTTTAGAGATCATGTCCTTAATCTCTGAGATGATTTCCGGAATTCTGAGGGATTTTAGTTCGTCAAGGACTCGTTTCGCTGTGTTAATATAGTTTTTAGTGCTACTTAAATAAGATTCCGGGACAAGTGTCTCCATTGGGATGGTCCTATGTTCAGCAGTGGGTGCGTCAACATTCTTTCTCGAGGTTTCCGCCGTTGGAAAGAGAGGAGCGTAGGTGGGCCTGGACATGTTGGCAGTCGAAATAGGAGTTGGCTCAGGGACTACACGAGACTGGAGGAAATGGATGTTCCTTTCCAGATTCTGGATCGTAGCAAAGTGATGTGTAGCGGGCAATTCCATTGCTGCTATGCTGGGTCTGGGAGGTTGTGCTCGTTTTTTTCCATGAAACTTTTTACGCATGGGCCACTCTCTATAACTGGCCGTATGAGCTAGTCCGCAGTTCGCACACTTGACTGTTTTGGAGGTGCAGGCTTGAACGTCGTGATTTGACGCATACTTGAAGCATCTGAGGTTCAGATTGCAGTGCTGGCTTGCATGGTCAAACCTTTGGCACCTGAAACACTGGGTCGATTGCTCGGATTTCACGTACTTTTCTATCCTGTACGTGTGATAGAAAATAGTTTTAATATCAGCGAAGCTCGGTAGTAGCTCGGTAGTAGCCTGTTTTCACTTGTGTCTCCGTCTTTGTTTACTTTCACAAATTGGCGACCGGGAAGTACGTTAATGTGGTGTTTTGATAATTCAGCTTGAATTTCGGCTTCTGAAAAGCTGGTGGGAAGCTCTTTCAAAATAATTTTTTTCGGTCGCTGACTTTTAAGACTGAAGGTGAAAAAATTGTAATTTTTCCGTTCCAGGATACTTGCGATTTTGTCGTAGTCCTGCGTCATTCGTAGGTGGAAGATGTGGTACTTCCATTAAATTTCATTCAAAAATTTTTATCTGCGGCGTTGGTTTGCACAAAGTCGATTAATTGTCAGGTCTCCAGTATTTCCTTTTCGATGATGATTGGAGGCACTGAAGTTTGTTTTTGAAAATCTTGGGGTCCATCAGAAGATTTGAGAGTTTTGTGGATGCTAGCGAGATCCGAGCTCGCGCTAGCAGAAATTTTCATAACCGTTTTTTTTGTTAACTTCCCGATCTTAGGGAAGTTATTGTTATGAGTAGGAAAATCGAAATTGGAAATTTCACTTGATCTCCAGGTTTGATGACCCCTAGAAACGTTTCCAACCATTTTGAGCGAGATGTTTGTCTGTGTGAGTGTGTGTGTATATGCGAGCAAAATTTTGTCGAACGCTTTCTCCCAGACAAATCATGCGATTTACGTTTTTTTTTATACTCATTGGATAGGTTTCCGCCTAACTTAACCCTGATTAGATTTTGAACATAATCGACCCAGCGGTTTTATAGTTATTAAGAAATTAATTGTTTATATCGCTGCGTCGTGAGAACGATTGAAGATAGGAAAAAAATGATTCAATCAAATTTCTTCCACACACAAAACTTCATATTTAATGTTATATAACTTTTTTGGCTGCCACCAATAGTTTATTGCTATTAACAAATTCAATTGTTTAGATCGCTATATAGTAAGAACAGTTAGAGATCTGCAACAATGTGTCAAATGAAAGTCGTTCCAAACGTATAAATACATATTCGATGTTTTAGACTTTTTTGGCTAACACCCATAGTTAATTGTCATCAACAAAATCGATTGTTTATATGACTTGATCGTGAGAATAATTCGAGATACGGAACAAAGTCTAACGAAAACCGTTCCACACGTAAAAAAACACATTCGATGTGTTATGCTTTTTTTGGCTAACACCCATAGTTAATTGTTATTAACAAAATCGACTGTTTATTTCGCTCGATCGTGAGAATAATCCGAGATACGCAATAAAGTGTCTAATGAAAGTCTTTCCACACATGAGAATACACATTGAATGCTTTATGACTTTTTTGGCAACACCCATAGTTAATTGGTATTAATAAAGTGAATTGTTTATATTGCTCGATCCCGAAAACGACTAGAGATACGAAACAGAGTATCCAATGAAAGTCGTTCCACACATGAAAATGCACATTTGATGTTATATGACTTTGTTTACCAACACCCATAGTCAATTGGTATAAACAAATTGAATGGTTTATGTCGCTCCATCGTGAGAATAATTCGAGATACGAAATAAAGTGTCCAATGAAAGTCGTTCCACACATGAAAATGCCCATTTGATGTTTTATGACCTTTTTTGCCAGCACCCATAGTTAATTGTTATTAACAAATTGAATGGTTTATGTCGCTCTATCACGACAATAATTAGAGATACGAAATGAGTTGTTGAATACAAGTTGTTCCACACGTAAAAGTACACATTTGATTTTTTATGACTTGTTATGCTAACACTCATAGTTTTTCACAAATTAAATCGTTTATCTAGCTCTATCGCAAGAAAGGATATATTTTTTTCAAAAATCTCTTTATATTTTAAGAATTTCACATATTTGGTAATTTTGAAAAGTTTAAAACGTTTACAGTTTGAGACACACACCGAAATTTTGTATATAACATATGCGGCGGAACGATCGGGAAGTTATTGGTTCGACCCATAGAGGGTCAAATCCAGATCCCGTTTATTTATTTTTTTTGGGTCTTCCGTAGGAGGACTCGTTTTGGCTTTCCTTTTTGGAGCCAAAGGAATTTTAAGGTTTTTTATGTTCGACACTGTAGTGCCAAAACTTTTATACGATTTATAATTTCACTGTACTATAAGCGCGGTACGTTTGAAATTCATATTTCGTAGAGAGCGGTAGACATGCGTCCGCACGACACCGACTCAAAACAAATACTGTTGGCCACTCCCGTTGGTGACGAGAAGAAATATATTATGTTCATTTTTTTCTTAATCTTACTGCTGACTTTTCAAAAGCTAACTCACTAACTTAATTTTGAAATCATCAACTCAATTTTTTTATTGTTAAAAGCAAACTAAAAAATTTTCTGATCCCTCAAAAATTAGCCCTAAATGAGCTCCAAAAGATGGTCCCATCTTTTAGACATACGAGAGGGACGGAGACAAAAAAAAACACACACACACACATTTACCCGAAACTTGATGGGAAATATTTTGGATACGTAAAACACAAGTCACAACTCAATACAAGCCGGCCGTCCTCGGGTCCCCCATTCGACTGTGCCAAATATGTCACCGTTTTTGTTTATTTCCCCCAATCTCATTGGTGGTAAGCTTCCGAATGGTCCGATTGTACCCAAAATCAAAATGTTCCAGTATTGAAAGACCTTTTTCCAGACGAGCGGAAACAAAAACAGGAATATCTCATATCACCCAAAGTAATTGACTAAAAGTTGTTGATTTTTCGCCGAACCACGGTTTTTCGCATGGATGACACTCTCATTTCAAAACTATTGCACTTATCGATATGAACCAAACGGCATTTTACGCTTTACATGTCTGGCTATGGCCTCAAGCAGAACCAGAAATATTCATTATTATTTAAAAAACTTATAAACAATTAAAAGTGAAAAAAAAAGTTGAAAAAATTCAGAAGTCAGCCATTTTGTTCTTTTTCATTGAAAATGTTTCATTCTACTTGAGGCCATAGCCAACTCAATACAGAACATGAAACCGTTTTGTTTTTTGCTTTCAGATAATTCTTTTCCAAGAAATTATGCCATCCATCTACGAAGTAGATAACTTTCAGCAGCCATTTTCAAGACCGCCATTTTGGAAAAAAAATGGGATGAATACTTATCGAGAATGAAGTAATAAAAGAACCGTAAATATGAAAAAATTGAAATCTAGAAAATTAATGATGCGATTGAATCGCTATTCAATAGCGTTCTTCACCATAACAAAAGGAACCGCTGTTTCGAATTTCAAGTTTTTATCTCAATTTTTGCGAACTCTAGAGTGCGAATCAACACAAAAAGTACAACCGAAGTCAAAAATTGAAGAATAGGAATATCTCATGTTACCCAAACTAATAGACTGTTCTTCAACTATATCATAGGTCTCGTCAACGCACATTCTTGAAAAAAAACCCAACAAAATCGGTTGAATAATTATCGAGAAATAAAATAAAAACTGTGAAAACGAAAAAATTTAAATCTAGAAAACTAATGATACGATCAAATCGCCATTCAAGAGGGTTCTTCACCACAACAAGAGGAACCTCTGTCTCTAATTTCAAGTTTTTACCTCAATTTTTGCAAACGTTAGAGTGCAAAAAGCAAAGATAACTGTAAAAAACAGAAAAATTGAAATATGTCCGATTTCTCGTGAGCAACCTACTAGATGTTCTTCGACCATTCCCTGAATCTCGTTGAGACGCACATTTTGATAAAAAAAGAAATTAAAGAGTATTCATTAGTTTCAGAGATATGAACAATCGAAGGAAAAAAGGAAAAAATCGATTTCTAAGAAACTTACCGGCAGATTTCACTGAAATTGCGCCCACAGCTAGACGTACTCAATACCAATAACTGACAATTTTTTCAGATTTTATCCTCAAAATTTAGTCCCTTTTATGTTAAATTTTGTAAGTAAAGATCCTCGAAAAAAATTGATACATACAGACACTATGTTCAAACTTCGTATTTTTACGTTTCAAACCATTATATATCATTTACAAGCATAATGAGCGAAAGCGAAAATTGACCGATTGCAATGCTTCCATTCGGAAGCGAAAAAGAGATGAAATCGGGGTATTTACTAGAACTTTCCAAAAATCAGGAAGTTAATAACAATGTATATACCGCTCCAATTTCACCAAAAATCTTTGACGCTCCATTCTCCATAGAAATACTGCAATTGCAATCTTAATAACGGCGATGACTTCATTCGTGCACTTATTACATGAATGGTTGTTTAAACGACCATACCTCCTGACTGATGAAAAAAGTCATTGAACATAAAATGTGTATTTCTGCAAAGTGAATAACTTCTCTTTCATTTATCTGTATCTAAGTACGGTAAGCTGGCGGTGAAAAATAGCGGAATGGAAGTTCCATTATTTCATAATTTAAAGCTAATTTGGATCTAATTAGAGCTGTAAAAAAAATTTTGAGCTAATATTATTTTTGAGAAAAACTTGTTGAGCTAACTTTTTGTATGTTGGCCAGAAAATGATTTGAAAAATGGACAAAACTTTCTTGTCGATATCAAATAATTTGAAGCGTATTCGGAGCTAATTCGAGCTCTAAAAAAAGAATTAGAAAAAAGAGAAAAATTAGCTCAATTTTGTTTATAGCTCGAATGAGCTTAAAGTTATCTGACATCCAAAATTAAATTTTGTCCATTTCTCAAGTCATTTTCCAGCCAACGTGCAAAAAGTTAGCTCCTACACTTTTTTCTTAGAAATGGCATTAGCTTACAATTTTCTTTACAGATCCAATGAGCTCCAGATTAGCTTCGAATTATGTGATATCGAAAATAAAATTTTGTGAATTTTTGAGTCATTTTCTGGCGAACATACAAAAAAGTTAGCTGAACACGTTTTTCTCAAAAATAATATTAGCTCAAAATCAGGAGATGCGGTAGTGTCTCTAGACAAGTACGTACCACCCTATGAGTCAGCCGATGGTCTCTACCGCACTCCGATACAGCTAAATTGAGGGGCATAAAATTGAAAAATAAAATACCCCGATTGTATTATACTTGGAGCGCCGTTTTTTTTTATATAAACTCAATTTATGATAATCTTCTTCCATTGACAATTAAAAAAAAAGACCTTCGACAGTTTTATAATTAATTAAAAATAACTGGACCAAAATGTTCTTCATGCACGAATTGTTCGTGGACATGGTAGTGGTGTTAGTGGCTCACGGACGGTCTTTCACCAGTGTGAGTCACAAACATACTACGGGGCTGCGGATAGTACGCATGTGTAACCGACCGTCATTTTTCGACTGACGGAAATTTCGTCCTCATATTAGTCACCAGGGGTCTAATAATTATGTTCTTTTTCTTTCCGTGTAGACGTAATTTTTGAAAAAAAAAAAAATCAAATCGATCCAGCTGTTCAGGAGAAATCGTGTCATAAAAAAAGCTCACATACGTACGTAGATACATACATACATACATACATACATACATACATACATACATACATACATACACCCACACACACACACACACACACACACACACACACTTCTTTGAAAACGTGTCAGGATGATGCTAAACGTCGAGAAAAGTGAAAATTTCATCGATCTGACACTTTTCATTTTCCGCGCCATTACAATAACTTTCCTTATCGGGAAGTTAAAAAACCTATAGGGGAGGTGGATGTAAAACGGACACCTGAAGAAAAAAATCACGGTTTCGCAAAACAAGCGTACTCAGAAACTTTCTAATGCTTCACAAAATAAACACATAAAAGGACATTATCCGTCCATGATGTTTTATTTTCATGAGGTGAGCGCAAAACGGACACTAGGCAAAATTCAATGATTTAATTTTTTTTTACTTTTTCTTCTTATCATTTTTTAAAATCACCGTATAATGTTGATCACTAAAAATCAACACATATTTCCCATCTGCATTCCATTTTAGTGAAATTTAGTCCCCCATGAGCCGCACACCATCTAGCTGCTTCAAAATGTTTCCGCGCATGCGCATTCACTTGAAATACCCCCCACCCCCAACCACTCTTGCTTTTCCGGCAATCAAATTCAAAAACGGCATGGAGAGACGAAGGAATTCACAAACTCCTACACAATTGCCCACCCATTGTTAACTTCCCGATCTAGGGAAGTTATTGTAATGACCCCGAAATTAAAAAGTGCCAGATCCATGAAATTTGCACGTTTCTCGACGTTTTGCATCATCCTGAAGTGATTTCAGAGAAGTGTCTGTATATGTGTGTGTGTGTGTAAACAAAAACTTTGTTCAACGTTTCCGGCGGAACCACCGTAGCGATTCACGTTTTTTTTTTTTTTTTTATCGACGCGACTTACTGCTCTCCAGGTCTGACAGGAACGATTTACGCGAAAAATTATTTGTTCTATTATTATTAACAAATTTAATAGTTTATATCGCTCTATCGCAAGAACGGGTTGAGATACGAAAAAACGTGTTGAATGAAAGTTGTTTCCCACCACGAAATATACATTTTTTTGCATGACTTTTTTTGATAACACCCGTAGTTAATTGTTAGTAATAAAAAAGATTGTTTATATCGCAGCGGCGTGAGAACGGTGGAAGATACAAAACAAATTAGTCGATGACAATTGTTCCAAACACAAAAATACATGTTTTATGTCGTATAACTTTTTTTGCTAACACCGCTAGTTAATTGTTATTAACGAATTCAATTGTTTATATCGCTCTCTCGCAAGAACGGTTTGAGATACGAAAAAAAGGGTTTAATGGAAGTTGCTTGCCGTCAGCAAATACACAGTTGACCTTTTATGACTTTTTTTTATAACACCCGTAGTTAATTGTTAGTAACAAAAAAGATCGCATCAAACTTTCACATGAAAATTTGAGGTTTTCTCACTTGAATGAAGAGGAGAAAATATCGTTAATAGAAATCTTAGAAAATTTCAAATCCACGATGCAGTTACCAGGTGTTTCCCCAGGAAGTACCAATCATCTAGAGCATGAAATTCCATTGATGAGATTCCATGAGATTCCATTAAAACCCAACTCAGCACCAATCAATGCTAAGCCGCATCGATTACCAAATTCTCAAATGGGAGAAGTTGATCGCCAGGTGGGGGAGATGCTGCAAAATGGGGTTGTGCGCCCTAGCAAAAGCCAGTGGAATGCGCCATTGCTGGTTGTTCCGAAGAAACTGGATGCATCTGGGCAGGTCAAGTTCCGTGTGGTTGTTGATTTCAGGCGCCTGAATGACGTCACGCTTGGAGATTCATTTCCATTGCCGAATATTTCGGATATCTTAGACCGATTGGGAGAAATACGCAAAGTATTTCTCAACATTGGACTTGGCTTCCGGATTTCATCAGATTCCTGTAAGGGAGGAGGACAAATTTAAGACTGCATTTTCTACACCGTATGGGCACTACGAGTTCAATCGTATGCCGTTCGGGTTGAAAGGAGGACCCGCTACATTTCAGAGGCTGATGAATTCTGTGTTGACCGGGGTTCAAGGAATCCGACGCTTTGTTTATCTAGATGACATCGTAATCTTTGGACAAAGCCTGGAAAAACACAATAGGAGGTTGACAGAAGTTTTAGAGCGTCTAAGAGAGGCTAATCTGAAGTTACAACCAGATAAGTGTAACTTTTTGAGGAAGGAAGTGGTATATCTGGGTCACGTGATTACCAATGATGGCATCAAGACTGATCCCAGCAAAAGCGAGGCAGTTTCTAATTTTCCAGCTCCACAGAATGAACAGGAGATCATGTCCTTCCTGGGCCTAGCAGGCTATTACCGGAAATTTATTAAGGATGTCTCAAAAATTGCCAAGCCACTCACAGAACTGCTAAAGAAGGAAGTCACCTGGACCTGGGGGGAGAGGGAGCAGGCAGCTTTTGATAATCTCAAAGAATGCCTGATTACAGCGCCAATACTCCAGTACCAGAATTTCGAGCAAACCTTCTTATTGACGACAGATGCTTCCAACAAAGCAATAGGAGCCGTCCTTTCTCAAGGAGAAATAGGCAAAGCCAATAGCTTACGCCAGCAGGACTCTCAACAAAGCTGAGCAGAATTACAGCACTATAGAAAAGGAGCTTTTGGCTATAGTATGGGGTGTCAAACATTTTAGACCCTACTTATATGGCCGGAAGTTCATCGTAGTCACAGATCACAGAACTTTAAAATGGATCTTCAACGTAAAGGACCCAGGATCCCGTATCATCCATTGGAGAATTTTATTAGAGGAGCATGAATACGAAGTAGTACACAAGGCTGGAAAATTGAATACAAATGCTGATGCCTTGAGTCGCATAAATGTGGTAACTCGAGCACAAGCAAAGACAGAGACAGAAGACTCGGTCATTGCACCAGCCGAGGAAGACATTCCTACGATATTACGGGAGTATAATGATCCACCGATTGTAGGACATCCAGGAGTGCAACGGATGTACGCAAAACTCAAATTAAAATCCTTCTGGAAGGGGATGAAGGCAGATGTAGAGAACTACGTCAAGTACTGTAAAGAGTGCCAAATGGGGTCAAGTTACCAAGGTACCAATGGTGATTGGAGAAAGTCCTGACACCGCTTTTGAGCAGTGTTCCATGGATATAGTTGGGCCTTTAGTTGTCACACAGGCAGGCAAATAAATACATCTTGACTTTCCAAGATGCACTCACCAAATTCAGCAGGGCCATACCTATTCCGGATCAAGAGGCCAATAGAGTAGGACGCGCATTCGCGGAAAAAATTGTATTGGAATTTGGAACACCACAGAGACTTCTTACTGACCAAGGCAGGAATTTTATTAGTGACATTTCCAAAAATGTTTGCAAGCTGTTGAAAATTAAAAAGATTCAGACAACAGCGTATCATCCACAGACGAATGGGATTGTGGAGCGGTCACACCGAACGTTATCAGAATTTTCAAGAGGTTTCATCCGGGAATATCAGACTGATTGGGATACATGGTTGCCATATGCAACATTGGCATACAACACAACACCCCATTCAGCGACCAAAAAGACACCATTTGAGTTGCTCTTTGGCAGATGTGCTGAATTGCCAACAACCCTCAAACAAGCACCACGTGTCACCTATTCCTCTGATGACTTCGCACAGGAGCTCCGAGAGAGGTTACGTGGTGCTCATCAGGAGGCAAAGGGGGCTTTGGCCAGAGAGAGGGAGAAGTCAAAAATTCAGTACGACAGGGATGCAGAGCATATGGAGTATGATGTCGGAGACAAGGTTCTTCTTAGAAATGAAGTTCTGCGTCGAGGACGATTGAAGAAACTTATGCAGCCCTGGATAGGCCCTTATGAGGTTATTGAACAGAACTCGGATGCCAACTACACCAGTAGGTATGGAAATAAGCAAACAAGCAGTCGGTCATCGAATGCCCGCATTCGAATGCATAACGGTTATTTTCATTTCGTTTAACGTTGCCTTTTTATTTCCACCAATTTCATTGGTGGTATGCTTCCGAACTGTACCGGCTTTGGAATGGTACCAAATGGAACATTTGTGTAAAATTTCAAGTCTCTATGACAACAACTGTAGGAGGAGATGCGGGAACAAAAATTTTGGATATTAACCAGAAAAATTGAAATAACCCGAATGTTTTTGAGTCCAGCTTCATATTTCTCAATTGCATTCCATACATACCATTGAGGCAACTGTTTTGAGAAAAAAAAATCAAAATCCGTTCAATAGTTTTTGAGATATTGAATAAAATGAATTTCTAGTAAAAATTGAATATCTCAGAAACTAATGGAAATTTTCAAAAATCCAAACCACTTGCACATATAGATAGCAAATGGAACATTTGTGTAAAATTTCAAGTCTCTAGGACAACAACTGTAGGAGCAGATGCGCGAACAAAAATTTTAAGTGAGAAAAACACACAAGTTTAAATAACTCGAAAACTCTCTACGGACGCATATGTGTTTTTTGATTCCCTCTTATAGATGGCGTGATGAGGAAGATTTCAAAAAGAAAAACAAGATGATACAAAAAGGAAGAATGATGAAGAAAAGGAGAAAGAGGAATTAGGAGCTAAACGCATACAGAAAGCTGCGGAACAAACGCAGAAGTGGATACAGGAACAACAGAAGCGTTTGAGTCAAGACGCAGATAAGAAAGCAATCGAGAATCGAAATTAAATAGATTCATCCACTATTTCCTGTACAATCTAATCATAACAATAATTCCAATCATGTCCACGTAACAAGAATATACATCTCGATCTAAAAAGGAAATAGTATTTTCTCAATAGTAGCTAGAACATGATTTTATTCGGAAGGTCGGGAAACGCCTGTATAGACCTTAATTTTTTTAGTTTTTAGATAGGATTTAGATAGTTGCCATTGAGACCAACTTTTTGAGAGCTTTTGGAGAATACCTTCGTTTTATGCTAAGGATGGTTGGTATCCCAGAGAGGCTCGATTGACCCAGTGGTTACCGAGATATTCGAGTTTTTCTGAAAATCGATTATGCGTCATACCTTGAAAACTAATGGACCGATATGACACATAATCGATTTTAAGAAAAACTCGAATATCTCGAAAACTACTCGGTCAATCGAGCCTATCTGAAATACCAACCGTCCTTATCATAAAACAAAGGTATCCTCCAAGGTTCATGCTGATATGTCCATTTTTGCGACCGCTAGAGAGCGTACAACGATTTTTTGAAAAAAAACCGAATAGTGGTGATATCTCGAAAACTTTGCAGGAACGCCTATACAGGGTGTCCCGCAACTGCGCACTCTAAATTTGAGGGTGGGAAGAGGGCAAAATTTGGAGTCGAAAGTTCCTTTTCCACTTTTCTCTCCGAGGCCCCCCCACCGAGTTACTCAATTTTTAAATGAGCGAATCAGAGCGTAGCTCCGCCCCCTTTACCAGTGGTTCTCCATTGAATAGTTATGAATTAGTTTTCACATGTTCAACGTCACATGTCCCATGTGTGTATGAGTATGTGTACATGTATGTGTATGTGTATGTGTACATGTATGTGCATATGAATGTGTTTTTTTTTCCTACTCTTTCTCTATTCGTATTCACCCACGTAACCGCTGGTAGGCATTACTTCATGGGCAATACTACGGATCAGAGTACCCACCCATTGCGGCTGGGGCCGACTTCGCCATTTCAGCTCATCGTATTTCTAATCACAGGGTAAACCTCCAGAAACCCCTGTGATACGATGGCGGGCGTCTACGATGGAACCCTCCCTCCCCCCCCCCCCCGCGCGACGGGTCGCGTTCGATCCCGGCTCACGGTCTCACTTCATGGATACCGCCGATAGCACACACGGAATGTTCCTGCCATCGGTCGGAGTCCGTGAGAAAACATTTTTCAGAAAAAATATTTTCAGTGAGCGGGAATCGAACGCGGGACCTTTAGAATAGGAGGCAGACACTCTACCCACTACACCAGAGCCCCTTGACTTGACTTGAAAATTGTTTATTAACATTTGTCATATATACATACTATATACAGTATTAATATCTTAAGTGCTACGCTCTAGATCACCAGCCATTGGCTTTATATCTAATATGATTAAAGTTTAACCTAATTTTTCATTTTTAGAATGTTTGTGAATTTTTACATGATGACTCGATATAAGGAAAAATGACTTCTAAAAAACCTTATAAGTAATGGGCGCATGAGGGGCGGGGGAGAAAGGGATATATGGAAAGGTGGGACAAAAACAGGTGGTCAGTGAGACCAATTTGCTTTCTTATCAATGTTGATGTTTTGGAGCTGGGGATTAGGATCGGATTGTAGTTTAAATTTAAATGTCGAATTTATTCTATCGATAAATTTACCTATGGTTGCCATGCCCAGCGTATTGTGCATGCCGACCATTTTATTATCCATAAAGATTTATTTTAGACAAATTGAGGATGATTTAAGTGGGTTAGTGCTGCATCGTGCAAGGCAGGACAGCCATAAGAGATAGGTCTGATTAACCCTTCGTATAAAGTAAGTTTCAGAGATTGACTGAGCGTTGGAGATTTCAGCAAATTATACAATCGTACTAGAATAATTTTAGTCTTGACCTTGATATCAGATATAAGTTTTTTCCACAGGAGGTTGGAATCAAGGTGTAAACCTAAATATTTCACAGAAACGGTTGAGGTAATCTTATTGCTACGCAAAGTTAAAGTCGGTTTGGCCTTGGAGCTAGTAAATAAGGTTGCTACTGATTTAGTAGCATTCACTTGAATTTTCCGTTTATTTAAATCGCTGTTTTTAAGAGAAGCAGAATTTTCTATTCTTCTCACAGCTTTATTGATCGATTTGCTAGGTAAGTACAGAGCAATGTGATCAGCATAGCCTGCAATGAATACATTTCTAGGTATTCTGTTAAAAACAGAAGCGATGTATAGGTTGAATAGTACACGGGAGAGGATATCCCATTGCGGGACTCCCGCGACAATTTGCGTTTTAACGGAAAGTAGTGATTTGACTCTAACTTGAATATATCTATTTGAATTTCTGATTCTGACCAACTCGTGGCGGGTCGAGTGTTCTGAACGGAAACCGAATTGGTTTGTAGGTATTAAGTGTAGCTCATCGATAGATTTTATGAGACGTAATAGAATTATTCGCTCAAAGTGTTTTGCGGGTACCGGTATCAGACTGAGTTTGAGCGCAAAAATGTCAATGGCTAAGATATTTATTATGTTTGTAGGAGGATCGTGGGTGGTTCAGCGGTGGATTCGAACAGGTATGCATAGGATGCGATGATTGTGATTTTATCAAGGGGGGTGTCAGCTCTTTGGATTTTAGAGATCATGTTCTTAATCTCTGAGAGGTTTTCGAGAATTCTAAGGGATTTTAGGTCATCAAGGACTTGTGTCACTGTATTAATAAAGTTTTTACTTGTACTTAAATGTAATGGCGGATCGTCAGTCTCCATCGGAATGGTCCTAGGTTCAGCGGTGGGTGCGTCAACATTCGTTCTTAAGGTTTCCATCGTTGGAAAACAAGAAGCGTAGGATGGCCTGGACATCTTCGTGGCAGTAGAGATTGGCGTAGGCTCGAGGACTGGAGGAGACTGGAGAAAATGGATGTTGCTTTCCAGGTTTTGCATCGTAGCCGAGTGTGGGGTAGCGGGCAGTTCCCGCTCTGCTCTTTTTGGTGCTGGTGGTTGGACTCTTTTTTCATGAGTCTCCACAAATTTGGTTCGTGAGGCGCACTCACGATAGCTCGCTGTGTGAGCTAGACCACAATTTGCGCACTTCAGGGAGTTACTGGTGCAGGTTTTGATGTCGTGATTGCCTGCGCATTTCACACATCTGGGATTTAAATTACAGTGCTGACTTGCGTGTCCAAATTTTTGGCACCGGTAGCACTGTGTTGGTTGTTGGGTTTTGATGTATTTTTCTATCTTAAATGTATGATAGAAAATGGTTTTAATAGCAGCGAGGCTGCTCAAGGTTACATCAGGCCCAACCGTAATTGCAAACACCGGTAGTGGCCTACTCTCTTTGCTGTCTCCGTCCTTGTTTGTTTTCACAAACTGCCGGACTGATAATACCTTTATGCCGTGTTTGGATATTTCCGCTTGAATCTCCTGCTCAGTAAAACTGGCGGGAAGACCTTTTATGATAAATTTCTTTGGACGCTCACTTTTTAGACCGAAGGTGTAAAAATGTAAATTTTGCCTTTTCAGGATACTTGCGATTTTATGATAATCCTCCGTCGATTGTAGATGGACGATGGTGGTACTACCATTGAATTTCATCCTGAAGTTTTTGTCCGAGGCGTTGACTTGCAGGAAGTTGATTAATTTTTTGGTCTCCAATTTGTCATTTTCAATAACTATTGGAGGCACTGATGTTTGTTTTTGAGCCTGTTGTGGCCCGACAGGAGTGTTTGAAGGTTTGTTGAGGCGAGCGGGTTTACAGCTCGCACTAGTTGACGGTTTAATAACGGTTTTCTTAGTTATTTTTGGGTCTTCCACAGGAGGAGTCATTTTGGCTTTCCTTTTGGGAGCCAGAGGAAGTTTGAGATTTTTGAAGTTTGACACTTTAGTGCCAAAACTTTGACAAGATTTATAAATTCACTGTACTGTAAGCTCGGTACGTTTGGAATTTATATTTTGTAGAGAGCGGTAGACATGCGTCCGCACGACACCGACTCAAAACAAATACGACACCAGAGCCCCGTCACTTGCATATGTATGTGTATGTGTATGTGTACATGTATGTGTATGTGTATGTGTATGTGTATGTGTATGTGTACATGTATGTGTATGTGTATGTGTACATGTATGTGTATGTGTACATGTATGTGTATGTGTATGAGTACCTGCAAAGTTTTCGAGATATCTCCACTTTTCGTTTTTTTTTCAAAAAATCGTTGTACGCTCTCCAGCGGTCGCAAAAATGGACATATCAGCATGAAACTTGGAGGATACCTTTGTTTTATGATAAGGACGGTTGGTATTTCAGATAGGCTCGATTGACCGCGTAGTTTCCGAGATATTCGAGTTTTTCTGAAAATCGATTATGGGTCATACCTTGAAAACTAATGGACCGATTTCAATTTTTCAGCTCTCAAAAAGTTGGTCTCAATGGCAACTATCTAAATCAATTAAGGCCTATACAGGTGTTTCCCGACCTTCCGAATAAAATCATATTCTAGCTACTATTATCAAATTATTACATGCAAAAAAAATGATATTCATATTTTCTGTAGGCTACAGTGACGAATCCACTCGAAAGCCAATTGGTATCAAATTGGTTATGAAATTCTTGAAAAAATAACTTCTTTTTGCTTCCGAAAGGAAGCTATGCAATCGTTCAACATTTTTGACATTTTCTAATTTTGCCTGGATGATTTGAAACGTAAAGATATGATGTTTGTAGAAAAAGTATGTCCGTTCAACTCTCGGCTGGGTCATTTTCGGAAATCAATTTTTAGAAAATGAAATGAATAAAGGACTAAAAAAATTTCAAAAAATATGAAATTTTGTGACATAGTTGGGAAGTGTTTGGTGAAGGTGTGTGCAAAATTTCAGCTTGATCGGTCCATTAGTTTTTGAGATATGAGGATTTGGTTATAAATAGTTTTTTGTGAATATCTCGAGAACAACGCCACCAAATCCAATTTCTTTTTTTCGGAAATGTTCGTCTCGATGCCACCCATCTCAAACAATCAAAAAACACATACCCGTTCTCACTAAAATTTCGAGTTATTGCCCTTTTTGCTGTTTTTCTCAAAAAATCGTTGTTTACGCGATAACTGTATGAGTAAAAGAGATTTTGACTTGTAATTTTGCATGAAGTTGGGGCTTATGGTAGTAATGATCCCTATTGAATTTCAGCTCAATCGGTTCATTAGTTTTTGAGATATAAGGATTTGTTTATAAATCGTTTTTTTGTGAATATCTCGAAAACTACGCAACCAAATTCAATTTATTTTTTTTGAAAATATTCGTCGCGATGCCATCTATCTCAATCAATCAAAAACATATACCCGTTCCCGCTAAAATTTCGAGTTATTGCCCTTCTTCTGTTTTTCTCAAAAAAATTCTTGTTTACACGATAACTGTTTCAAAAAAAGAGATTTTTACTTGTAATTTGGCAAGAAGTTGGGGCTTATGGTAGTGAAGATGAAATGAAATGACGGACCAGGTTCAGTGATTACCACTATAATGACAAACTTCATCCCATCTCTCACAATTAACAATTCAGGAGAACATTCGGAAGCTATCTACCAATGACATTGGTAAAGATGAAAATAAGATTCCATAATGAATACATTTGAGAAATACATTCAAATGGGGGACAATAGAGCCTACGATGGCTCGGTTGGTTACGGCGATGGATTCGTAACTCAGAGGTCCTGAGTTCAAATCCTAGCCGTGCTGATTGATACGAGCACCAATGTAATTTATTTGTAAGTGCTTTGTTTACAAACACATCGTAGACCTACGTCGCTGATTAGTAATTCGGTAGAGAGCATAAATATAGGGACGTTAAATAAAAAAAAAAAAAATGGGGGACAATTCACCGCTTGTTTATGACTATTGCCTTATCTTGATGCTCACCTCCTCCCTCGATTACAGCTCACCTCCTTCAGATGAACCGAAATGCATTCCCCTTTTCATTTATTTTCCATTGTATCCAACCGTTCATTGATGAAATGAGGCAGGCAATTGGAAGATGACATCTACTTCAACTTTATGTTTTTTTTCCAATTTTCAATTACAATATTTTGTAATGCGTCTGTCCACAGTAGTTGGTTTCTACTAGAAAATTAGGGATCGATCGTTTCCTTGAAATGCTATCAATATTTTCCAAAAACATTTCGATCTTTCATAGTTTCGAATTTTGAATCGTCTTCTTGTACTTCCAGGGGAATTTGATAAAGAACAATAAATTTTTCAGTTAAAATTATTGATTTGTTCTCACTCATATCATCAGTTGGAATGACAAATAACTTTCTTCCCTTGATTCAATTCAAATTAATTAAAAATTCTATTGTTGTCTCACTCAAAGCAACTCTTGCCCTTGTTTTAAACATTTTCGGTTTACCTTATGAATAATCGGTTGAATATTATCATCCAAAGAATTACTGTTTTGATAATTTTCCTTTTGATACAGAGAATACTTTCCAAAATAAATTATATTTATTTCATCTTCAGCCAGAATTTTCGTCGTACGGAAGAGACGATCCGTATTATAAATCGGCTCAATTACAAATCGCTTGAACCAACAGCTAACAAGAATTTTTCGCTGATGTAACTTCCTGCCTGCTACTTCTTCCCGTAATAGCACTCGAATTTTGGTTTTCTATGAAGAAATATACATGTTTCCTCACGTATGTTTGTTTAATTGATCAGTCACGGATAGATAATTCAATAACATCGACATTGAATTACATGTTATTGAATTATCTATCCGTGAAATACCTATGGGTTCGTTCGGAAGTTTACTACCAATGAAATTGGTAGCAAAAACAGATCAACAGAAAATGAAGATATATAAAGAGACAACTCAAATGGCTCCTACCAAATAGAGTCGGCCCCCTGCTTGTTGTTGTATTTTCTAGAAGTCAATTTCCAAAAATTGGCGGAGGGGGGGGGGGGACATACAGACATTGTTCCCAAACTTTGTATTTTTGCGTTTCAGACCATTCCGCATCATTTCCAGTGAAAATTAGAAAATGCCAAAATTGGACGATTGCAAAGCTTCCGTTCTGAAGCAAAAACACAAAAAGTCCATATAAACAGACTTCGACCATTTATAGAAGGATGACTATATGGACCCCAGCCTCGGAAAAATAATCAAGAGAATCTGGAATTGCTTTATAGCAAGGATAACGTATTTTCAAAGGAAAATACATGGATAACCTTTGAATTAGTTCATTATGGTAGACCCTATTTCGAGGTCAATATACGAAAAGTCCCATAGTGGGAAGCCCAAAGGGATGATCAGATCATTACATTGCTCCTTCCGCATATTGTGAATGTGACATTTGCAACCAACACATATTTGCCGTGGTTAATACCGGTACTTGGTATGCTACGACACCAAAAAATTAGGCAAAACATAGTAGAAAATCGAGTTGTGGAGTACACAATAGAAAAGGAGACTATGAGAGCAGAGGAAGTGTGCAAGCAAGTAGAGGCAAAACGGCCTTTGAAGACTCCAACCATGCCAACATGTCCGCCAATTGAACAGCGTCACAATTTTGGAAAACCACTAGAAAACCAAAAAGTTTTAAAAAAGCCAAGAAATGCAAAATTGAGACACTTAGCATTTTCAATTTCAATTTTCATCTTGTTGGGAAACATGATCGACAAGGTACGAGGGGAGGGACACGTGATCGACGAGTTCGTTCATACCCCTGGCATGCGCTTTGAGACAATTGGGAAAATGCATCTGAGCAATCAGATATGGGCCATAACTGCTGTAACAGATGTAGACCCTTGGATGCTGAGAGCTGATCAGATCGATAAACATCTGGAGGAAACTAAGCAACTTTGCGTCAAGGCTAACAAAAATGGGAAAAATTTCCTATTGATTGTGAATGAATGGATACAAGACTTTGCAGAAGTCAGGCAGACTATTTCTGGGTTATTAAAAAATAGCAGAACTTCTTCTAAAGTCCGCCGTGATCTTACAGATGGCTTAGGAACTTCTTCTAAAGTCTGCCGTGGCTTAGGAACAATTGCCAAATCATTGATTGGCACCATGGATGCTAAAGACGCGCATATCGTCAATGAGAGACTCTCACGACTTGAAATTGGCGCAGAAGGAACTTTTGATAGTTCGCGGAAACAGTTACAAATCGGTAACTCCACCCTTATGCAGTTTGAGAATACTGAAAAAGCGATTGAGAAGAATGAAGAGATCTCGATGGAGTCCATCAGAAGACAGCATTTAATGCTCCGAAATGGCACCATCCTTGTTGGGGAAATGATCAACAAGAGTGAATTGGATGAACATCTGATGATAGTAGAAATGCTATACAGAGGGGTCATCGAAGATGCTGCGCGGATAAAAAATTTACTAACGAATACTAGACCATCATTGTTCGATACCAGAACATTTACGGAGACAGGGTTAGTCACCGTTTTGAAATCAGCTAATTTACTAAAGGGTTTTAGCTTCCCCTTCGAGCTGGACATACGGGGAATGTATCATCTGCAGGAGGTATCCACCATCGGTGTGCATATGATGGGATCGAAAGTGGTCACTATGGTAGAAATACCACTGAAAGAAAGGAAAACGCATGGTTTTTCATAGCTCCAGAGCCTGAGGGAATAGTGGTCAACTGCAGGAATCGAGAAAACCGAATCACGTTTCAAGGATCAGGGATTCTGAGAGTTGAAGCTTTTTGTGAAGTAGCAGCTTCAGATTTCACAATCAAAGGTCGGAAAACTCATTCGATAGAGTCCGATACTCACGTACATCCAATGTTGAACTTGACATTGGATGAGGACATGATTATGCAACTGAAACAACGGGCTATCAAACCAGATGAAGTTCAGCTGACCAATGTCGTTGGGAACATGGAAGAGTTAAATGAACTCCATGTAGAATTGGAAGCTGCGAAGGAGAATCTGCTAGATGACCATAAGCATTTTGATTATGGAGAATTTATGCTGCACCCTTCATCGATCTTAACCATTGTGATGATAGTCCTTGCGGTGATCCTGGGACTATCCCTTTGTTGCTGGTGTCGCAAACCGTGGCCAGCGTCTTAGAGAGGGTCTTGATTCCAGGGTATCATCGTCATCAGTTGTATTAGTTATCAGTGTGAAATTTTGTAATTCAAAATTGTATCATTCGATGAATAGGGTCTAAAGAGAATATTACTAGAGGTAGTAATATTCTTCCCTAGTGGGAAGGGATGTTGTGCCCTAAAAAAGCATTATTTCCCAATGGAATTCAAAGATTATGATAACAAGAAAGTGGCACATAATATCCAAACAGACATTTGAAAATAAAATGTTATGAGAAACATAATCATATACAGTGGATTACAAGGTCGCAGCGTCAGCATTCTGAGGCTTGTTCGACGTTGTAACCATACACCCGCTAGACGGTGTATGGCCTGTTGCAATCAGAGCTGAGGAGTTTAAATACTCAGCTCTGGAATACATCGAGGCCTTTTAATTCGACAACTTTTGACAAGCTGTGTTCTCCTGATACTTTCCGTATCAATCAGAACTTTAGTTTCTTTTAATTATTGTTGAAGTTAGATATCTAATAAAGTTATCCTTCGTTAAACGTGTGAGATTAATCCGAGAACCCATCACCGCTCGGGTACTTAACAGGTTGTTGATTTCGCTGCATCATGAGAACGATTAAAGATACGAAACAAATTAGTCAATGAAAGTTGTTCCACACACAAAAACACATATTTCATGATCTATAACTTTTTTAATAACAGTTAAGTTAATTACAAATTCAATTGTTTAGATGGCTCTATCGCGAGAACGGTTCGAGATACGAAACAAAGGGTGTAATGCAAGTCGTTCCACACGTAAAAATACACATTTGACGTTCCATGACTTTTTTGCCAACAACCATAGTTAATTGTTCTTAACAAATTGTATTGTTCATCTAACTACTTCATATTAAGAATTATAATTTTTTTTAATATTTAGAGATTTCGAAAACTTTATAAAGTCCATAATAATTTGAGACAGGAACGGAAATTGTCGATATAATATATACGGCGGAACGATCGGGAAGTTGGTGGTTCGACCCGTAGAGGGTCATACCCACACCCCGTTTATTTTTTTATTAAATTATGAAATAATTGTTTACAGACTATTTTTATGCTGAGATATCAGAGCATCATTAAACTTTTCATTTTCAGAACAGCAGCGTTCAAGAAAAGTCCAGGTGATTTACAATAACTTGATGACTTTTTCAATGCTTTTGGCACATAACAAAACTGTCTGATCAAATCAATTGAAAATCCGAATAAATCATTTCGATTTTCACCTATACAGTTGCAAAATGACCGTCACATTTTTTGTATCAATTGTGGCGAACATGGTAAGTGAAATTGTGACTGGGTCACTTGTCCTTGAGGCTTCGTCAATTTATGTACGATACACTTATAAAATAATACAATGAACTGCCGCGCAATCACTCGCAAACGATTTCGGATCGATTGACCATGTAATAAAGTGATTTACACTAATTTTCAATACTGGGGTGCTAACTTTAGCCCTATTTGAATTAAAAATTTACAACTATAACAATATTAACTGTGCAGCGATGTTCATTACGTCGCAATGACGAGCAATGCATTCGTAATTCATACAAATTATTTACCAAACTTAATAATTAATATAGGGTGCTACGTTTATGGTGTCTTTGCCATAAGACGCTGAAGCTAGCAGACGGAGCTGGCAGACGCAAGGCGCTCTTTATTGTACGCCCCTGCGGGGCGCGCGGGCACAGACTAGGGCTGTCTAAAATTAACTTATCCATGCAAAACCAATTAAATAGGGGAGGGGTGAAAATTTTTGTAGGGGTCGGGGGAGGGGTGGACAATAATCGACTAGTGACCTACTTGGGATGCGCTACCATTTTGGGGCTGGAAAAAAATAAAAAGAGTCAATTTCCCTAATTTTCTATTTTTTTTTAAGGCCAAAAGTATGTCTGCCAGGGGGTGGCAAGCTAGGAGAGGGTTGCAAATTTTTGTAGGGGTTGGCGGAGGGGTGTAGAAGGATAGACTAGTGACCCTCTTGGGATGCCCTACCATTTTGGGCCTGGATAAAATCAAAAAAGTCAATTTCCCCAATTTTCAATTTTTTTGAGTCAAAAACTATGTCTGCCAGGGGGTGGCAAGCTAGGGGAGGGTTGAAAATTTTTGTAGGGATCGGGGGAGGGGTGGAGAATGATCGACTAGTGACATACTTGGGATGTGCTACCATTTTGTGCTTGAAAAACAATAAAAACAAGCAGGCGTCCTCGGGTCCCCCCATTCGACTGTGTCAAATATGTCACCGTTTTTTTTGTATTTCCCCCAATTTCATTGGTGGTAAGCTTCCGAATGGTCCAATTGCACACAAAATAAAAATGTTCCAGTATTGAAAAAGCTTTTTCCAGCCGACCGGAATCAAAAACAGTAATACCTCATATTACCCAAAGTAATTGACTCAATGTTATTCGACCAGTTCATAAATAACGTTAGAGCTCACATTTTGGAAAAAAAATGGGATGAATACTTATCGAGAAATTAAGTAATGAAACAACCGTAAAAATGAAAAAATTGAGATCTAGAAAATTAATGATGCGATTGAATCGCTATTCAATAGGGTTCTTCACCATAATAAAAGGAACCTCTGTTCCAAATTTCAAGTTTTTATCCCAATTTTTGCGGTCGCTAGAGTGCGAACAAAAACAGAAAGTAAAACCAAAGTCAAAAGTTATAAAACAGGAATATCTTATATTACCCAACCTAATTGACTCAATGCTTTTCAACAATATCATAGATCTCGTTAAGGGACACATTTTGAAAAAAAACAACAAAATCGGTTGAATAATTATCGAGAAATAAAATAAAAACCTTAAAAACGAAAAAATTCAAATCTAGAAAACTAATGATATGATCAAATGGCTCATATTGCGCAATATTGCTCTATTGCGATCCCATACTGTATTCAAAAAAACGTTAAAAAAATACTTCGAGCTCGCGAGATCCAAATTTTTTTGTAGAAAATAGTTTGGGGGGTGTTCTGTATATTCTGTGAAAAAACCAAATCGTTTCAAAATTTCTACGGGGGTTCAGGGAGGGTGAGAAGGGGAAAAATCCGGTGTTTTGGTAAAAAAAATCAGGTTAAAAATGTAAAAAAAATACTCCGAAGTGGCGAGATGCAAATCTTCTCGCACGAAATAGTTTAGGGGGGTGTTCAACATATTCTGTAAAAAAACCAAATCGTTTCAAAATTTCTACGGGGGTGCAGGAAGGGTTCAAAGGGGAAAAATCGGATTCGTAATTAAAAAAATCAATTGAAAAATTTGTAAAAAATACTCCGAAGTGGCGAGATGCTACTTTTCTTACACGAAATAGTCTGGGGGGGGTGTTCTACATATTCTGTATAAAAACCAAATCGTTTCAAAATTTCCACGGGGGTGCAAGGAGGGTTAGAAGGGAAAAAATCGGATTCGCTATTGAAAAAAAAAGATTAAAAATATAAAAAAAATACTCTGAAGAGGCGAGCTGCGATTTTTTTTTCCACGAAATAGTTTGGGGGGGTATTCTCCATATTCTGTGAAAAAACCAAACCGTTTCAAAATTTTCAGGAGGGTGCGGGGAGGGGTCAAAGGGGAAAAATCGGATTCGCTATTTAAAAAATCAATAACAAAATTTGAAAAAAATACTCCGCAGTGGCGAGATGCTAATTTTCTTGCACGACATAGTTTAGGGGGTGTTCAACATATTCTGTAAAAGAAACAAATCGTTTTAAAAGTTCCACGGGGGTGTAGGGATGGTTAAAATGGGAAAAAGCCGATGCTCTATTAAAAAAATTAATTAAAAAATTTTTTTTAAATACTCCGATGTTGCGAGATGCTAATTTTGTTGCACGAAATAGTTTGGAGAGGTGTTGGATATATTCTGTAAAAAAACGAAACTGATTCAAAATTTCCACGGGGGTGCAGGGAGGGTTAAAAGGCGAAAACCCTGACATTCTATCTAAAAAATAAATTCAAAATTTTTAAAAAAATACCCCGATGTGGCGAGATGCCAAATTTTTTGCACGAAATAGTTTGGGGGGGTGTTCTACATATTCTGTGAAAAAACCACATCGGTTCAAAATTGCCACGGGGGTGCGGGGAGGGTTCGAAGGGGGAAAATCGGATTCGTTATTTAAACAATCTATAAACATTTTTTTAAAAAATAATCCGACGTACTATTTTTGTTGGAATTTGCATTCTTCACAATAAAAGTGTTTTGATTTCATCTTGTAAATCCAGTCAGTCATTATTACTTTTCCGAATGAAAAATTTGTTATTCATCATATATCGGTAGCTATCTATCAAAACCACGTAACTGCCAGAAAAAATATTTTTTTTTCGTGAATAATATCAATTTGAACATTATGCACACGTTTTCGCAAATACGTACGTCATTTTTGATTTTTTTTTGGTAGTTACGCGTGTTTGAGGTATAGCTAACGATATATAAAGATGTTTTTATGTGACACTTTGTTTCCGATCTTCAACGATTTTTCTTTAACTTTCCCTCATAAAACCTCTCCAAGAAAATCTAGATTAAACTTTTCCCCCAGAAAACTTCTCCCTAGAATCTGTAGAAAAAATGTTAGGCGGTCCTATTTTTTTACAGAATATGTTGACCCCTCCCACTCCCCCCCCCCACTATTTCGTGCAAAAAATTGATATCTCGAGACATCGGAGTATTTTTTTTTTAATTTTTGAATTGATTTTTTCAATATAACATCGTTTTTCCCCCTTTCTACCCTCCCTGCACCCCCGTGGAAATTTTGAATCAGTTTCGTTTCTTTACAGAATATGTTGAACACCCCCCTAAAGTATTTCGTGCAAAAAACTTGGCATCGCGCGACATCGGAGTATTTTTTTTTTCATTTTTTATTGATTTTTCAAATAGCGAATCCGATTTTTCCCCTTTGAACCCTCCCCGCACCCCCGTGGAAATTTTGAAACGATTTGGTTTTTTTACAGAATATGTTGAACACCCCCCTAAACTATTTCGTGCACAAAACTTGGCATCTCGCGACATCAGAGTATTTTTAAAAAAAATTTATATTGATTTTTTAAATAGCGAATCCGATTTTTCCCCTTTGAACCCTCCCCGCACCCCCGTGGAAATTTGGAACCGATGTGGTTTTTTCACAGAATATGCAGAACACCCCCCCCCCCCCCAAACTATTTTCTACAAACGAATTTGGATCTCGCGAGCTCGGAGTATTTTTTAAACGTTTTTTTGAATACAGTATGGGATCGCAATATACACAGCCGCCACGCCGTACCGTCCGGATCAAAAACTTTGTCATGGCGGCTCGGCGGCTGGCGGCTGGCTTCAGCCTCATGTTATTCAACCATTCTTTGGAAATCGTTGAGACGCACATTTTGATAAAAAAGACATTAAAAAATATTCATTACTTTCAGAGATATGAACGATCGAAGAAAAAACAAAAAAAGTGGATTTCTAAGAAACTTACCGGCAGATTTCACTGAAATTGCGCCCACAGCTAGCTACACTCAATACCAATAACTGACAATTTTTTCAGATTTTATTCTGAAAATTTAGTCCTTTTTATGTTGAATTGTGTAAGTGAAGATTTTCGAAAAAAATTGATACATGCAGACACTATGCTCAAACTTCGTATTTTTACGTTTCAGACCACTATATATCGGTTAGAAGCATAATTAGCGAAAGTGAAAATTGAACGATTGCAATGCTTCCATTCGGAAGCGAAAATAGTAATATGTCATTGTACCCATACTAATTGACTCAATAGGGGATGGAGCGCATGCGCCAACTGAGAAACACGTGCCTAGAACAAGTACATACCAATTCTTATATATCTGTTGATCAAATACCAGTTTAAACACAATCCAGTGCTGGAAAATGAAGTGAATTGACAAATTATCCCTCGGAATAATAAATATAAGCCATTCCTCACGTTTGTTTTGCATAGTGGAGTTTTTATATCGACCCGAAAAAGTGAGATGAGAATGACAGGCCATGTCTGGCCCTCTTTTACCAAAGAAAATCGCAATCGATAAAAATCCCACCCCTGTTGTTACAAAAAACCCTGTGGGTAGACCAAACCTCGCCGCCTTAAGACTCAGAGAGAGAGCCAGGTCTACTGGCACAATTTCGGCTCTACTTAACAACAACAGTAACCCACGCAAGAGGAGCAGACCTGATGCAGACAAATCAGCCAAACCCAACAAAATATCAAAATCGAATTCATCTACGTCTCCTAGTGACCCGAACCACCCCGAAAACCCTGTTCAGACAACCGCCGAAATGCCGAAACATTCCACCGCAGTTATCCCAGACTTTTCATTACAATCCACAGCCCAATCGTTCCAATGGTTGGCAGAACAGCTGGTTGATTTGAAAAATACACAGTTGATCCAGGACTCCCACCTGGAAGAGGGTTTCGCTGAGGTGAATACCAAAGTCGAGTCTGTTGAGGCCAGCGTGAAACTCATTGAGTATGAAACCAAGAATCTCCAAGAAGACCAACAAAAAACCCTGCTCAGAGTCCAGGCTCTGGAAAAAACAGTAGAGAAAAGCGGAAACAATGAGGATTCAGCACTTCTTAGGGAAGCTCTAACTAGAATTAAGTCGCTAGAAGAAGCTGTAGCTGCTCAATCATCTAGTGGACCGAACTCGCTATTGCAAACGGAAGTGAACAGGCTCTCTCTAGTCGTAGACAATCAGGCAAGTCTTGCGAGACGCAACAATGTAATTATCAGAGGTTTGGCCCCTGAATCGTCAACAACCGATGCTGTAAGGGACCTTCTGGTCTCCAAATTTGATATCGCCCAGGTCAACTTCTCCATTAGAGCCATCGGCAGACAACAAAACTTCTTCGTCGTCCATTTCATCTCATGGGATATGAAAAATTCGGTTATGAAAGCCAAGGGCACCAAGCTAGCTGGTTCGAGCATCTCCATCGTGAACGACCTTACTCCCAGGGAAAAACAGGTTGCTTTTCTACTGAGAGAACGAGCTAGAGAAGAAAAATCGAAGGGCTCTTCAGTAAAAATTGTGCACAACAAGATTATGCTGGCTGATGGATTCATCTCATGGGATCCTATAAAGAAAATGCTGGTAAAACGGTCCATACAGCCTCCTTCAAGTCCAATGGACACCACAGTCCAACCCCACTCGCAGTCTAAAACACCAAATTCTCCAAAAAACTAGGCACCCAGCAGCTCATCCTCTCCACAGCGGTTTTCTGGAACTACAAGGACATCACTCATCTGGGCAATCTATCCGCAGACTTATACCCTTTTTTCATTGGAATCTCAGAGACTTGGCTCCGCTTCATACCTTCTAGCCTGAAGCCTTGGTCATCCAAATACGAATGTTACTGGACAACAGCCACAAGAAACGCTACAGTTGGCCGAGGCAGTGGAGGTCTGGGGGTGCTGATACACAAGGTATATAAATCGTCTCTCTTATTCACATCCCAATGGTGGATTTTCACCAGAATTGAGTTGCCCGACAGACATTATATATTTGGCCTTATCTACTTCACACCATTCAGTGATATTTTCTACGCTCTGGAGCTTTTGCAGCCTGTCCTCTCTTCCTGCCGTGCCTCGTACGAAAGCGACCCTATAATTCTGGGAGGCGACTTCAACTGCCGAATAGCCGGAATGGATAATCCAAAACCACAGGAACTTTTGATTGGATCCAGTCTGTACACCACAAGAAATTCCATGGATAAAGGCACTCCCAGCCACAAAGTTAGAAATGAACTACTGCTCAACTTCATGTCTGATAACGGATTCATCCTCCTCAACGGACGTACCCCTGGCGACCTGAATGGGGAATTCACCTTCTGTGGAGCACAGGGTCTAAGTACAGTGGATCTAATTTGGGGTAATTATGACGCCATACTCAATGTTAAGTCCTTGAAAGTGAGCGACGTCTTCTTCTTCTCCGACCACTTCCCTCTCACCTTGGAGTTACTGATCTCGCCTCGCTATTCTGCCTCTACAAACTCCTTGGTGTTGCATCCCCTCACCACCCACGTCGATCCAATCCAAAATACCCTTGCCCCTTATTTCAAATGGTCGGCTGATATGGCGGTAGCGTTTACTGAAGCACTGAAATCTTCCACGAAGCTTGTGCAGGCCGGTCCTTTACAGCATACTGTGCTCCGCTATCACGGAAGCTGCTCTCGGCACCAACATGATCTTCAATCGATCTTCGAAGAAACCAAGCGGCCTTTTACCCACCAAGCACAGTTGGGAAGATGATGAATGCAGAAAACTGAAGAACGAAGTGAATAGAGCGCAAAGAAGTCTCCGCAAATCTACCTATGACTGTACATCAGTGACTCTAGCCAGCCAGATCATGAGAGCCTACAAGATCTGCAGGAAAACAGAAAATCAGGGAGGTCTATAAAACTTTGAAAGACCGTATGGCCAATGTGCGCAACACCAGAGATTTCTGGAACACGGTTAAGTCAGTCCGCCCGTCTGCCTTCACGCCCAATAGTGTCCCGAAAACGGAATGGGAGGAGTTTTATAGCCACTTTCCCCCCCCCCCCCCTCCCCGGCCTCCCATTGATCAAGGTTTAGCGACGCATCAGGACGAGTATCTAGATATGGAGATATAAACAGAGGAAGTCACTCGCGCCCTAGCATCCAGTAAAAATGCCAAAGCCCCCGGACCCGACGGAATCACCAACGAATTCCTTAAAGGTCTTCCTCATGCATGGATCCTGGTTATTGCAAAGCTCTTCAACTTGCATTTATACTTCAACTTGCTCATACTGGCATTTTACATGCTCGCCTTGAGGTCTGGCTGGAGGCCCATGGGTCTTTGCCTGAAGAACAAGCTGGCTTCCGAAGGGAAAGAGGTTGCATAGACTAAACATTCTCTCTCTACACTGCAGTTCAATCTAAGCTGCGACTAACTGGCAACTCAATCTTCCTGATTTTCATAGATTTCAGAAGAGCTTTTGACTCTGTTCCCCATCATATGTTGTGGAAAAAACTGAACAATATAGGAGTCAGCAAAAAATTTCTGAATGCTCTGGCGAATATCTATGATAATCCTTCAGTAAAGATACGAGTGGAAATGGACTACACCAAAGACTTGTGACAGAAGGGGTTCTACAGGGGGCAAATTAAGCCCTCTTCTCTTCATAACCTACATCTCTGACCTCATCAAATTCCTTTAGGACAAACACATTATAGGCCTCGACATTGAAGGGAAAAATCTCAGGGCTCTTCTATATGCCGATGACACGGTAATATTCTCCAAATCTCTTGCTGAAACACGATATATTCTTAGATGTCTCCCGTAATATTTTAATGCAAACAGCCTGACCGTACATACCAGCAAGACCGAAATTATGGTCTGTCGCCCCTCGGGCAGAGTAAGAGCTCTTGAAGTGTCAGCGTTTCTGTACAAAGGGCTCCCTGTCAAATCAGTCAAGCAGTATACATATCTAGGTACTGTACTGGATAGTGCGATGTCTGGAAAGCAAGCTTCGGTTTCAGCGATGGCCAAAGCCAGGACAGCAATCGGAACGGTCAACTCAATTCTACGCAGATCTAAAGCTGATGATTGGTTGTGAAGGATGAAACTATTTGATAGTCTGGTGGCATCCACCCTTCTCTATGGAATACAGATTTGGGGGCCTGATTATCTCGATGAAATAGAGAGGATCCAGACAGACTATTTCAAACGGATCTTTTTGCTGCCAAGGAACACGCCGGGATACCAAATTGGACTAGAACTGGGCATCCTACCTCTAGCCTACCGAGCTCTAATATACACCTGGGACTGGATTTATCGCGTGTTGGGAATGGATCAAGATAGATGGCCATATGTCTGCCTCATGGAAGTTATCAACCTCTCGCAATCTCCCGCTTGCAAACCGGAATTCAATTGGGTCGCTCGCGTAGACGCAATTTTTACTTCGATTGGATTCCCCTCGATGTTCCAGAACTTACAGCCTACCTATTGGCTGGAACGAAGACAAGGCTTCGTGGATGAACTTGCACTGAAATTACGTTCCAACGACTACGAAAGATATCTTTGTTCAAGTTCAACCCAAATCCAGCTGATTCGCTCGCAATCAGACGACACCGCCAAATATCTTTTCTTCAGAGCAGGGATCCACGCCACAAGAGTTGCTATCCAATTCAGACTGGCCAATAACTACGTCTGCAGAATCTCATGCCGAGGTTCACCCTACAGTCTTTCTCCAACGTCCCCATGCCGCCGATACAGCCTGAACGAGTTAGATACTGTGGAACACCTCATCCTACATTGCCCAGCCCATACGGCGCTCAGGGACAAATATCTTATGAACCTCATTGCTGACGTCCCGAAGGAAATACAACTCCTCAGAATCATCTCCCTACCTTCCCGAAATCACTTACTGGGCTTATACAATTTTATAGACCGTGTTATCTCTGAAAGCTCTGTCCTCCTTCCTTCAGCTGATCCAACGTCCGATCCAGCCGTCCAGAACCTTCAAATCCACCTGGGTCCCCAACAATTAAAATTGAACTTCTACTGCTTCGTCTCTCAGTTTTTCTTTCATAATAACTATTGGTCTGTTTCAGTCTCGCTCGTTTGGCTCTACTTACAATCCTACCTGTCTTGCTCGCTGCTATTGCTTTACTCCCATGAACCGCTGTGGTCCATTGCTGCTGGACACTAAGACATTAATATTCTTCTACTTTACATTACTTCGCATCGATTCAGACGTCAACTTTGCTATTTTTATGCATTATTATTCTTTTGTATTTCATACTATTGTTGCGCTCCCTCTTCCTATAAGAGATTTCTGTAATTTCTCGTAAAGCAATAAATATACATATACATACATACATACAATTGACTCAATAGATTTCGCCATATTATAGATCTCGTTAAGGCACACATTTTGAAAACAAAAACAACAAAATCGATTGAATAGATATCGAGAAATAAAATAAAAATCGTGAAAACGAAAAAATCGATATCTAGAAAACTAATGATCCGAGCAAATCACCATTCAATAGGGTTCTTCACCACAACAAAAGGAACCTTTGTTCCAAATTTCAAGTTCTTATCTCAATTTTTGCGGACGCTAGCGTGCGTACAAACACAAAAAGTAAAACCAAAATCAAAAGTTAAAAAATAGGAATATCTCATTGTACCCAAACTAATTGACTCAATGTTTTGCAACCATATTATAGATCTCGTTAAGACACACATTTTGAAAAAAAAAAGAACAAAATCGGTTGAATAATTATCGAGAAATAAAACAAAAACCGTGAAAACGAAAAAATTAAAATCTGGAAAACTAATCATACAATCAAATCTCTTTCTAACA
Organism: Asobara japonica; assembly: GCA_026005395.1. Lineage (NCBI taxonomy): Eukaryota > Metazoa > Arthropoda > Insecta > Hymenoptera > Braconidae > Asobara > Asobara japonica. The sequence goes on from BQMI01000211.1 coordinate 345,712, forward strand.
AGGTTCTTCACTATAACAAAAGGAATCTTTGTTTCAAATTTTAAGTTTTTATATCAACTTTTGAGGACGCTAGAGTGCGTACAAAGGCAGAAAGCAGAAAAAACAGAAAAATTGAAATATCTCCAATTTCTTGTGAGGAACCTACTAGATGGTCTTCCACCATTCCCTAAATCTAGTTGAGATGCACATTTTGAAAAAAAAAAATATTCATTATTTTCTGAGATATGAACCATCGGAGGAAAAAACGAAAAAAGCGATTTCTAAGAAACTTACCGGCCGATTTCAATGAACTTGTGCTCACAAGTAGATGCATTCAATACCAATAACTGACAATTTTTTCAGATTTTATTCTCAAAATTTAGTCCTTTTTATGTTAAATTTTGTACGTGAAGATTTTTGAAAAAAATTGATACATACAGACACTATGCTCAAACTTCGTATTTTTACGTTTCAAACCATTATATATCGTTTACAAGCATAATTAGCAAAAGTCAAAATTGACCGATTGCAATGCTTCCATTCGGAAGCAAAAAGTCAATTTGCCTAACTTTCAATTTTTTTCAGGACAAAAGTATGTCTGCCAGGGGGTGGCAAGCTAGGGGAGGGGTGGACAATAATCGACTACTGACCTACTTGGGATGCGCTACCATTTTGGGCCTGGAAAAAAAATTTAAAAATGCAATTTGCCTAATTTTCTATTTTTTTAAGTAAAAACTTATGTCTGCCAGGGGGTGGCAAGCTAGGGGAGGGTTGAAAATTTTTGTAGGGGTCGGGGGAGGGGTGGACAATAATCGACTAGTGACCTACTTGGGATGCGCTACCATTTTGGGGCTGGAAAAAAATAAAAAAAGGTTAATTTCCCTAATTTCCTATTTTTTTAAGTAAAAACCTGTGTCTGCCAGGGGGTGGCAAGCTAGGGGAGGGTTGCAAATTTTTGTAGGGGTCGGGGAAGGGGTGGACAATAATCGACTAGCGACCTACTTGGGATGCGCTACCATTTTGGGCCTGGAAAAAAATTTTGAAGTCAATTTGCCTAATTTTCTATTTTTTTAAGTAAAACCCTATGTCTGCCAGGGGGTGGCAAGCTAGGGGAGGGTTGCAAAATCTTGTAGGGGTGCAGAACGGTACACTAGCGCCCTATTTAGGATGCGCTGCCATTTTGCGGCGAAAAAAAATAAGCTAGGGAAGTTAATCGTTTTTTATTTTTTTTCAGGCCCAAAATGGTAGCGCATCCCAAGTAGGTCACTAGTCTGTCCTTCTACACCCCTCCCCCAGCCCCTACAAAAATTTTCAACCCTCTCCTAGCTTGCCACCTCCTGGCAGCCATACTTTTTTACTAAAAAGAAATTGAAAATTAGGAAAATTGACCCTTTTTTATTTTTTTCCAGGTCCAAAATGGTAGCGCATCCCAAATAGGTCACTAGTCGATTATTGTCCACCCCTCCCCCGACCCCTACAAAAATGTCCACCCCTCCCCTAGCTTGCCACCCCCTTTTTCCGCTTTAAAAAACAAAAAACCTAAATTTAACCCCAGATTTTTAAGGATAGGGGGTCGCAAAAGCCTCTGAAAATTAATTTAAAAAATAAAATAATTAAAATCATGGACTATTTAATTGATTTTGCATGAATAAATTAATTTTAGACAGCCCTAGCCTCTGCCCGGGCGCCCCGCAGGGGCGTACAGTAAATGGCGCCTTGCCTCTGCCAGCTCCGTCTGCTAGCTTCAGCGTCATGATTGAATCATTGAATTGCAAATTGAATTGATACTTATTAAGAGCTGAAAATGAGTGGAATTCGCAAGAGGAAAACTGATCGTCAATCTTGGGATATGACACAAATGGCCGAAGCTATTGAAGCAGCCCATGGAGGCATGCATCTCGCCACTGCAACCAAAAATTACAATATTTCTAAGACTACCCTACGTAAACGTGTAGAATTATTCAAGGCAGAAGGTGAAAATATGGAGCTTGCATGTCTGACAGGTTTGTATTCGATATGTTCAAAGTTCATTGTCTATCTGTTCCTAATTTATGACAGATTCTGGCAAATGTCGTCAAGGAATCGGTCGACATATAGATTGAGTGCTTTTTTGAAAGGTGCGACACCTACGATCATCAAGAATGGATTCTGGAAGGCAGGCATCCATCCCTTTAATCGCGAAGTGTTCACTGATTATGATTTTGCTCCCTCTTAAGTCACGAATCGTCCAGCACCACCGACGGGAACATCTGGAGAATCAGCGAAAACTGCAGACAGTGAATCAGAAGCCATGTCAATGAGGTAATGACCGATTCAACGTTTTTAGATGCTACTTCAAGTAGAGACACTGGTCCTTGTCGCCCATATGAGCCTGCCACTGAGTCAAATGATCAGTCGAATGGAGAACCTCGAAATCAATCTGATCCTGCACTGAGGAGATGCCCTGACCGACGAGCCCGCTCAAGAGTCATCATAAATGTCGTTAGTGATAGTGATCAAGAAGAGACTGCATATCCTCTGAAAAAGTACGAAGACGTCAATATGAAGTGTCGCAAGGTCTGGGAAAGGAGAACATTAGGATTCCAGGTTGCACCAGAGCAAATCATGCCAATACCGGTAGCCATTGATGATCCCAGTCGCAAACGACGCGCTCGAGGAAAGACAGCGGTATTGACAAGTGTCGAGTATTCGGCTGAACTCATCGAGGAAAAACAGAGAATTGAAGAGAAAAGTAAAGGGAAGAAATCACGAAAACCTAAGAAACCAGAAAATTCACAAAAGAAATCCACAATGACAGAACATCTGGAGGATGCAGTGCAGAAGAAAATGAGGAAAGTCATGCAGGCTGTAGTATTTGTCGAGGGTTCAATTCGAGTTCCACCGGTCTGTGGATCCAGTGTGATAGGTGTGACGCGCGGGCTCATGTAGAATGTGCAGGTATATCGGAGGAAGATTCCCAGGCAGATTATGATTGTGCCTCGTGCATGAAGAAGACAAGAACCAATGCTCGATCTACTCGCTCTGACTCTCGCTCAGACAACGTGGAAAATTGGGACAGGAAGAGAGTAATAGTTTCGTACGCGCCTATGGATCCAGTGCGATCAATGCGATGTGTGGGCCCACATTGAGTGTGCTGGAGTGTTACCAGCGGATACTGCTGTATATTTGCAGAAGCTGAAAATGAGCGAAAAATGTTATATATTTTTACAGAAATTCTATATGGAAAGTTGGGCCCTCCTGTAGGACTGTGTTCTGCAATGTCCCCTCATTTTTGTCTTTCTCATTTGAAGTGTAAAATCTATATGAATCTATATATTAGGTTCTATATGAAAAGTCTCGATTCTTCATAGAATTCCTAGAGGAATTCTAAAGGAAATCCAAAGGAGTCATATAGAAAGTTCTATAGAAGAACCTATAGCATTTTCTCGTACGTGTTCGTTCAATTTTTATTGAATCTCAATTATTTGAAAAAGGTTCCCTGATCATTCCATTACATTCTTCCACCCATTTCTCTCTATTTCCAACGATTACTTAATAATGAACGTATGTATACCTGGCCGCACCAAGTAGCAGAATGCAATTTTCAATGTAGCATAATTTAAAGCTCATTTAGAGGTAATTTAATATTTTGAAAAATAATTTCCTGCTGACGGGGTTTTGGAAGAAAAATGAGTTGAGGCTAGCTCCCATGTAAGCAAGCAAAATAATGAATAAAAAATTAACATAACTTTTTTGTCTTCTACTTATTTTTTGAAACTAATTCGGAGCTAATTTTATATGCTTTTAAAAGTTTTCCTACTTTCATAACTTCCACGGAAGCATAACTTCCACGGAAGCATAACTTCCACGGAAGCATAACTTCCACGGAAGCATAACTTCCACGGAAGCATAACTTCCACGGAAGCATAACTTCCATCTAGCTTTAACTCATTTTTCTTCCAAAACCCCGTCAGCAGGAATTTTTCTTTCAGCATATCAAATTAGCTCTAAATTAGCTTTAAAACCTGAGCAGGAGAAAAAAAAATTCTGCTCATTTTTTAGCCATTGTTCTGCCAGCTTACATGGAGGTGGGCCTCAACTCATTTTTCTTCCGAAACCCCGTCAGCAGGAAAATTTTTTTTTAACATATTAAATTAGCTCTAAATTGGCTTTAAAACCTGAGCAGGAGAAAACAAAATTCTGGTCATTTTGTAGCCATTGTTCTGCCAGCTTACATGGAAGCTAGCCTCAACTCATTTTGATTCCAAAACCCCGTCAGCCGGAAATTTTCTTTCAGCATATTAAATTAGCTCTAAATTAGCTTTAAAACCTGAGCAGGAGAAAAAAAAATTCTGCTCATTTTTTAGCTGTTGTTCTGCCAGCTTACATGGAAGCTAGCCTCAACTCATTTTTCGTCGAAAACCCCATCAGCAGAAAATTTTTTTTCAGCATATTAAATTAGCTCTAAATTAGCTTCAAAACCTGAGTAGGAGGAAAACAAATTCTGCTCATTTTTTAGCCATTGTTCTGCTAGCTTACATGGAAGCTAGCCTCAACTCATTTTTCGTCGAAAACCCCGTCAGCAGGAAATTTTTTTCAGCATATTAAATTAGCTCTAAATTAGCTTTAAAACCTGAGCAGGGGAAAACAAAATTCTGCTTATTTTTTAGCTATTGTTCTGCTAGCTTACATGGAAGCTAGCCTCAACTCATTTTGATTCCAAAACCCCGTCAGCCGGAAATTTTCTTTCAGCATATTAAATTAGCTCTAAATTAGCTTTAAAACCTGAGCAGGAGAAAACAAAATTCTGCTCATTTTTTAGCTGTTGTTCTGCCAGCTTACATGGAAGCTAGCCTCAACTCATTTTTCTTTCAAAACCCCGCCAGCAGGAAATTTTTTGTCAACATATTAAATTAGCTCTAAATGAGCTTTAAATGATGCAACATTGAAAATTGCATTCTGCTACTTGGTGCGGCCAGGTGTACATACGTTAATAAGGAGCTGCGTTGTTAAGTATTTTCCCTCATTTTCAAGTATTCTAACCCAAGTAAATTGCAATTTTCCTGAAATTTCCCTTTGTTCTTCAATACTGCAAAATAGATTTTTCTTTATTTTTTTAGTTTGATTTTTATTTTCGAAACTACCCATTAGCAATTCTTCCAGATTTTCTATCGATCCACCGGACCTACCGTCCTGAAATTTTCGAATTTTCTCAAATATCTAGTAATTTTGGGAGAACTTACGCCAATAATTATGTAATTGATAAGATCAATCATTTGAATGTGACTGTAAATTACACAACACATGGTTAACAAAATGTTGAAATCAGTCAAATATTTTAGATATGTATTTTAGAAACTAAAAAGTTATGTTTCAAAAAAAAGATCCGCCCTGGCGCGGTAATTTGTCATGTATAATATATGTGTATACAGGATATACATATAACCTCGAAAAATCCAAATTGGAAGCCGGTTGTGCTGAATTCACATAAGAAGTTGAATATTGTGTTAATTTCATCATTTGTTCACTAAAAATAGCAAAATAAAAAAATTGAGAAATTTAAAATTTATGGAGGGTGTCCGTTTTGCGCTCACTGTCCGTTTTACACCCACCTCCCCTACACATGTACACATAAAATTCCACTACAGCATATTATACTGCCTCGTTGTACACAGTGTAGGTCTGGAAAATTGTGCGTGCACCATAAAAATTTCACATCAAAATTGTACACATATCATTTTGTGAACCGAAGTAACAACTTTCATTATGCATGCACAATTTTTCCAGATGAACAGTAGAACGTGAAGCCACAATATGATGTGACCAACTTCGATGTGTACATTGAAAAACAGAGCATGTATGTTTTTAACTTCCCAATTTAGGGAAGTTATTGTAATGACCCCGATAATGAAGAGTCTCAGAATGGAAAATTTTCACTTTGCTCGACGTTTTACATCATTCTGACAAATTTCGGATGAGGGCCCTGTGTGTGTTCATATGAGTGATTTTTTTAGACAACGATTCCTCGTAAACGGCTCAATCGGTTTGTTTCTCCTTACACCAAAAATCACCTCTCATTAATGTCCAGGCGGGAAAGAAGGGTCAATCTTGAAAAACAATTCCTTCAATTGTTATTAACAATTTTTATTATTTGAAAGCTCTATCGCAAAAACCGTTAGAGATAGGAGAAAACGTGTATGAATGGTATTCCTTATACAAAAATACACACTTCATGTTGTATGACTTTTTTCATAACTTTCATAGCTCAGGGCATCACTGGTTAAGAATGTCAATTGTTTATATTACACAACGCTCTATTACACAAATGGTAAGAGCTAGATGTAAAAGTTCTAGATAAGAGTTATTCCCCATGTAGAAACGAACATTTTTTGTTTCATCAATTTTTTGGTAACATTCACAATTAAGGTACCCTTCAATTTATCCCAAATTTTCAACACACGTCCAAACACACACACAGAGTCCAACACATCGGGCAGTTCATGATGCGACCGGTGGAGGGTCACACGTATATCTTGTTTATCAAAGATTCAAATTAGTGGACAAATATGTCTACTATCTTTACATGTATGAATCATACTCCGCCTGTTTTTAGTATGACGAAAAATAGAGTCTGGGCGATGCACTTCTTACAATGATATCAATTAATTGTTATAATACAGACAAAACGCGAAAAACATTTCCTTCTTAAACGTGTTGATCGTAGGGATTAAAATGTCCAAAAATTTTATCAACGGTAATTTGCGCAAAGGCCGGGAAATGGACGATGCGTGGTGGGTGATGCTCGTTAAAAATATTTTAAAAATCTGAAAATTTGAAAATCAGCAAGTCTACATGTCAAAACGTATATTATTTTCACTACCTTCGTATCGACGTCAGCGATGCACTCTTTTCTGAACTGATCAAATATTCCTTGAGACATCACTTCGCTGACAATATGATCAATAAGACGAGGATCGCCTGGCAATATATTATTTCCTAGTCCGGGGTTCATTGTTTTGATACACAACAGTATTGCAGTTGTTGAGCGCTAAGCAATACTATTGAAGTCATGAAGAATAGGGAGAAGATGGTTCAGCGAGATACTTTAGCAATGGGAGAGTGGCTAGTGAATACTGAAAATAGAGATTGAAGGGAAAATTTATAACTATAACAATATTAACTGTGCAGCGATGCTCATTACCTTGCAATGACGAACAATGCATTCGTAATTTATACCAATTAATTACCCAACTTAATAATTAATATAGGGTGCTAAATTTATGGTGTCTTTGCCATAAGTCCGAGCCGAACTTATGGCAAAGAGACCATAAACTTAGCACCCTATATTAATTATTAAGTTGGGTAAATAATTTGTATGAATTATGAATGCATTGTTCGTCATTGCGATGTAATGAACATCCCTGCACAGTTAATATTGTTATAGTTGTAAATTTTTCATTCAAATAGGGCTAAAGTTAGCACCCCATTATTGAAAATTAGTGTAAATCACTTTATTACATGGTCAATCGATCCGAAATCGTTTGCAAGTGATTACGAGGTAGTTCATTGTATTATTTTATAAGTGTATCATACATAAATAGTAAAAAAGAAAAATATTTCTCAGTGCTGGAGGGGGCGGGCGAATTTGGCGATTGGCTGCCATTGGACATGCGAAGGCGTCATATGACCGTCATAGACGGTCGCATGACGAAGCCTCAAGGACAAGTGACCCAGTCACAATTTCTCTTACGATGCTCGCCACAATTGATACAAAAAATGTGACGGTCATTTTGCATCTGTATAGGTGAAAATCGAAATTATTTATTCGGATTTTCAATTGATTTGATCAGACAGTTTTGTTATGTACCAAAAGCATTGAAAAAGTCATCAAGTTATTGTAAATCACCTGCACTTTTCTTGAACGCTGCTGTTCTGAAAATGAAAAGTTTAATTATGCACTGATATCTCAGCATAAAAATAGTCTGTAAGCAATTATTTCATAATTTAATAAAAAAATAAACAGGATGTGGGTATGACCTTCTACGGGTCGAACCACTAACTTCCCGATCGTTCCGCCGTATATATTATATCGACAATTTCCGTTCATGTCTCAAATTATTATGAACTTTATAAAGTTTTCGAAATTTCTAAATATTAAAAAAAATTATAATTCTTGATATGAAGTAGTTAGATGAACAATACAATTTGTTAAGAACAATTAACTATGGGTGCTGGCAAAAAAGTCATGGAACGTCAAATGTGTATTTTTACGTGTGGAACGATTTGCATTACACCCTTTGTTTAGTATCTAAGAACCGTTCTTGCGATAGAGCGATCTAAAAACAATTAAATTTGTTAATAACCATTAACTATCGGTGTTAGCAAAAAATGTTATATGACATCAAATATGTATTTTTGTGTGTGGAACAATTTTTATCAACTAATTTGTTTCGTATCGTCAACTGTTCTCACGCCGCTGCGATATAAACAATCTTTTTTGTTACTAACAATTAACTACGGGTGTTATCAAAAAGCGTCATAAAACGTCAAATGTGTATTTCGTGGCGGGGAACAAGTTTCATGCAACACTTTTTTTCGTATCTCAAACCGTTCTTGCGATAGAGCGATATAAACAATTGAATTTGTTAGTAACAATTGAACGAATCATTCCTTTCAGACCTGGAGAATAGTAAGTCGCGTCGATCAACAAAAAAACGTAAATCGCTACGTTGGTTTCATCGGAAACGTTAAACCAAGTTTTTGGTCACACATGCACATACACACACACACACACAAACATTTTTCGGAAAACGACTCAGGATGAAGCGGATGAAATGAAACGTCGAGAAAAGTGAAAATATCATGAAAATTTCACTTTCAATTTTCGGCGTCATTACAATAACTTTCCTATATCGGGAAGTTAAAAAGCAGTGGTACAGTTGTACAAAAATCATTGCATTCTTTGATATTAAAATTCAAAGTACAATATCAAATTCAATCAATATATAACATGACATGCATCAATTATATGACTGTCACACATCAGAAAATATATTGAAGACCGATATTTTGCATCTATATATATGATTTAATCACGGACAGATTTATTATTTCATTTCATGATTTTTGTGGGCTCAGTAATAGATGACACCGCATAATTAACAATACACTAATTAAAAAATCTCTATCAATTGCTAATGTTCTGCCAATCATTGCAACTGAATCAATTTGATTTCATAGTTAATAATTGCATTTGTTTATTAAGTTTTGACTAGCAATTACCAAATTAAATTCATCAGCCAAAGGATTTTCTATTGGCGACGCTAAATATGAATGCGACCCTTGCCGGGCTAGCGCGAAGTAAAATCAAAATGGCTTCCCACGGGACCATCGAGACTCGTATTACATCCATCTGCCCTGGTGGAACCGCTGGCTACTTAGCCGACAAAGTACACAAAGTATGAACAGTACTTGATGTAATCGATTCTACATCGATAGTACATAATTGTACATTGTTTAATTTTTTTTGGTACATCTCCTGTTTATTTATAAAAAAATAATGAAATATTCGTGTGTTTTTAGCCGACACATAATATAAAATAAGTTAAGTGAAATAAATTCCCCGTGGATTGTGTACGAAATCATTTCTACATTCCAAAAAATATAATTTCTTTGTTTGTACATACGTTGTTACGTCTGTACCGACAATTAATTATTTTATAAATCCTCCCCCCCCCCCCCCCCCCCCCCCGCGGCGGCAACGCGATCGGCGCATGTGCAGTAGCCAATCAGCTGTTCATTACTTCGAATTATGTCTTAAAAATATGGCTCTTGTTGGGTTTCACGTAACCGGGAGTGAGATTCCCCGCGTTTAGGGTACGGTAAAATGCTTATTTTTAAGCTGCCACCAGAGGGTCGTCCGGTCTCATGTCGATGAGTTTTGGATCGTTTCACGCCTTGATTTGAGCGGGAGAATTTGAAAGATTCTGCTGGTGACGGAAGATGGGATATAGATTTGCAAGCGATTAGCAGTGTTTAATGATAATTTGGATAGTAAGAGTAAGTTAAAAAGTGATTATGTTCTGCGTCCCTGGCATTATTGCTGCAGGAGTAGCAGCCTACATCACAGGAGAAGAAATAGAAGCAGCTCATGTACAACAATAATCACTTTTTAACTTACTCTCACTATCCAAATTATCATTAAACACTGCTAATCGCTTGCAAATCTATGTCCCTTCTTCCTTCACCAGCAGAACATTTCAAATTCTCCCGCTCAAATCAAGGCGTGAAACGTTCCAAAACTCATCGACATGAGACCGGAAGTCCCTCTGGTGGCGGCTTAAAAATAAGTATTTTAAGGTACCCTAAATGCGGGGAGTCTCACTTCAGTTCTTTCTGTAATGCAAATTAATGTTTCTAATGTAATTGAAAAACTAATCACCTTTCCCCAGGTGCAAAATTGACATTCGAGGCGAAGCCGAGGATCTGAAGCGCGTGGGGGAGGGTGATTAGTTTTTCATGGCGTGCCGGAACTGTTTTTTCTAGTCGAGCACTAAAATGGTGGTTTTCTCCTTCCTGACCAGAAAATGAATGTTTTTCATATTAAGTAATGTGTTAATTTTTAGATAATTAGAAGAATCATGTCAGTAGTGCAGTGCAAGTGGCTTAACAAAAAATCTGAAATGTAACTTCTTACTATAACAAATTCAATTTGAAATTAACAATCTTTAATTTCCAGTTGTCGATTTGTAATTATCAATTAAGAATGATAAATTGACAATCAAACATTATGAAAATGAAAAGTTAACAATTAAAAATTGCTGACTGGAAATGGACAATTAACAATCGAATATTGACAATTTAAATCGAAAATTAGAAAATTCATAATTTACAATGTCCAATTCACAATTAGAAATGGGCAATTACGATGATTTGACAATTAAGAATTCACAACTGAAAATTGAAGATTGAAAATTGGTCACTCAGAACTTGACAATTAAGAGTTATGAAAAAGAACCACTAAAAATTAAAAATGAAAAATCGACAATTGAGAATTTTCAATGCACATGCCGAACTCTGAATATACCCTTCCCTACGTGTTTTTACATTTTCAAAGTATAGCTAGAATTCGGGATGTGTGATTGAGATTAGATGCTGCAAATTGCAATTGGAATATAAAATTTGAAATTTATGATTTAGGATCTGAAGTTTGGGATTGGGGGATTCAGAATTCGGATTTTGAGATTTGAGATTCGAGATTTTTGTTTGGATTAGCAGATGGTGGAGTTAAGATTTCACTTTTGGAATTTTTGATTTGCCTTTGAATTTGGAATTTGCCTCAGAATTTTTCGTGCATGGTGATTGAACTTCACCACAATTGTTAAAAAAAATTGTTTTCTGAATATTTTCGCCATAACAATTAATTGTTCATGGCAGGAGAACATGTGAAAAGAATATTATTCCAACTTTTTGTTGGATATGTTCAATTTTTGTTTAATCCGGTCTTCACCGGGCTCACAATTAGGTGCCTTTTTGATGTTCAATCCCTTTTTTTGGTGCTCGCAAAAAAAACCATTAAAAATCGCGTTTTTCAAAATAGGAGCGTCGAGTTAGCAGCCCATCCCTTTTATAAAACAAACAAAAAAAAACTCCTGCGGAATAATTAGGTGCTATTTTGGTGCTTTCAAATGCAGAAGAGAAAATTTTTTTTTTATGATTTTTTCGTTTTTAATTTCTAAAAATATCATTAATTTACTTGTTATAATAATTGGGAAAAGTCCAACTAAATAATGTGGGTCGAATACTCGAATTGGCAGCTCTTCAATGGCGAATGTTGAAAATTTGGTGCTGTCTAATAATCACCTGAATCACCTTCCCTGCTGCCCTGAGTCCGTGGCTTTTGCGCTCAGGGGCCGACTCAGACATTTTAATGGGCTTAGGAGTCTCACAGGATATTATGGGACAGCACCAAATTCCAAAGTCGCTTTTTCCGAGAGCACCTAATTCTGTGAGACCCCTAAGCCCATTAAAGTGTCTGATTCGGTCTCTGATAGTAAAATCCACTGACTCAGGGCATCTGGGTAGGTGGTTCAGGGTATGGGACAGCACCAAATTTTCAACAATCGCCATTGAAGAGCTCCTAATTCGAGTATTCGACCCCTATTATTTAGTTGGACTTTTCCCAATTATTATAAAAAGTAAATTAATGACTTTTTGAAAAATTAAAAACGAAAAAATCATTAAAAAAAATTTTTCTCTGCTGCATTTGAAAGCACCAAAATAGCACCTAATCATTCCGCAGTTTTTTTTGTTTGCTTTATAAAAGGGATGGGCTGCTAAGTCGATGCTCTTATTTTGAAAACCGCGATTTTTAATGTTTTTTTTGCGAGCACCAACAAAAAGTCGGAATAACATTCTTTTCACGTGTTCTCCTGCCATGAACAATTAATTGTTACGGCGAAAATATTCAGAAAACCATTTTTTTTAATAATTGTGGTGAAGTTCAATCACCATGTACGAAAAATTCTGAGGCAAATCCAAAATTCCAAAAGTGAAACCTTAACTCCACCATCTACTAATCCAATCCAAAATCTCGAATCTCAAAATCCGAATTCTGAATCCCCCAATGCCAAATTTCAGATCCTAAATCATAAATTTAAAATTTTAAATTCCAATTGCAATTTGCAGGATCTAATCTCAATCACACATCCCGAATTCTATACTTTTAAAATGTGAAAACAAGTAGGGAAGGGTATATTCAGGGTTCGGCATGTGCATTGAAAATTCTCAATTGTCGATTTTTAATTTTCAATTTTTAGTGGTTCTTTTTCATAACTCTTAATTGCCAAGTTCTGAGTGACAATGTTCAATCTTCAATTTTCAGTTGTGAATTCTTAATTGTCAAATCCTCGTAATTGCCAATTTCTAATTGTGAATTTGACATTGTAAATTATCAATTTTCTAATTTTCGATTTAAATGGTCAATGTTCGATTGTTAATTGTCCATTTCCAGTCAGTAATTTTTAATTGTTAACTTTTCATTTTCATAATGGTTGATTGTCAATTTATCATTCTTAATTGATAATTACAAATCGACAACTGGAAATTGAAGATTGTTAATTTCAAATTGAATTTGTTAGTAAGAAGTTACATTTCAGATTTTTTGTTAAGCCACTTGCACTGCACTACTGCCACGATTCTGCTAATTATCTAAAAATTAACACATTACTTAATATGAAAAACATTCATTTTCTGGTCAGGAAGGAGAAAACCACCATTTTAGTGCTCGACTAGAAAAAACAGTTCCAGGCACGCCATGACAAACTAATCACCCTCCCCCACGTGCTTAAGATCCTCGGCTTCGCCTCGAATGTCAATTTTGCACCTGGGAAAAGTTTTTCAATTACATTAGAAACATTAATTTGGATTAGAGAAAGAACTGGGGTGATTGCTAGTTATGTGAAACCCAACTGGAGCCATATTTTTTAGAAATAATTCGAAGTAATGAACAGCTGATTGGGCACTGCACATGCGCCGATCGCGCTACGGGGGGCGGGGCAGGATTTATGACAAAACAATTAATTGTTTGTACAGACGTAACAACGTATGTACAAAGAAATAAATTATTTTTTTTGAATGTACAAACGATTTCCTACAAAATCCACGGGGAATTTACTTGACTTAACTTTTTTTATATTATGTGTCGGCGAAAAACACACGAAAATTTCATTAATTTTTTATAAATAAACAGGAGATGTACAAAAAAATTAAACAGTGTACAATAATATACACTCCATGTACAATCGATTACATTAAGTACTGTTCATACTTTGTGTACTTTGTCGGCTAAGTACCCGGAGGTGAAAGCGATGGGGATCATGTAACGCTCAGCTGTCATTCTCACATTTTGATTAGCTATTTGGCTGTTGACTCTCATTGGCCGATTGCAACGCGGGCTAATCATCCAAATTCGAAGATTATGGAGATGTATCTAGATCTCTAAATAATGAAAAAAATAACACTTTCTAATTGTTCATATTTGGTGGCAGTCGAACAACATCTTCGCTTATATGTTTGCAATCAAAGAATAATAAAAATTATTGAAAACTTTAAAAAAGAATTACAAAATGAAAATAAGAAAATTACGATTTTTCACTTCGCGATTTAGGGAAGTTTTTGTAATGGTTGATGGTTTTTGAAAATTTTTACGTTTCTCAACGTTTCACATCATCCTGACGAATCTAAGATGAGGGTGCTGTGTGTGTGTATGTGTGTTCGTATGTGAGTTGTTCTTTAATCATCGGTTCCCGATAAACGGCTCGATCGATTTGTTTCTCCTTTGACATAAAATTATTTCTAACTGGTGTCCAGGACAGAAAGGAGTGTCAATGCTGTAAAACAATGCGTCCCATTATTATTAACAATCTTAATTATTTCACATGCTTTCTGGCGGGAACAGTTAGAGATAGGAACAAAAGTGTAGAATTAATGTTATTCCTTATACCAAAAAACACACGTAATTATTTATGACTTTTTTTATAACGTTCATAGCTCAGGACATATGACAGATTAACAATTTTGACTGTTTATATCTCTCTATTACATGAACAGTAAGATAATTGGAAAAGTTCTGAATAAAAGTTGTTCCCCATGTGGAAGCAAACTTTTTTTTGTATGCATTTTTTTGTAACACTGCTAATTAAGGCAATAACGCTTAATTTATCCCCAATTTTCAAGGCACACATACGCGCACACACAGATACATACACTTACACATCGGGAAGTTCACGATTCGACCCGTCGACGATCACAGGTACATCCCGTTTATTATGTTTTTGTGCTCTTTTTGAAGAACCGTTGAACTTTATCAAACTTTATTTTAGTGAAAAAATTCAATACAGCAAAAATAATAACAAACGTACAAAATTTTTCAATTTTTGCTGTTGTTTCAATAAAACGAATAGAAATTTGTAATTGGAAAAATTGATTGAATAGAAATTATGAAATACAAAATCGTGTTAAATAAAAGGAAATGAATATATATTGTTTGCGATACACAGTTGAAAGAAAAGATTTAAATAATATAAGAACAATGAAATCGGTTTTGGAATTTTTCCTTTTTTTTATGTAAAAAATCTATCAAATTGGTTGAAAAGTTTTGAATATTTTATTACGAGAAAAAGATTCGAAAACAAAAACGATAAAAATGGGGTTTTTAATTTTTCATCTTCATTTTTTTAAAAATGGTTGAACTCTGAAAGTTTAGTTTAGTCGAAAAATTGATTAAAAAAACGTATAAATTGTTAAATTTTTGCTATTGTTCCACTGGAACAAATATAAGTTCGCAGGTCTATTTTTAACAGAAAATCGACATACACGCAATACCGTGTATCCTAAATCGTCAAGGCATCATGGGTGCCATCATGGGTGCCATGGGTGCCGTGGGTGTCATGGGTGCCAACATGGGTGTCATCGTGCATGATGGCGCTCATGATGGCACCCATGACACCCACGGCACCATTATATAGAGATGAGTGTTCTACCCCCTGCCGTCGACGCTGTTTCCAGTTGTTTGAAAATAATCACCAGCTAGGCAGCCATTATTAAAACCCTCCCCTCCCCAGGCGCCAATATACGATTGCTAAGGGAAAATTAATTATTCCCCCACAAATAAACAAAGATTGAAACTTTTGACGATCAAACAATAATCTACAAGCAATTATGTTTATTTAAAAAAAAAAAAAATCGAAAATTCCACGGGTGGGAGGTCAACTTGTTTTAATTTTTAGCTGAAGTTTGAAAAATTGTTATAAAAAAAAATGTCATCAAACAAATGAAATTATTCATCAAAGGATGATCTACATATCCCAAACAATGATAAAAAAATAAAAAACTAATCAAAAGTTATATGTGGGGGGTCAATTAGACGGACCTGAGAAAGCAGAAGGCTTGAGCTTGATCTCTGAACTCTAGCTAAAACTTCAACAGACTGACAAAAGACGGACCTGCTTTCTCTCTACGAATTAGTCTATTGACATCTTATTGTACCTTTAGTTGAAATTTTAGTTGAAGTGGAATAAAAGTGTTAATGTGCTCTCTTACGCATTGTCATTATTTATTCTGCAGAACCCTCCGATTACGATAAAATAATTAAAATAATTGAAATACTCCAACCAGTGTTATTAATTCAGATAATTGAATAAATTTCGAATAATAATTTGGACATCGATGGATTGCTCACCTGAGCTTCAGCAGCGAACGATCTCACACACTTTGAATTTTGGCGCTAACAACTGAAACAGCGCCACGGTCCATCTAGTAACATCGATAGCACATAACACTGGCGCCAGTTGGCGACAACATAGAATGACTCTATGATTGACACTTCACCATAGTTAGTGGCGGGCGGGGGGGGGGGGGAAGTGAATTAAAACAGTCATATTGGTATCTCTTCCTTTTTCAATGGTAAACAATGGTACGTTCAAAGAGGATAGACTAAAGTAGAGGCTCAGATCTCCGCGATTCCTTGACCCCACGTGTGCGACAATACCGACGTTAGTTACTACCCCCTGTGTGAGGTAAGGCGCCGCAGTCACTTGGGGGAGACCGTCAGCGTGAGCGGAGAGCCTTCACCGATGTTTCGGCAGTATAGTCGGATTTTTATTAGAATTGCCTTCGGGTTTCAGCGCCGAACTTGCCGTTCTGTAGCGCGCCTCCGCGGATGAAAACTAGTGCCTTGTTTTGGAATAAGCATAGCGCAGCAAATTGCACAAACAATTACTTATTTTCATCTTTTTCAATACTTTTTTACTGACTTTTCAGACTCATACATCTCTCTATTCATCTTCATAATTCATAGATTACATCTACTTTTCGTAAATTTTACAAAATTTAGATGAAATCATTCATCGTTCCATTTTGTTGGAGCTCAGTAGATTGTTTTTATTTTGTGTTTCATTTTATAGAATTCTCTAAGCCATAATAACATAGGGTAGTAAAAACAGTCAATTTTTTGGGGGAAAAAACAATGAAAAATCGCGATCTTTTTGCCGGTTTTTAGAATTATCTCATGAATATCTAGTACGATGGAAAAATGATAAGAGATATTTTTGGTAGGAAATTAGACATATAGAAACTGTTCCATAACATTTTGTCAAAAAGCTAATATTAACAGGAAAAAGTTCAATTTTTCATTCCATTTGATCAATTATTACCTTTTCGATAGGAAGTTATTGTAATGACTCCGAAAATGAAAAGTGTCAGATGGAGAAAATTTTCACTTTTCTCGACGTTTATCGTCATGCTGACGGTATGAGCGCGCACCTAAGTTTCCGAGACTCGGTCCGAGCAATTTGAAATACGGGAACAATGCATATCACCAGGGTCGTTCGTTATACAAAAATGCACATTCAGTATGACTTTTTTCAATATAGGTTAAAACATATCGCGAGTTGAACTAGAATATACCTGGCGAATGAATATGTCGACAATTGCGGGAAGGATGTCAAAGAGCGGGATAATTAGGAACATACAGAGGTAGAGAGGGCGACTAGATGGACGAATTCCAGTTGACTATTTTTATGGGGCTTAAAAATCAAACTCAATCGATCGCGTGCAGTAATTATTAGTCGCAAGGTCAATTATTGATATCACTGTTGAGTTTGCTCATCACCATGGTTGCATGCTTATGATGTGCTGAAATACCAAATCGGGAAGTTTTGTTTGTGCCCCGTATGGGGCACACACATTTGCACACCACTAGTTTTTTTTGAAAATCTCATCACTTTTCAAGATCTATGAAATTTAAAATATTTGGAAATTTTGAAAAGATGAAGAAGTGCATAATTTCAGTCATCAACCAAAATTCTGTATGTATTGTGTAACATATGCGGCGGAACGATGGATCCCGAACGATTTTTTTTTATGGGGCTCGCTCAGCGTTCCTCTGGGCGTTTGAAAATTAATTTCACCACTCGTAATGGAGATTAAGGAACGAAATGAGGATCATTCATTGGGGCTTCAATCCCCAACGAATTGCTGTCCATTTCATCCCTCCATCCCCATTAGGGAGAGAGATATCATTTTTTTTATGGGGCGCGCTCAGCGTTCCGGGGGTTTGAAAATTAATCCAATTGTTTGACGATGGATCTAATTGCTCGTAATTACATGGACAAGGTAATTCCCCATCAAACATACCTAAATTTGCTGAAAATCATGCAAAAATAATTTAACATAACGCGGACAACATTTCCTCGCTGAACTTATGCCTGTGACGGCGGGACAGCTACTGCCGAAACATCGGCGAAGGCTCTCCGCTCACGCTGACGGTCCCCCCCAAGTGACTGCGGTGCCTTACCTCACACGAGGTAGTAACTAACGTCGGTATTGTCGCACACGTGGCGTCAAGCAATCGCGGAGATCTGAGCCTCTACTTTAGTCTATCCTCTTTGGGTACGTTATTCATCAATTTTCGGTATGCGTAGATTTTGTAAAAACAATTTATGGACAAATTACCTATAGTTAGCCCCCCCGCTAACTATATGGTCCAACTTTACCTCGGATTTGAATGTGAATATGGTATTTATTGTTTAGCGGATCAAACTCAAAATTTGGAGTTGATTTTGAAAGCTAACCTCTGTCGCTCGAGCGCATTTTCGGATTTCCGCCTCTCTCACTTGACCTTACCCCCACTCCTCGTTCAGCATAGACTCCGGAACTGTGGAACCCATCAGTAAAAATTGCACTTGACCATAGTTAACAAATTTTTTTAGCGTTAATAATATTTTACCATTGTGTACCATTGAATTCTCTACACAACTAATTTTTTCAGATTTTTTGCATCAATCCCCCCCGCTAACTATAGGTCATTTTTTCATAAATTGTTTTTGCAAAAACTACGCATACCAAAAATATATGAATAACGTACCATTGTTCACCATTGAAAAAGGAAGAGATACCAATATGTCTGTTTTAATTATCTTTCAACCCCCCCCGCTAACTATGGTGAAGTGTTCCCTGTTCTTTTCATACAGTCATTAGCGCCACCCCGGCCGCAAGCGGCCAGGATGTTGACCAACTTTTGAAATTAGCTTTTTTCTCATTTCAACGATTTTTATTTTATTTTTATTTAATGCCGCTATATTCATGCTCTCTACCGTACTAATCAGCGACGGAGGTGTACGATGTGTTTGTAAACAAAGCACTTATAAATAAATTACATTGGCGCTCGTATTGATCAGCGGGGCTAGTATTTGAACTGAGGACCAAGCCATCGCATGCCTTTTTTTTAAATGATTTAGAGTTTGAAAGGAAATTTGAAATATTTTGATTTTTTTAATTCAATTTAAAATATGAATAAAAAAGAGGAAAAGCCGGTCGTATGGTGAATATTTCTCTTAAATTTTTTCTCTTAAATTCTCTATCATTAAAAATTTCAGTACTCTTTCCGAATCCCCCTCCGATCACCTGCCACTGCTTTTCTCCCTGTTTGGCAAACCAACCTCACCAGAGCCATCTAAAATATTAAACTACCCGAAAACCGACTGGAAAAAGTTCAAGGACATCTTACATGACGAGGTTTCTACACCGATCCCAACATGTAACAACACTGAAGCAATAGACAAACACATAACAACTTTCACTCGAATTATTCAAACAGCCCTGGATTCTTCCACTCCCATCCGCTCATCCAAATTCACCCTTACTCCTCTCCCACCCGAAATAGCCTCCTTAGGGGCAGTTCTCTATTAACTTAATCTCTATTAAACTTGAAATTAAGCGTTGTGATTGGCCGGAATTAAATTTTCGACCAATCAGAGGCCTTAACGTCAAAATTAAATATGGCGCTCACTAATCAAGAACTGGCTCTTAATAAAACTCAAAAACTATATTAGGTCAAGATGGCAAAAATCACTAAATCACTAACTTAAATCCGCAATCAGCTGATCAAAGAAATCTGACGTAAACTATACGAATAAACAACTTGGGAAAATAAACTCAGAAACATAAACCTAAAGGATCACTCAATATGGCGCGTAGCTACATATTTTAATAACACCGGCAAAAGTAAAATTCCTACACTCAAGACCAATAACACGATCCACAAAGAAGACCATGACAAGGTAAATACATTTTGTACACACTACGCGAATATACACGAATTATCGGCCTCTCGAGGCAACAAATCATTCGAACAATAAGTCACAGGCCATGTGAAAAAACTATTCTCAAAGCCCAAATTGAAACTCCCACCAAATTCCTCCCAAATCCCCGTAAAATCATTTCCGCCATCAAAAAACTAAAAAACAAATCAATATTCCCAATATAGCACTAAAAAACCTCCCGACTAAAGCAATAAGCCTACTAACAAAGATATACAATGCATGCCTACTCAAACAATATTTCCCGGAACTCTGGAAAGGACCGGTGGTCATACCGATTCTCAAGCCGGGTAAGCCCCCGTCGCATCCGGTGGGCTACAGACCGATTGGCCTCCTACCGGTATTGGCTAAACTTTTTGAGCGAATAATTTTAGCTCGCCTCAAAAAACCCATAGAAGAGTTACAACTAATGCCTACGAATCAATTTGGATTCCGATCAGAACACTCGACCTGTGAAAGACCGGAAAGAAGATACCGTTCTACTTCTCCTGGACAGCGAGAAGGCCTTTCATTCTGTTTGGCCCACAGACCTTATATATAAACTCGATAGCTTAAGTGTACCTAAATATGTATGTAAAATTTTACTACCATATCTTTCAAATAGATATATTCGAGTTCGAGTCGAACTTCGCTTTCGGATAAAATTGAAATAGTCGGGGGGGGGGGGGGGTCCCAAAAGGGTCTATCCTCTCCCCCGTACTATTTCATCTGTACATTGCTTCTGTTTTTAGTAGAATTCCTAGAAATGTATTTATCGCTGGCTATGCTGATGACATCGCTCTGTACTCAGCTAGCAAAGCTGCTCTTACAATCAGTGAGCTTATGAAATTGAAAATTCAAGTGAATACAGCCAAAACAGAAGCAATCATATTTACTAGCTCCAAGGTCAATCACACCTTAATTATTCGCAGCGATAAAATCACCCCAGTGAACTCTGTTAAATATTTAGGTTTACATATTGATTCCAAACTACTGTGGAGAAAAAAACACATAGATGTAATTGAGATGAAAACAAAAATCATTGTAGTAAGATTGTATAATTTGCTAAAATCACCAGCGCTTAGTCAATCACTAAGACTTACTCTATACAAAGGTTTAATCAGACCTATTATCACATATGGTTGTCCTGCCTGGCACAATGCAGCAAAAATCCACTTGAATCATCTTCAACTTATCCAAAATAAATTTTTGCGAATAATAGGCAATTTTAGAAAAAGAACCACAATTTTGGAAATGCACAATACGTTGGGCATGGCAACCATAGGTGAATTTATTGATAAAATCAACGAAACATTTAAACTCAAGCTACAATCCGATCCTAATCCTCAGCTCCAAATATCAATATTGACCCGAACTGAAATTGGTCTCGCCGAGGGGCTATTCACATTCGGATTGGGTGACACCCTGATTTCAAAATGCAAACATCGACCCCGTGATTTCAAGTGATTTCAGTGAATGGTTTCTACAGTGACTTCAAATGACGCGGAGCGTGATTTCACTGATTTCGAATGACTTCAATGATTACCAAACATTTACAATCATTGAAATCACGTTAGGTAATCATTGGTAATCACTGAAATCACAGAAAAGATGAATGGTTATTCGAAGAATTAAAGAACTGAAAATTTTTGCGCTACTATTACTATTATTTTATTGTTTGAAGTCATACGATATGTCTAGAACTAAACAAATCTAAATATACGTTTTTAATTTTTCGTATATTTCAGCGGGAATCGCTGATCACTCGTTTTCTGTCACTACGGGGGGAGAAACTGTTTTCCGATATTGCTCAATATCAGGAAAATAAATAGAATTCATAACTGTTGGACATATTCTCAAGTCACGGCCATTTAAAAATAGTACATTGTTTATAAATGACTTCAAATGATTACACTGATTGCGAATGATTACAATGTGATTTCAAAAAATGATTTCAATTATTGAAATCACGTAAAATCACATGATTTCACGTGATTCCAACTGACTTCACTGATTACGCGCTGATTTCATTGCATTTTGATTTCATCAGCGAGTGACACCATGATTTCTCATATGAAGAGCCCCTCGGGTCTCGCTGATCCACCTGTTTATCGCACCTGTCCGTATATCCCGCTCTCCCCCTTCCCTCATGCACCCATTACTTATAAGGTTTTTTAGAAGTCATTTTTCCTTACATCGAGTCAGCCTGTAAAT
The DNA here is from genome assembly GCA_026005395.1 of Asobara japonica. NCBI lineage: Eukaryota > Metazoa > Arthropoda > Insecta > Hymenoptera > Braconidae > Asobara > Asobara japonica. The sequence continues at coordinate 368,022 of BQMI01000211.1, forward strand.
AATCACAAATATTTGTAATAATGAAAAATTAGGTTAAACTTTGATCAAATTAGATATAAAGCCAATGGCCGGTGATCTAGAGCGTAGTATTCAAGATATTAATACTGTATATAGTATGTATATATGACAAATGTTAATAAACAATTTTCAAGTCAAGTCAAGTCGTATGGTGAAGTAGGTAAGGTGCCCGCCTACGGATCTAGAGGACCTGGCTTCAGAGTTGTTGGTCGAATAACAAGGCAGGTCCAAGAATAACATCCGTAACTGTGTTACAGAGGAAAAACTCGTGAGCACCTAACGACTATAATAAGTTCAGAGTCGGCGCTAAAAACCATTGTAGTTGATGCGTCGATAACAGCAAACCGATCAAATCAAATAAAAAAAGGGGAACATTGCGATGCACATTACACAGCCAATCAAACTGAACATGAACGAAAACAGGACGCGGGGACATTTCTATTGTTTTATACCTAGATTGAAGGATGAAAAGGGGTTGTTCGACGGGACGGCTATGGTCCTCTCTCTACTAATTTTTGATATTTTTCCTTTCAATGATAATCTTGGTATTGCATTTATGAAGCATTTCTGATTTGATGCTGCCTTTTTCATTTCATAATTTTTTCCAGCAGTTCACCGCAGAGAAATACGTACCTGGCGTTTTTCTTTGTTTTTCTGGGAGATTTGATCGCCTTCTAGCAAGAGCAATTGGTTACATGGTTTTCTCATTGAGCCGAGAATTGCGGCAAATAAGGGCAGTTTGCATATAATATTCGGCAAATCTGCGAATTTTGCTGTCTGGAAATCAAGATCGATTTCTGTTGCATATTTTTTCCCAAAATTCTAAGGGAAAATATTTTGAAAATACAAACCCGAAACTTGTCGCCCCGGAAATCTTCCTACTTAGAACATAAAGCAAACGATATAGGGAAGACATTGCTGATTGCTGGTACTCAATGTAATTGTAAAGATATCTTTATGTTGAGTTTTTTTCAAAATTCTTCCGTCATTCATTATTCAAAATATATCATTACGATTCATTCGAAATTGTGACTATGTGAAACAAAAAATATATATCATGCATACAACCCACTCCTATATTTAATCATCACAGTCTGCGAGGTATTGCAATATGGATTCTGTAGTTTCTAAGGCAGCACTGGCTGGATATTGGGTGAACTAAAATTCGTCCCTGATTATCCTTCACATCTGTTGCACTGCGCGTGGGTGTTTGCAAGGCCCATCATTCTATCCACTGTTTCGCTTCACCCGATTTTTTAACAGTGTATATTATATACATGAGGCGCGCGTTGAACTCCGTTGGATATATAACATTCCATACTGATGCAAGAGTGTTGATGGTTATGGGTATACCGTATACTGTTGTGTGCGACATCGTCGACATCGTGCTTTCAGTAACATCCGAGCGGCTTAATAAGTAGGTTGGTTGCAGGCGTTTTGTTAATAATGAATAAAGTGCACGGGATTGCGGCCCTCAGAGAAGATCATGACCTCTACGATGGGTGCGCAGAGCTTTTGAGGGATTCTCCGATGTTCTAGGATTACCGGTTGATCAGGTTAGATGCACTAATAAAAAGTAATAGAATTTGCATGAGTCTACAGCCTACCAACAAAATTCGTTTCATATGCAATATTTGTTGTCCGTTTGATGTGGACATATCAATTCACAGTAATTTTGCAACAAGGATATTGATCTTTCGGGGTTAGGGTAATGAAAGAGCCAAAGACCTGTTGCCGTGGGCATGTACGTGGATATTTTTTACGGCATCTGTCTCTCTTACTCTAACGGTGAAATCCACGAGTTCGTGATGTCGGTACAAATTGATTTTAAATATCTTTATAATATCTCTAATGTGATTTTCACATTAAATATCTTTTCTATGTGGAAAGTTCGTACCAGCCTTCTGCTAAGAATATTTCTAGGAAAGAAAAATTCCGGGATTTCCCGTGCCTTCGAGATATTAAAAAAAGTTGCCAAAAATATTGGGATTTTTTAGAATTTGGAATGCCTTTTTCTATTTATCACTACGTTAGTTCTCGAAATTTGTAAGGCCGTAATATGCTTAGATTATTGACTGATCATTGCCGGTTTGTTCTCTACGATTGTCAATACGTTAGTGGTAATAGCGATTTTGAGATAGGAAGTGAGACCAATGACTCGTAATGCGATAATTCAATAGCTTAAGATTCATAAATACGGAGACTTTTGATTTCTATCCTAAGTACCTAGTGGTTCTATATTTAGTGTTAATGGCTTCATGAAAAATTATAACCCTGAAGTTTGCAGAATTCATCATCGAAAAATCTTTGCCAGGGCATATTGCGCGCACAAATCGCCGAATTTGGCAAAATTGAATGTCCACATGTCGGGCATTGATGATAAGGGTGACAATTTCAAAGGCTATTAAATGTCGACTGAAACTGTACAACCCCATTACCATGGAATATCTGCCCATATAATAGGCAGTGTCTATTCACACGCGCGACGGCAACTTTGCCGTGGCTGCAAAACCAAAAATTTTCTTGCCGTGGATCCACGGCAGCTTTTGCCGTGTCTGCAAGATAAATTGTTTTTGTGCCGTAAATCCACGGCAACTTTTGCCGTGTCCGAAGAGTTAATTATTTTTGGGCCGTGGATCCACGCCAACTCTTGCCGTGACTGCAAGACGAATTATTTTTGTGCCGTGGTTCCACGACAACTTTTGCCGTGGCTGCAAGACCAATAGTTTTTTGCCGTGGATCCACGATGATTTTCTGACGGTGCGTGCAATGTGATGGCTGCGGCTGCTATTTGTCGACACAAGTTGACACAACCTGACACCAGTGACCTAATCTCTTCTGCAGAGATGAGTGTTTTCATTTCTATACAAGCCAGAATTAATTCAGTGGATTTTAAACATTTGTATATTTTTCGATTAGTAATACTATCGCGATTTTTTTTCTTGCTCTTTATGAATTCGGTAGCGAGAATTTTCACCTGAAGATTGTCTCGGTCGTGCTGTGCAAACTGTGCAAGATGTTTATCATACTGAACAGCTCCATTCGATATCGTCTTTGACGTGAAAAATATTCAGAGGGTGTAGCGGGGTGGAGGGGGGGGGGAGGAATCAAGGGACTGGTGCTACTGGAGAAGTGTGCATAAAGACTTGAGAAGTCAGAAGCATAACTCCATTCCATTCGTATACCCTTTCGGGTCTTTACGATTTGTTCCCATCCCACCCCCCTTTAACCCCACTGCACAGCATTCGCCCAGTTTGTCACTGGAATCGAGGGAAAACCATTGGAAAAAACCTCAGATTTGTACAGCTCGTTTCTGTTACGAAACTCCCGCTCGGTTGTGTCGTGTGAGTTAAAGCCTGAAAATAAAAAACCCCAAATACCGCCTCTGCCGGTTTTGAACCAGCGATCTCAGCCCCCCAATTCCAGTGCTTTAACCCGCACGGCCACAACCGTCGGTGCAAGTCAGAAGCATATTTTTCGATGCTGTCTTTTGTAGACTGTCATGGATTAATTTGGGGCTTAATATTAATTACGACAATTCTTGAATTCTTGGAAAATTCAGGAACAGTTCCTGTCGATCAATATAAACAAAAATATTTTCGGAAGTTCCAAGGATTGAAAGGTGATGACTGGTTTCCTCTTTGCTCGGTAATGAAAGAGAATATTCTCAATTTCAAAACCTATTAAAGTGTTTTTTAGACCTTCAATATTTTTTTTTAGATCTAGCAAGCGACTTACCAAAATGATTTTACTATTTTTAATTATTGAACTTAACTGAATTAATTATTTTCATTATTTCTTTCTTAGAATTTCATGTGGATTGTATCACTATTCGTGAATTTATGAGTTTGCAACGCTTTATTATTTTTTTAAAATTATGTTAACTATTTAAAAGGAATAATCATATATTTATCATCCTTGCTTCCAGATTTCTTTGGATAAATTTTTACGTGTAAGATAAGAATGCAATTCCAATATTATGAAAAATTTAGAAATAAAATGAACGAAAAACAGTTTGGTTGGACAACAATAGAGATTTTTCAACCTTTAATATTTCCGGCAAAATCGATACGAGTTCAATGAATTTTATCTCATTTAAAAGCTCATCAACAGAACTTGAAAATGAAATGGAATTTTCTAACTTTCATTCTGCCAATTTGTCGTCATTCATAATTGGATATGAGAAATTCTGTATTGAAGTAAAAGGCGCGATAAATCAAACTCGATATATTTTATAATTGTGTGATTATCTCGATAATGACTGACTCTAGGAGAAAATGAAAAGAAACAAGTTTTGTTAGAAATTTCATCATCTAAACGAAAAAAGTTTATCAACATTTTCTTCAAAAAATGTCTCTTCACATGTTCTCCTACCCATTACCAAAAAGATTGCATATTAAATAACAAGACCCCCTTTTTTCACCCCTCCACTACAGCTCCACTTTTTGTTCATTAATTGAAAATTGATTAATGAATCGAAGAATTATGATATGCATTTTTTACATCTTATTATGCTCGCCGGATATAAAGAAAAAGATTTGTCTACATAAAGAATACAGTATGTTGCAACAAAAATCAACCAAAATATGATATTCGACAAGACAGGCCTACATACACCGTAAATTCTTTAATCATTAAGATTCACATTAAATACTGCTTAGAAACTGTTAATTTACAACTACAATGTCTGGGTATTCCATTTATATAAATGAGCTAGGCGACTTGTTTCAGCGGAGGAAATGAAAACTAGAAAATGTTGAGTTAAAAATTATAATAATTTGTTTTACCTCCTTTTTTTATGCATGCTGAATGAAACCAGACATTTTGACGTTTTCTACTGTCGACTTTGATACACTGAGAATGATAATAAACTAAGCAAGACGCACAGGATAACCAATCTCGTGATACGTGGGTATTAACTCGTCTACAAGTATTGCAAGTTTTCGTCCCACTGTTTTTCTTCTCAACAACGGCCTTTTCAAGTGTCAAGAATGCATTACTTGCAAAATAATTCGATATTGATTTAATATTTACACTAGAAACGAATCTCTTAAATCGTAAATGCCTAAGTTCAAGTCAGTGATTTTAATAAAATATTCTGAGTCGAGGACGTTTTTCACCAAATCTTGGTCGATTAACCAGCTCAACATTTCTTGTGTTCGTTGCAACTGTGTTCGTTCAATGAATAGAACAGGCAGTTTCTTCCTTCTCGATTGCACTGGAGTAGTGATCAAACCTAATTGGGGTTTTCCCTTAATTTTGATTGACTTGGGGGACTCAATATTACTCAGAGCTGATAAATTGTCTTCATCTGGCTGTGAAAAGCCTTCATCCTGTAATGAGAATGGTCATACTTGAATGGAACATTGAATTAGAACATTTTTGGTGGAAATAAGTATACATACGTCTCGATAAAGTTGAAGGATTTTTAAATTGAGCAGTGGTGGATTTTCCACGCCTGAGGTAGCACACTCTGTTAATTCAATAGATACTAATTGTTGTTGGCTTCATAATTTCTGCAAATTATCAAGAACATCAACTAATGGCTGGAACTGATCTTCCGGGTTGCCGGCAGTGTTAACTCAGTGAGATGAGGCTCTATCAATTTCCGCTTCTGAGGAACACTGAGACGTTCAGTTGCTCTTGATGTGTGTTTAATCTGGAGACTTTTCATCAAATCATTCAAATGCTCAGTATCAGTTGCATCACTGTGAGATGAAACTTGAGATTTTGGAGTTGTTTTTTGAACAATGACAACTTTGAAGTCTTTTTTCCATGCCTCTTTAGTTATTTGGAGTGTGTTAATCTTCCTCTCGAGCTCCAATCTGCAAGAATTACTCACTGTAAAGGTGAGGGAGTCAATGATTGGTTTGAGCAAAGTTTAAGACCTCCAACTGAACTCACATCGGGAGAATTCATGTTGCATGTGAAAGGTAAACTTATTCCAATCTGCTCAGCTGACTTCACTTGGAAAATTCGTTGCGTTTGCTTGTAATATTCTGTCGTCCACCGCTTTTTGCAGAGTTGTTCTTCAAATAAGGATAAACCGAAATATTTCCTCGCAGCAAAAATGTGACGACAGGGAAGTAGTGAAGAAGATGGGATCCCACAGGAGCATGAGTCTTTAGTGACTTGCAAAATCATTCCTCGTCGTCTAATAGAACATTCATCGTCAGATCCATCTATAACGTTCACAGCGCCATGACGTTTTATCTCATTAGAAATGCGATTAAAAGCTGAGTCTGTTACAATTTTTGAGTATTGTTCTTCAGCACTCCCTTTCTCTAAATACACTTCGGCTTTCATGAACATTTCAGCTGTTCTCGAATCAATCTCATTTGTATGTGACTCCAAGTAAACAAAAAATGATTTGAAGAAATCCATCAAAGTGCTCCGTTTTTGGATCACTTGTTTCAATTTTTGATTCAAAGATTCTACTCGATTATTCGTCCGATTCATCAGATTTCCTTGGGTCATATTAAAGACCGTCCATTCTTCTCTGATCCCGTGCCAGTTCGAGTTATAGTAGGTGCATAGTTCTTTTGGGACAGCTTTGCAGAATTCATCATATACCTCCTTGTATTCTTGTGATTGACGGTATGCAAGTCTCTGCAAGAAGGAGCAGATTCTCTTTTTCCTTTGCTGGAAAAGAGTTTATTTTTTGCCGAAACACTTTCAACACGTGAAACATGCGAGTGTAAACTGGTGGACTGGTCCCTTTTTCTGGGTTGTAAAAAAGTGTTTTTATGACTTTACGACCTATGTGATCCTTATCGCTCATGAAACAGGAGATCTGTTTCCATACATCACCATTATTCTCTTTGAATGTAGATAGAAACCAATTCATAGTTGATTCGTCCTCCACTGCTAATAATCCAACTGCCACAATCTCACTTTGAGCATTCGAGTTTTCAACGACAATCAGCATAACTGTTAAATTACTATCGAGTAGACCATACGTCCCATCGATAGCAACGATTTCAGGCCACGAAGCGAAAGAACGTCTCATGTCTGGCGTGGAGAAATATAGACCTCGAAATTGATCTCCTTTTTTTAAGATCGATACATCGGTACCTTTGATATAGAAAAGAATGATATATGTATTAAAATTAATGAGGAATCAACAGTTAAGTTGTTGAAAATATAAATTTAAAAATTGAGCAACTGACGGCGTACTTGGCATAATTTTAAGACCACGAAATCAAATTATCCACAAAATATTCAAATCAAAGTCCATCGCACTGCTTCTATGATCAAAGTCTCCCCATGCACACCATTTTGAAGCTAAGCTTTTTTATGGACTGTCGGTGGGTCACGTATAAAATTTATTCAAAAAGATGGGGAGAGAACCGAGAAAAAAATGAAATTGGTACCGTCACCGTACCGTTAACGCCCTCCTCCATTAGACCCAAGCGATGCTGCATAGAGCGTCGTAGATGCGTGCGCAACAGAAATCTCTGTCATTCTTTCATTCCTCTGTACATAAATCATTCTGTTTCAACTGCTTAGAGCATTGTCACATTTTCATATACACAATGTTCTACACAGACTTGAACTACACATACAAAATGTCACGTTCTAGTGTACACTATTTTTTCTCACAATACACGGCTATACAAACACATACACAATTATTCCAATTATTTAATCAATAGTAAATGTTTTTGGAAAATTTCAGTTGCAAATCGGTAAAAAACAATTGTCCATTTAAGATCGCTGTACGCGTCGTAGGTAAAACTACTATCAGCGTGAGAAAGGTGCATTTACAACATAATCATTCGTCGGTGAGCTTGATAATATTTAGGGGGGACACTTTTGACTTTTATTAAAAATGTTAATAATTCATTCAATCCCATGAAATGGGATAATTTTTGTTTTTATCTGAAATGTACAATTGCCTGTGATTGTTATGCAAAAAAGAAAAAATCAATTGATAAATTTGCTTCTCAGTTATTGACATTTCTACAACTGTTAAGTGTCCATTTTACCCCATCCACCCCTACGGTTTCTATCCACAGTTTTCCCAAATCACCTGGAAACTTAATTTTCTCTTTTGTGTTGCAGCCTGTCGCCAGTAGTGATTCATCTGATCAGGATCCATCTTCAGATGAATCTGAGGTTTTTGAAAACGAATTGAATGCACCAGAGATTAATGCTGTAGAAGTCGCAAGGGAAATCGTAAGAATTGTTGAATTTCTAGGTAACTTCGTTACCATAGATATGAATTTTTTATCTATCTCAATTTTTCCCGCATTTGTTCGATACAACTAATATATTACTCTAAAACTGATAGGGGAGAGTGGGGTAAAATGAAATAGCGGGGCAAAACGAAACGCGGGGGCAAAATGAAACACGGGGTAAAATGAAAAACCAGCACAAACGTTTCTGGATGTTATTTGCAACACTTTTATTTTTTTCAGGGACTTAGAAATTAGGGACTTAGAAAACCCTTTTTTTAGTGACGAAATTAAATGCAAGTTTACACTCAGTTTCCATTGATTCAATGAAAATAGAGATAATTAGGCAAGAAGTCTCATTACCCAGTTTCTGGATAGCTATGTTATTCACGCATGCTAGTTTCATTTTGCCCCGCGTTTCATTTTGCCCGGTGTTTCATTTTACCCCCTGTTTCATTTTGCCCCCGCGTTTCATTTTGCCCCGCTGTTTCATTTTGCCCCGCTTTCCCCTAATTGTTGAGCTAATTGTACAGTGTATGGATATTGTCGTGAAGAATGGGTAATTATGCACGTATCCCGGTAATTAGCGATTTGAGGACAAAATAACCATTTTCTGATCTTACAAAAAAGGGCTTTTGACATTTTTCTCTGCGAGAGAATATCAGAAGACCGGTTTGGTAAGAAATTATTTTCTTTCGGGTCTCAACTAGAAGTTGTTAAGAAAATTATTAATTTCAGTGGGATAGATAACTACCAAGTCATGCTAATGGTTGAGGGATTTTGTTATGCAACCAGAATTTTTTTTTCACCATGAAACAATCATTTTACCCTTGAAGCTCATTATCTTATTATCATTAACAAATTTTCTATTCATCTGGACTCTACTTGACATTTTCAGGATAATCCCATGCCTGAGTGAGTTGAGGTCGGATCCACACCAGATGAAGAAATTCTATTGGACATTACAGTGTACGATTTAAGTGAAAGCACTCGTTAGAAAATAAATAACGGAGATTACCCGCTTCATCGAACGAGCTGGAGATGGTAAACAAAATAATGTTCTTTGATAATGTCCTTTGTTCTTAATGTCAGATCCAGTGATAGTTTTTTTTTACTTCTTCTCCAGGGTTTGAAGGATATTATTGATGCTAAATTCATATACGGTGATACTCTCCTCGACAGTGATGAGAACAAAGCTCAATCTTCTTTATTAGACTTAAGCTCTAAATATGCCAAAAACACGAATTCCTGGCCTCAAGACCTATCAGAGTCTACCCATGAATCGCCTGATGTCAAAGCCGACTCTCGAGGCGTTAAATGTGCTAGCACAGGAGGAGCCATCGATCTATCTCGCAAGGATTCTGACAATATGCAATGGCAAGGGAGAGCGTCATCTGACAGAAGAATGGAGAGGATTGCTGAGAAGGACGAAGAAAAGCATGTTGAGAAGGACTTATTTCCACCCAAAATGTTGTAATTCAATATTCCATTCAAATATGACCATTCTCATTCCAGAATGAAAATTTTTCGGAGCCAGATACGTCTTGCTTGGTTTTTTACCATTCTCAGTGTGTCACAATCGACAGTAGAAACGTCAAAATGTCTTGTTTTGTTCAACATGCATTAAAAAAAGGAGGCAAAACAAATTATTGTAAATATTAATTCAACATTTTCTAGATTTTACTTTCTCAGCTGAAACAAGACGCCTGACTCATTTATTTTTTAAATGAAAAACCGACAGATCGTTGTTATTCATTAACAGTTTATAAGCAGTGTTTACTGGGAATCTTAATGATTGAAGAATTTAAGGTGTATGTAGGCCTGGCTCGTTGAATATCATATTTTCCTTGTTTTTTGTTGCAACATACTGTATTTTCTATGCAGACAAATGTATTTTTTTCATGTTCGGAGACCATCATAAGATGTAAAAAAAGCATATCATAATTTTTTAATTCATTAATCAAATTTCAATTAATGAACAAAAAGTGGAGCTGTAGTGAAGGCATAAGAAAAAGAGGGTCTTGTTATTTAATATGCAATCATTTTGGTAATGAATCGGACAACACGGGAAGAGACATAAAAGAGATATCGAGATTAATTCATCACGTTTCCTACTCCAATGCCGAATTTCTCATATTCAATTATGAATAACGTCAAATTGGCAGAATGAAATTCCGAAAATTTCATTCCATTTTCAAATCCCGTTTATGAGCTTTCAAATGAGATAAAATTGATTGACCTCGTACCGATTTTACAGCAGATATTAAAGATTGAAAAATCTCTATTGTTGTCCAACCAATCTGTTTTTCGTTCATTTGATTTCTATATTTATCATAATATTGGAATTGCATTTATAATATCTGTATTTATCATAATATCTTACGTAAAAATTTCTTCAGAAAAATCTGAACGCAAGAATGAGAAATATGAGAAATATCTGATTATTCCTTTTAAATAGTTCAAATAAAAACAAAACGTTGAAAACTCATGAATTCACAAATAGTGATACAATCCAGATGAAAGTCTAAGAAACAAAAAATGAAAATAATTAATTCAGTTAATAATTCAATAGCAGTTAAGATTGACCATTTGTGGCACTTTTTGATTTCACAATAATAAAATTATTTTGTAAGCCGAATGTATACTGAAATAAAAATAACATCAATAAAAGAAAGGATGTAATAATATTTACAATTCATGTTTGCTCGCTAGATCTGAAAAAAATTATTGAAGGTCTAAAAAATACTTTAATAGGTATTGAAATGGAGAATATTGTCTTTTGTTTATCGAGCAAACAGGAGACCAGTCATACCCTTTCAATCCCTGAAACTTCCGAAAATATTTTTGTTTATATTGATCGACGGATCTGTTTCTCAATTTGCCAAGCATTCAAGAATTGTCGTAATTAATACTAAGCCCCAAATTAATCCATGACAGTATGCAAATGACAGCATCGAAAAATATGCTGCTGACTTCTCAAGTCTTTATCGAGCCCAAGGACAGCATAAAGTCAAAAGTACAGATAAACAACTACTACATTGAGAGCTCTCACTGATGTATTTCCGATACTCAGCCGTACGAGTGGTGCATTAGCACTTGATGAATAATCCTGTGTCTCTCCGAGTTAACCGGCAGTATGGACTTTATCAGGTCTCTGACATGAAGACTGAGGTACCAGACTTGGGAGGCAAAAACTTGTAGTTACTTTTGAGGATCTCCTCATTGAATGGCATCACTCTATCATGTTGGATGAAGGAGCAACCCCTTCAGTATAACATACGAAATACCCCTGAGACTCCAGACATCAAGCTGAGCAGTTCCGGCGCCCTTTGACTTCCGCTTGGGAGTCTTCACCGTCGGTATTCACCACTGATACCCCTTCAATGAAAAACCACATCCCAAAGTCAGAGACCATCATCAGGAGATCCTTCTTCTCAAGTGGAGATGAGCTACAGTAATCCCAGATCTGCCAGAACTTAAATTTTTCGGCGCTCTTTTGAAAAATCCACCATTGTCATTGATCGTATGGAATAATTCTCTGCACTCCGTGAGTTATAGATTATGGGACCTTGCCAACGTGTCTACAATGTTTTCCATCTATTCGGGAGAAATTTCTGCTTCATGAGCCCTAAGAGTATTCACACTTCTTCAGTAGCACCAGGCTCTTGTATTCCCCCCGCCCCTTCTCCACCTTCTGAATATTTTAAATGTCAAAGACGATATCGACAATGGACAATGGACTGTTCAACATGATAAACATCCTTGTACAGCGCGACCGAGAGAATCTTCAAGTAATAATATCGCTACTGACTTTATGAAGAGCAATTCTGGATGGTACTACGACTTTTAAAAATTTCCATAATTTTCATTTCATAAAATATAAATAAAAAACACCCATCTCTGCAGAACAGGTCAATGGTGTCAGGCTGTGTCAACGTGTGTTGATAAACAGTAGCCGCAGCCGTCACATTGCACTCACTATCGCAAAATCACCGGGGTCCCACGGCAAAAACACTATTGGTCTTGCAGCCACGGCAAAAGTTGTCGTGGATCCACGGCAAGAAAATGTTTGGTTTTGCAGTCACGGCAAAGTTGCCATGGATCCACGGTGTGAAAATAATTTGTCTTGGATTCGCGACAATTTTGCCGTAGATGCACGGTAAATTGCCGTGGCGCGTGTGAATAGACACTGTCCATATAATAACCCCATTGAAAAAAAAGTATTCACGTTTTGAAATTTCCAAAATTTCGTCCTGATATACGTTTTTTTTCTATTCTCCCATAAATAACACGATTAACCGCTGTAGTGTAAGTGAGCTTTGCTAAGGTTGTCTATACGTATAATTAATGCACGTATGAAAAGCTAGCAGTAAATTTTGCAGCAGACTCGAATTTTATGTAATGCATCAATTAGAGCTTCTTTGGAGTTAATTTTGAGTGAAGAGAAAGAATTTTGAGCTCACCTCTCTCAGCTCAAAAATCGAGTTACTTCTAGGTTTCGCGCAAGCTAGCACGAAAATTTGTAAAAATCAGCAGATTCACATTTTGTTTGTTACATCAATTGGAGCTCTTTTAGAGTTCATTTTGAGTGCCGAGGAAAAGGTTTTGAGCTCACCTTGAGCTTTTCAAAAATCGAGTTCCTGCCAGGTTTCACGAATATTGGGAGTAAAATTTTTAACAATCGGCAGAATCAAATTTTGTATGTTGCCTCAATTAGGGGTCTTTTAGAGCTAATTTTGAGTGAAGAGAAAAAGTTTTCAGCTCACCTTCCGTTTAAAACTATTATTGGTTTTACCTATAGAACCATCTATGGTTGTTATTCCTAATATGTTATGCATATCAAAAATCAGGCTTCTCATGGAAACCTAATAGTAACTGGATTTTTAACCTGTTAAAGGTGAGCTCAAAATTTTTTCTCTTTCCTCAAAATTAACTCTAAAAAAGTTCTAATTGATGCAAGAAACAAAATTTCATTCTGCTGATTTAAAAAAAAATTCTTGCTAGCTTTCGCGAAACTCAGTAGTAACTCGATTTTTGAGCTATTAGAGCTGGGCTCGAAATTATTTTCTCGTTACTTAAAATTAACACTGAAAGAACTCTAATTGATGCAACGAACAAATTTGATTTAGCCAATTTTTCAAAATTTTACTACTATCATGAAAGCTAGCAGTAACTTAATTTTTGAGCTGATAGAGGTGAGCTTTGATTTCTTCTCGCAGTTCGTTCAGATTCAACCAATTTGAGGAATTTTACCCCGAGAATTTCATGAAGGAAACTAGTGATGTGAGCATGTATGTGCCCCGGTCGGGGCACAAAAACAACTTCCCGATTTAGTATTTCAGCACAGCGTACTAAATTTATTCTTCTCCAATATACCCTAGTTAATCAGCGTGACCCCTCTTAGTGTCATAATGAACAGTTGCAGATTTGACAATTCTAAACTGGTTCATTTATGAAGCAGATAATTATGAATATTTGAGTAGACGCATGGTGAGCATGAGGATGCGACTTATGCACGTCACTTGAGTGGGAGTGAGTCGCCAGTAGCGATATGCAGCCGCAATACAAATGATGACTTTAATATTTTACCCAGCGGAGCAGTATAAACAATTGCAATTGTTAATAACATTGTATATACTGCACGAATGCCATCCAAAATGTAATCCGCTCGATTCTGCACGAAAACGCTTCGACTGAGGCCTTCATGACAGCGCTGAGTTCATTCATTCACTTATTACATACATAATTGTTAAGACGGCCGTAACTCCATAATTATGAAAATTATCGAAAAAAGTCATTCAACATAGAATACGTATTTTTGTGTGGGGAACAATCCACACTTTTCTCATATCAATTTTGCGCTAACTCTAATACTTCATGCAGTGGCACATTATAAACAATTGAAATTATTGAAAACAATATATATCCTAGACCAATTCCATCCAAAATCTAATGCGGTCTAAGTTACATGAAACTCTTCCGTTTGAGTCATCAACAACTTGGATCGAATGATTCGTTCACAAGAAATCACACGCACACACACACACCCATGAAAACCCGTACGACGGGGCTTTGGTCAGTATTTGTTTTGAGTCGGTGTCGTGCGGACGCATGTCTACCGCTCTCTGCGAAATATAAATTTCTAACGTACAGCGCTTATAGTACAGTGAAATTCTAAATCGAGTAAAAGTTTTGGCACAAAAGTGTCAAACTTAAAAAACCTCAAAATTCCCTTGGCTCCAAAAAGGAAAGCCAAAATGAGTCCTCCGATGGAAGACCCAAAGAAAACGAAAAAAACCGTTACGAAACCTTCGACTAGTGCGAGTTCAGTTCCCGCTCGCCTCGCCAAACCCTCTGACACTTCTGATGGACCTCAAGAGACTCCAAAACAAATTTCTGTCCCTCCATTAATCATCGAGAATGAAAAAATGGAGACAAAAAAATTAATCAATTTTCTGCAGAGCAACGCCACAGACAAAAATTTCAAGATGAAATTTAATGGAAGTACCACGATCGTCCATCTACGAACGCTCGAGGACTACAACAAAATCGCAAGTATCCTGAAAAGGCAAGATATAAATTTTTTCACTTTCGGTCTTAAAAGTGAACGACCGAAAAAATATATTCTGAAAGGGCTTCCAAGCAGTTTTTCACAAGACGAAATTCAAGCCGAGTTATCAAAACACGGCGTCAACGTACTTTCCGCTCGCCAGTTCGTGAAAGTAAACAAAGACGGAGACACCAAAGAAAACAGGCCATTACCGATCTTCGCTATCACGGTTGGCCCGGAAACAACCTTGAGCAGCTTTGCTGAAATCAAAACGATTTTCTACCATACATATAAGGTAGAAAAATATGTAAAATCCCAGCAACCTACCCAATGCTTCAGGTACCAGAGATTTGGCCACGCAAGCCAACATTGCAACCTAAACCCGAGATGCGTCAAGTGTGCGTCAAACCACGGCGTAAAAGTCTGCACTTCCAAAACCCTGAAGTGTGCAAACTGCGGACTCGCCCACACAGCCAGCTACAGAGAGTGTTCCATGCGCCTAAAATTCATGGAAACTCAGAAAAAACGAGCCCAATCGGCCAGGCCCAGCATGGCGCCATTGGAATTGCCCGCTACACCTCACTCGGCCATGATCCAGAATCTGGAAAGGACCATCCAGTTCCTCCAGTCTCCTGCAGTCCCAGTGCCAACTCCGAGTTCTACTGCCAACACGTCCAGGCCCACCTACGCTTCCTTCTTCCCGACGGCGGAAACCTCGAGAAGGAATCTTATTACACCCACTGCTGAACCTAGGACCATCCCAATGGAAACACATGCTCCCGAATCTCATTTAAGTAGAACTAAAAACTATGTAATTACAGCGAAGCAAGTTCTTGACGAGCTAACAACCCTTAGAATCCCCGAAATCCTTTCAGAGCTTAAAGAGATGAGCTCTAAACTCCAAACAGCCCTTACACCAATTGATAGGATCACAATCATCGCATCCTATGTCCACCTGTTCTTACCCTCCCCAAACACACCTACGATTCTCCAGCAAACAGAACCAACATATTAGCAATTAATATTTTTGCGCTCAAGCCTAATCTGGACGAGTTATTACACATCGTCCACAGAAATAACATCAAAATTTGTCTGATTTCAGAGACTAAGTTAAACAGCAAAACGAAGAAAATTAACTTCCCAGACTTCTCGCTGATCAGGGAAGACAGAACGGCCAAAGCAGGTGGTGGTGTTGCGGTGGCGATCCACAAAACCTTGTCACATAGAACTCTTCCGCATGATCTCCTGTCGCTCACCGAATACGTGGGAGTAGAGGTCCAAGTAAACAATAAAAAAACGAAGATCTACTCGATCTACAATCCACCGGATGTCTCAATAGATACAAACCTATTGAGGCACCTATTTTCGGATAGTACTCCAACAATTATTGTTGGAGACTTCAATGCGAAGGACACTGCTTGGACCTCTGCTAGGCCAAACGAATCAGGTAAGATTCTCTCAAATTTTTTGACGGAACAAAAAATTAATCTGCTCTTTCCAGACGTTCCTACACACTACCCTCATAATTCAAACACTCCTAGTACTATTGACCTTTTATTAACAAACAACATCTCTATCATTAATAATTTCACCACACTTTCCGAATCCCCATCCGATCACCTACCATTGTTTTTCTCCCTATTTGGCCGACCGACCTCACCAGAATCATCAAAAATTTTAAACTACGCGAAAACCGACTGGAATAAATTCAAGGATACCTTAAATGATGAGATTTCTACACCAAACCCTACTTGTAACAACACTGAAGCAATAGATCAACACATAACATATTTCACCCAAGTCATTCAAACAGCCCTGGATTCCTCCACTCCCATCCGCTCAACCAAATCCACCCACACTCCTATCCCACCCGAAATAGCCTCATTAATAAAGCTAAAAAATTACATTAGGTCAAGATGGCAAAAAACCCGAAATCGCTACCTTAAATCCGAACTCAATCAGCTGATAAAAGAAATCAGACTTAAATTAACCGAATGGAAACAATCATCGCGGGACAACAAACTCAGAAACATAAACTTAAAAGATCACTCTATTTGGCGCGTAGCAAAATATTTTAATAATACAGGTAAAAGAAAAATCCCCACACTAAAGTCAAACAACACACTCCACACAGAAGACCACGACAAGGCAAATACACTCTGCATACACTACGCACAAATACACGAAATATCGGCCTCCCGAGGCAACAAATCCTTTGAACAACAAGTCACAGGTCATGTGAGAAAAACTATCCTCAAACCCCCTATCGAAACTCCCATAAAATTCCTCACGAATCCCCGTGAAATCACTTCCGCTATCAAAAAACTAAAAAATAAATCTGCCCCGGGTGTGGATAATATTCCCAATATAGCACTAAAAAACCTCCTAATTAAAGCAATAAGTTTACTAACCAAGATATACAATGCATGCCTCCTCAGACAATATTTCCCGGAACTCTGGAAAGGAGCGGTGGTCATTCCGATTCTAAAGCCCGGTAAGCCCCCTTCGCATCCGGTGAGCTATAGGTCTATTAGCCTCCTACCGGTATTGGCTAAACTCTTTGAGCGTATAATTTTAGCTCGTCTCAAAAAACCCATAGAAGAGTTACAACTAATGCCTATCAATCAATTTGGTTTTCGATCCGAACACTCGACCTGCCACCAGCTGGTTAGAATTACGAATGATATAAAATCCGCGAAAGACCGGAAAGAAGATACCGTTCTTCTTCTCCTGGACAGCGAGAAGGCCTTTGATTCTGTTTGGCCCACAGGCCTTATATACAAACTCGAAGGATTAAATGTCCCTAAATATCTATGTAAAATTTTACTATCATATCTCTCAAATAGATATATCCGAGTTCGAGTCGAAACTTCGCTTTCGAATAAAATAGAAATTGTCGCGGGAGTCCCACAAGGGTCTATTCTCTCGCCTGTTTTATTCAACTTGTACATTGCTTCTGTTTTTAGCAGAATTCCGAGAAATGTATCCATTGCAGGCTATGCTGATGACATTGCTTTGTACTCAGCTAGCAAATCGATAAACAAAGCTATTAGAAGAATAGAAAATGCTGCTTCTCTCACAATCAGTGAATTAACGAAATGGAAAATTCAAGTGAATGCTGCTAAAACAGAAGCAATCTTATTTACTAGCTCCAAGGCCAAGCCGACTTTAACTATTCGTAGCGATAAGATCACACCAACCGACTCTGTAAAGTATTTAGGCTTACACATCGATTCCAAACTCCTGTGGAAAAAGCATATATCTGAAATCAAGGTCAAGACTAAAGTTATCTTAGTAAGATTGTATAATTTGCTAAAATCACCCGCGCTCAGTCAATCCCTCAAACTTACTCTCTACAAAGGGTTAATTAGGCCCATTATCACCTATGGTTGTCCTGCCTGGCACCATGCAGCGAAAATGCACTTGAATCATCTTCAAGTGATTCAAAATAAATTCCTACGAATAATAGGAAATTTTAAAAGAAAAACGACTATTGTGGAAATACACGAAACGCTCGGCATGACAACCATAGGCGAATTTATCGATAGAATAAATGAGACATTTAAATTTAAGCTACAATCCCATCCTAATCCCCAGCTCCAAAACATCAATATTGATATAAAATCCAATTGGTCCTGCTGACCATCTGTTTTGTCCCACCTTTCCATATATGCTTTTCTCTCCTGCCCCTCATGCACCCATTACTTATAAGGTTTTTTAGAAGTTATTTTTCCTTTATCGAGTCATCATGTAAATAATCACAAATATCTGTAATAATGAAAAATTAGTTTACACTTCTTTCAAATTAGATATAAAGCCAACGGCTGGTGATCTAGAACGTACCACTTAAGATATTAATACTGTATATAGTATGTATATATGACAAATGTTAATAAACAATTTTCAAGTCAAGTCAAGTCAAGGGCTTTGGTGTAGTGGGTAGAGTGTCTGCCTACTATTCTAAAGGTCCCGCGTTCGATTCCCGCTCACTGCAAATATTTTTTCTGAAAAATATTTTCTCACGGACTCCGACCGATGGCAGGAACATTCCGTGTGTGCTATCGGCGGTATCCATGAAGTGAGACCGTGAGCCGGGACCGAACGCGACCCGTCGCGCGGGGGGGGGGGGGGGGTTCCATCGTAGACGCCCGCTATCGTATCACAGGGGTTTCTGGAGGTTTACCCTGTGATTAGACATACGATGAGCTGAAATGGCGAAGTCGGCCCCAGCCGCAATGGGTGGGTACTCTGATCCGTAGTATTGCCCATGAAGTAATGCCTACCAGCGATTACGTGGGTGAATACGAATAGAGAAAGAGTAGAAAAAAAAAAAGAAAAAAAAACACCCATGAAAACCCACAATTCCGGCATTGTTGACGTCACTGGCTTTATTTGTGTTCGATAATAAGCCTGGATTGGCGGGAGTATATGAAGGATGGGTGAGATTTTGTGGAAGTTCGCACTTTATTTTCACTAATTTATTGTCACTAGTTTAAATGTACAAGTTCACAACAAAGTCACTATTTTAAGTTGAGCGGTTCACTAAGAAAAAAACTAGTAGATTTAACCTTTATAAATCGAGCTATTCAAAAATTCACTGGATATAATTAATTTTGCACGTGTGGTATAGATAACTATCCGGAAACGAATCAGGACGAAAAATCTCCTCGTGGTTGGAAAAGCCCTATATTCCGTCGCACTTGACCTTAGTATATCATATTTCGGATGGTAACAATTCTCCACGGCGCCTCGGGTGTCCTAATTGAGACCTCCCGATCATCCGAGGTGAGTATGTAGTGGACGGCCTGTCAGCTGACAGGATTTCCAACAATTTGTGTACTTTATAAATAGTTTATTTTTCAAATAGCCGTACCTCCTTAATCATGGCAATTACACAAAAAACGCATGTAACATAAAATGTGTATTTTTGCACGGGGTATAACTTTTGTTATATACATTTTCCGCTAACACCAATAATTCATGCACTATAGCGTTATAAACAATTGAAATTGTTAATAACATTATATATACTGCACCGATTTCACCCAAAATCTCATCAGCTCTAAGTTATCCGAAGACACAGCGATTAAAAAAAAAAAAAAGGAATCAAATTGAAACATTCGTTTACGAGATATAGTTCGACAACATTTTTCGCCACGGACATACACCGTCAAACACACCCACACACTTGTGGGGGCTTTTGGGAGAAACCTAACCCCCGAAACCAAGGGTGCCAAGGGTGGGCTCCCTATAACAGTCTACATATTAAAGACGAAACCATGGCCAGTACAACCATTGGAAAAATGATTACGGTGCAGGGGAGGGATACCCCAGTACCGGCGGGTGAGAGTGCCGAGGCAGGCTCGAGCTCGTCGAGATCCGACTACTGCAGCCCTCAAGAGGTGGACCACTTGGCCTCTGATGGGTCTACTACCTCAAGTGAAGAACTCCTGAAGAAAAGGCAAGCTGAAATGGTTAAGATTGATAACCTTTTAAAAGACTTGTTGGAGTATATCACTCCGAAGGCAAACGTTCACAAGCACATTAAGTTGCAGGTCAATAAGATGAAAAGCAGTTATGACCGTTTCGTGGCACTTGACAAAAAAGTGATCCCACAACCAATGGTGCAGACTGTTGACGCCCAAACTTCACCTCACCTAAGTGGGCAGCCGAAGAGAAAGGATATCTCACCTCTGGAGGAGAGAAAACTTCCACGACAGGTGAAAAGAAGGAAGGAAATGACCTTGGAGAACTCTGAGACTGCAAACTCAACCGAGGCCACGGAGAATGACCGAGTAGTTCGAAACCCTACTATCCAGAACGTTACCTCGGATACGGGCGAAAGTTCCAGTTGGACAAAGGTCCAAAGGCAGGGAAAAGTGGCGAAGACACACCAGAATCAGACTCGGACGAAGAAGAAAGCAGTAATCCGCCCTGATGCGCTAATTATTCGTCCCACGGGGAAGGATACGTACGCTGAAATATTAGGACGTATAAAGAAAGACCAAGGTGTCTACGCGGCTAGCTCATGCGTGGACAAAATCCGTAAAACAGCCTCCGGAGATGTTCTTTTAATTCTAGCGAGAGGAAAGAAGGATCAAGGTGTTGAGCTGGAGAAGGCACTAGTTGGAGCCCTCCAAAACGAAGCTAAGGTGTTCAACAAGGGACCTCAACAGGAACTCGAAATCAAAGACCTCGATGACGTCACTACCAAAGAAGACATACTTGATGCCCTGAGGAAAGCTGATGGCGCAGATAGTGATATCTCATTGAGTGCCATCAAGTCTCTTCGCAAGGCCTACAGAGGAACACAATCTGCTACGGTGGTACTCCCTGACGCTACTGCAAGAAATATACTGAGTAAGGGTAGTAAAATACGAATAAGCCTGGTATATGCTCGCATCGTGACAGTGGTAAGGCCCATCAAATGCTTCAAGTGTTGGCACTACGAGCATCTTGCCGTCAATTGCAAGAGCTCCATTGACCGATCAGACCTGTGTTACAAATGCGGCGAAAAAGGGCACAGAAGCGCCGATTGTAAAGCGTCTCCAAAATGCGTTCTATGCGTAGAACTGGAGCCCACGAAAGACAATGCCCATGTAACTGGTAGTATCAAATGTCCAGTCTACCAGGGTGCACTCCAGAAGATCCGTACACAGTCATAGTGCGGGTGTTACAGGTGAACCTGGCTCACTGCACCACAGCACACGATCTGCTGACGCAGACGGTTCGAGACCTGAAAATTGATGTTGCCGTCATTTCGGAACCTTACAGGAACCTATATACCCAAAACTGGGTTACTGATACTAGCAATAAAGCCGTCATTTGGTCCTGCGGTGCTCTGCCGCTTGAAGCATATGACGGAGACCAACAGTCTGGATTCGTTGTGGCCAAGGTGAATGGTATCTATCTTTATAGCTGCTATGCACCACCAAGCCTTTGCTATGAAGACTTCACAGCATTCCTAGATAGACTCGTCGTGGATGCAAAACAGCATTCCCCAGTGGCAATTGCGGGAGACTTCAACTCTTGGGCAGTCGACTGGGGCAGCAAGGAGACGAATCAACGAGGACGGGCTTTACTGGAAGCCATGTCGACCCTAGATGTTGTCCTATTGAACGATGGAAACAAACCGACATTTCGCAGAGGGCAAGCGAGCTCATGTATAGATCTCACCTTCGTCAGCAGCAGCCTGATGAAAGGAAACTGTGCATGGGAAGTATCCGAGATCTACACTGCCAGTGATCATCAGGCAGTATTCTGGGAGGTGTCGGTTGATTGGAGATCCGCACCCACACCGGAAAGAACAAATGGAGTCGGCTGGAATGTGCGAAAATTTGACATTGCCACCTTCCTTATGGCACTGAAGACTGCCCGATTAGACAGTAAGAATGCCACAGGGAAAGCAGACGAAACCATGCGGAGAGTCACCGACGCCTGCGATGCCACTATGCCCAGGAAATTTAGTGGAAACCGACGGCCACCGGTGTATTGGTGGAGCGGTGAAATCGCGACCCTCCGCAGGGAATGTTTCGCAGCGAGGAGAGCTTGGCAACGCGCAAGGAAGAAGTCCAACCCCGAAAGTCTCGAAGTGGAGTTTAAAGCCGCTAAGCGTAAGCACACTAAGGCCATAAAGCTTTGCAAACGAGACTGCTGGAACGAACTGTTGGAGGAAGTGGAGAAGGATCCTTGGGGCAGACCGTACAAGGTGGTTATGACGCGGCTCAAGAGCCAGCCGATGCCATCACCAACCTGTCCTAGGCTCCTGGAGAGAATTGTCTCAGTCTTATTCCCCCAGCAAATGAGTGTGACTGAAAAGTAGGTGGAGGGTGCTATTATCGACGGAATACCGCCGATTACAGCTGAGGAACTATTGCAGGCCTGTAGTAGAGTGGGCAACAACAAGGCCCCCGGTCTCGATGGTGTGCCAAATATAGCGTTGAAAGCCGCCATCAATGCAGCACCCGGCATGTTCCTCGAAATGTATAATACATGCATCCAGGAAGGTATTTTCCCCAGCAGATGGAAGCAACAGAGACTCGTGCTTATCGCCAAGGGGAAAAAGCCACCGGACGAGCCATCATCATATCGTCCACTCTGTATGCTGGATACGGCGGGCAAGATCCTGGAACGCATTATACATCAGAGAATTGAGGCAGTGGTGGAACCCCTATTGGCCGAAGCTCAATACGGTTTCAGACGACGACGATCCACGTTGGATGCTATAGACCTGGTGGTCAAAACAGCAAAAAAAGCAATAGATGGCAGGCGATGGAAAGGAGGTACGAAGCAGTATTGCTTGGTTGTTACCCTGGACATCAAAAATGCCTTCAACTCGGTACGGTGGGATCCCATCCTCGCGGCATTGTCGAAGCTGCAAGTACCGGCATATTTGCAAAAGATGGTAGGTAATTACTTTACCGACAGAGTACTCAGATATGACACAGAGGTTGGTCCGAAAACATATAGGGTGACTGGGGGGGTACCTCAAGGCTCAGTGTTGGGTCCTCTTTTGTGGAATATCGTATATGACGACTTGCTCAAAATAGCATTACCGGCGGGGGCCAAACTCGTAGCTTTTGCGGATGACGTAGCCATAGTCATCGTGGGCAAACACCTTTCCACGCTCCAGCTCATTTTCGAGAATGTTTTTAACAAGATACGACAATGGATGGACTCGATTGGGTTACAACTTGCGGAGCATAAGACTGAGGCACTCCTCATTACGAGCCGGAAGAAAATAGAGACAATTACACTGCAAGTCGGTGAGCACGAAATAATTTCCCAGCCCTACATACGGTACCTGGGAATTATGATTGATGCCCGACTTAGTTTTAGACAGCAACCTCAACATGCAAGCAGTAAGGCAGGAGCAGTGAAGACTGCTCTTGCAAGACTTATGCCAAATATTGGAGGGCCAAAACAGAGGAGAAGGCTCCTGCTATCATCAGTTGTCACGTCGGTATTAACATATGGTATTCCTATATGGAGTGATGCATTACGAAGCCAAGCATCTCGGCGGCAAATTGTTCCAGTCTACAGGCTGAGTGCCCTTAGAGTGGTCAGCGCATACCACACAGTATCGAACGATGCTGTGTGTGTCATTGCTGGGATGCTACCTTTTGAAGTGCTAGCGGAAGAGCGTAGGCGACTCTACACACGCAAAACATCAACCGAGCTGAGCTCAGTGGAACTGAGGACAGAAGAACGAAACCACAGCATCCAGCGATGGCAGCTGCAGTGGGACGCCTCGAGCAAAGGCCGGTGGACTCACCGACTTATTCCGAAGCTAGATGTTTGGCTTGACCGATCACATGGACAAGTCAATTACTACCTAACCCAGATGCTCTCAGGACACGGGTGCTTTCGGGAATATCTTCACAAATTTAAGCATGAGGATTCTCCGGATTGCCCAAAGTGTCCGAGAATGAAGGAAAACGCGGAACATGTTCTTTTTACGTGTCCGCGTTTCGACGTCCAACGAGCTGTATGGGAAAATAGCGCAGGCAAACCCATCAACGGTGGAAATCTTGTGGAAGTTATGCTGTCATCAGAGGCGGCATGGAACGCGACAAGCGACTTCGCAATGGAGGTTTTGCAGGAGCTGCGCCGCGAGGAGCAGTTGCGGAAAAATCCAGAGTAAACGGAGGATCTTCTTACCGTTAACGAGCGGAAAGGATTCGCTACTGAGGAAGCCAAGGCTATCGTCCCCTACACAACGAAGTATTGCTCAGCAGATGTTCCGTCGTGTTCTGGGGACCAACCGAACTGTATTGTATGTGACAAGGGGTATTGTCCTTTGCACGTTATGTTTTATTTGTTAATTCTGTAAGTTTGTTTAATAAAGGAAAAAGTAAGAAAAAGAGGAAGGAAAGAGAAAGAAGGAAGTGTGAGGAAGGAGGTTGACTTCCTTCTTTCTCTTTTTCTTTCATAAAAAAAAAAAAAAAAAAAAAAAAAAAAAAAAAAAAAACTTGTGGGGGCTTTGGCGTAATGGTAGAGTATCTGCCTACTACTCCGAAGGTCCTAGGTTCGCGCCCTAGGCCGCCGGAGAATATTTTTTCAAAATATTTTCTCATGGATTCCGACCGATGCAGGAATTTCCGTGTGTGCTATCGGTGCTACCCATAAAATGAGACCGCCCGGCCGAGCGGGAACCTAACCCGACGCAGGGGGGGGGGTGGCTTCCATCATAAGCGCCGGCCATCGTAGCACCGGGGTTTCTGGAGGTTTACCCTGTGTTTAGAAATACGATGGCCTAAAAATGGCGAAAGTCGGCCCCAGCCGCATGGGTGGGTGTCCGGTACGCCCCCTGAAGGAATGCTTACACGGCAGCTACCGGGGGCGTACAAATGAGAGGGCCGGAGGAAAAAAAAAAAACACACACACACATACATCATCGTAAAAATGGTCGGGGAGTGTGGTGGAGACCTTGAAAAGTGAAGATATGATGAAAATTCGATTTTCGATTTTCGGGGTGATTACAATAACTCCCCTCCGGGAAGTTAATAAACGGGATGTGGGTATGACCATCTACGGGTCGAACCAATAACTTCCCGATCGTTCCGCCGTATATGTTATATCTACAGTTTCCATCCGTGTCTCAAATTATGGATTTTATAAAGTTTTCAAAATTTCTAAATATTAAAAAAATTTATAATTCTTAGCATGAAGTAGTTAAATAAACGATACAATTCGTTACTAACAATTAACTATGGGTGTTGGCAAAAAAGTCATAGAACGTCAAATGTGTATTTCTACGTGTGGAACGACTTGCATTACACCCTTTGTTTCGTATCTAGAACCGTTCTTGCTATAGAGCGATCTGAACCGTTGAATTTGTTCATAAATATTAACTATCGGTGTTAGCAAAAGAAGTTATACAACATGAAATATGTATTTTTGTATGTGGAACAACTGTGAACATTGACTAATTTGTTTCGTACCTTTAACCGTTTTCATGATGCAGCGATATAAATAATCATTTTCGTTAATAACAATTAACTATGTTAGAAAAACACTCATAAAACATTCAATGTGTATTTTTACGTGTGTAGCGACTTTCATCGAACACTTTGTTTCGTACCTCCGACCGTACTTGCGATACAGCGATCTAAACAATTGAATTTGTTAATAACACCCATAGCGGAACTTAGCGAGAGCTCCGCCTGTCGATTTTTTCCATGTTGCGAGAGAAAGTTCAGAGATGGTCTAGAGATGGCGCTCTGTACTCTCCTCTGGACTTCCTGTAGACATTTAGGCATAGTCCAGACCCCAAGCGGGCTCTGTACTATCCTCTGGACTTCCTCTAGACATATAGGTATACTCGAGAGCCCAAGCGGGCTCTGTACTATCCTCTAGACTCCCTCTAGACATTTAGACATAGTCCACAGCCCAAACGGAGACTTATAGGTATACTCGAGAGCCCAGGAGGGCTCTGTACTATCCTCTGGACTCTCTCTAGACATATAGACATAGTCTACAGCCCTAGCGGCCTCTGTACTATCCTCTGGACTACCTCTAGACATATAGACATAGTCTAGAGCCCAAGCGCCCTCTGTACTATCCTCTGGACTCCCTCTAGAGATATAGACATAGTCTAGAGCCCAAGCGGCCTCTGTACTATCCTCTTGACTGCCTCTAGACATATAGACATAGTGTAGAGACCAAGCGGCCTCTGTACGATCCTCTGGACTCCCTCTAGACATATAGACATAGTCTAGAGCCCAAGCGGCCTCCGTACTATCCTCTTGACTGCCTCTAGACATATAGACATAGTCTAGAGCCCGAGCGGGCTCTGTACTATCCTCTGGACTCCCTATAGACATTTAGGCATAGTCCAGAGCCCAAGCGGCCTCTGTACTATCCTCTGGACTCCCTCTAGACATTTAGGCATAGTCTAGAGCCCGAGCGGGCTCTGTACTATGCTCTGGACTCCCTATAGACATTTAGGCATAGTCCAGAGCTCCAGCGGGCTCTGTACTATCCTTTAGACTCCCTCTAGATATTTAGGCATAGTCCAGCGCCCAAACGGAGATTTATACGTATACTCGAGAGCCCAAGAGGGCTCTGTACTATCGTCTAGACTCTCTCTAGACAGATAGACATAGTCCAGAGCCCGAGCCAGAGCAGAAATGTTCCTGTGTGTGTGTGTTTGTTTACTATGACTATGCTTAAATGTCTAGGGGAGGTCAAGAGAATAATAGAGACCTCGCTCGGCAGGATACTTATAAGTCTCCGTTTGGGCTCTGGACTATGCCTAAATGTCTAGAGGGACTCTAGAGGAAAGTACAGAGCCCTCTTGGGCTCTCAAGTATACCTATAAGTCTCCGTTTGAGCTCTGGACTATGCCTAAGAGTCTATAGGGAGACCAAAGGATAGTACAGAGCCCGCTCGGGCTCTAGACTATGTCTATATGTCTAGAGGCAGTCAAGAGGATAGTGCACAGCCCGCTCGGGCTCTAGATTATGTCTATATTTCTAGAGGGAGTCCAGAGGATAGTATAGAGCCCGCTCGGGCTCTAGACTATGTATATATGTCTAGACGGAGTCCAGAGGATAGTACAGAGCCTGCTTGGACTCGGGACTATACCTAAATGTCTAGAGGGAGTCCAGAGGATAGTACTGAGCGCCATCTCTGGAGTAGCTCTAGACTTTCTGTAGCAAAATGGAAAAACTCAAGTCTAGACAACCTCTGGCTAACCTCTCGCCAAGTTCCGTTAGGGACCTAACTATCGGTGTTAGCCGAAAAAAGTTATACGACATCAAATGTGTATTGTTGTGTGTGGAACAATTTTCAGTAACTAATTTGTTTCGTGTCTTCAACCGTTCTCACGCCGCTGCGATATAAACAATCTTTTTTGTTCCTAACAATTAACTACCCTGGCGAACGAGGATCCATGTTGTTGCATGGATGCGCATGGATGTGCATGGATGTCCATGGATGTCCATGGATGTGCATGGATGTCCATGGATGTGCATGGATGTCCATGGATGTGCATGGATGTCCATGGATGTGCATGGATGTCCATGGATGTGCATGGATGTCCATGGATGTGCATGGATGTCCATGGATGTGCATGGATGTCCATGGATGTGCATGGATGTCCATGGATGTGCATGGATGTCCATGGATGTGCATGGATGTCCATGGATGTGCATGGATGTCCATGGATGTGCATGGATGTCCATGGATGTGCATGGATGTCCATGGATGTGCATGGATGTCCATGGATGTGCATGGATGTCCATGGATGTGCATGGACGTCCATGGATGTGCATGGACGTCCATGGATGTGCATGGACGTGCATGGATGTCCATGGATGTCTATGGATGTCCATGGATGTCTATGGATGTCCATGGATGTGCATGGATGTCCATGGATGTGCATGGATGTCCATGGATGTGCATGGATGTCCATGGATGTGCATGGATGTCCATGGATGTGCATGGATGTCCATGGATGTGCATGGATGTCCATGGATGTGCATGGATGTGCATGGATGTCCATGGATGTGCATGGATGTGCATGGATGTCCATGGATGTCTATGGATGTGCATGGATGTCCATGGATGTGCATGGATGTCCATGGATGTGCATGGATGTGCATGGATGTGCATGGATGTCCATGGATGTCTATGGATGTGCATGGATGTCCATGGATGTGCATGGATGTCCATGGATGTGCATGGATGTGCATGGATGTCCATGGATGTCTATGGATGTGCATGGATGTGCATGGATGTGCATGGATGTCCATGGATGTCCATGGATGTGCATGGATGTGCATGGATGTCCATGGATGTCCATGGATGTGCATGGATGTCCATGGATGTGCATGGATGTCCATGGATGTGCATGGATGTGCATGGATGTCCATGGATGTGCATGGATGTCCATGGATGTCCATGGATGTGCATGGATGTCCATGGATGTGCATGGATGTCCATGGATGTGCATGGATGTCCATGGATGTGCATGGATGTCCATGGATGTGCATGGATGTCCATGGATGTGCATGGATGTCCATGGAAGTGCATGGATGTTCATGGATGTCCATGGATGTGCATGGATGTCCATGGATGTGCATGGATGTCCATGGATGTAATTTTTCCATAGACAACGGGCCAGAAAAACAGTTAAACATAGTGCCAAAAAAACATTAATAATAAAAAACGAATTCTTTCATCAAATTTATGCCAATTAATTAGTTATTTCCTATTAATCAAAATAAATTATTGACAGTGCATTAGATGGTAAAGAAGCTTGGATCGGAGACCGCAAGAAGGCGGTAGCATTACATTACCGACTTAGTCTGTCAAGTGGGCCCAAACTACAGTCAGGCACTTTAGTCTCAAGACCGTAGACGGTTTCGGTTTCTGTGGGTGCGGGCGAAAGGGGGGGGGGGCGGGGTCAGAGAATTTTAGAAATTGGTATAAATGCATTTTGTCAAATTTTATATTATTTTGGATTATTATGGGGCGAAGGGGGGGGGGGGGGTGTTTTGACGAATGAGTAATAGTTACAAGTCGTTGCTTTTCGGTTTTAAGGACTTGTGGAGACCATTTTGGGAAATGAGGAATATATGCAAGTTTCCGGTTTCCAGTCTTAAGGAGGTCTGGGGGCCATTCTGGAAAATGAGTAATAATTGCACGTTGCCGATTTTCAGTTCTAAGGAGGTTTGGGGGGGGGGGCGTTTTGACAAATGAGTTGTTGGGTTCTCAATGGTCGCCCGTTGAGAATGGAAACGAGGCTTTGCGCATGCGCGGACAAGTTTCAGCGGGACAACGAATGACAGTTGGGCTTAGCACGTGTGTAACCGTTATTCTAAGTCAATCCGGCATGTAAACCGCAACGTGATCTACTTGCACTTCAATTGAAATCCAAAACGTCTAAAAAGTAGCATAAATACAGTGTTCTCAGGGAAAATAAATTTAGTCAAAGTTCGAACGAAACAAATGGACAATCCTATTTGCATAAATAGTGACCCATTGTGTTAAAAACGCCCAAGTGACAAAACGATCGAGTGCCGACCATCAGTGTGCCTATAAAATCGAATAAACGTTATCGAATTGTGCGACATCGTGGGCACTTATCTCGCCTTAGTGCAAAAAACAGAACGTAAAATTAGTAGCATTAAGTGTGGATGTATGAGAGTGCATATGCTACAGCCACGTGTATCAAAACGAACCAAAAAACGCACTTGCAGCCATTTTATTTAGTGTTGTGCTTTTATGCCATATGGCTTTTTCCCAAGACTACGTTGGCATTAATTGATTTTGGAAAAACAATCGCAATCAGTCTTTGTTAATTAAACGCATAAAAAATAAAATGTCATATCATGCAAAATATGACAGTTACAAAATTATTCATGGTGCCTCCTGTGAGGTTATTATTGTAACCTATTTTCCTATTTTTATTAAAATTGTTTGTCGTTAAGAATAAATTGACTGCGAGTAAAAGTTGCAAACGGGAAAATTAAAAAACAATTAATACAAGAACAATCAATACAAAGATAGTGACATCGTTACTTTTTCCGTCATTGAAGCGTCATCGGCAACCTAGAGTTGTCTTCTCCAACATCACTCTCTCACCTGGTAGCTCCACCATGCAGTGGGATCTGCAGCGTGCAGCAATAGATAAGTTGATTACAATTAGTCCAAAATTCGATTATTCCACAATGCCGCTCTCTAGTGAAGAAAGGACACGTATTGAGCATCTTCAGCAGAAATTAAATACTTTTAAGTTCCAATTAGAGAAATTGGAAAAATACTTAGCGGGTTCCAAGGTCGAATCGACCAACGCCAATATCAGATTGGAGATCTTGGCCCCTTTCTTCGAGGGCTGCTATGAAGTATAGCGAAGAGCTGAGAGGTTTTCAGCCCGATAATCCAAGATACAATTGCAAGTTTTCGAAGCTGCTGAATCTCGCTATTACGAAACTGCGAGCGCCGTTGCCAAACTGCAACACCCAGAGCCATCCATGATGAATCCCACGCAGAATTCCAGCAGCATGCTAATCACGGAGAGGCAGGAGCTACCGAGACTCCCAAAGATTCGAATCCCCACATTTGATGGCAAGCGCGAGGAATGGGCTAATTACGAAAACAAATTCATTGCCTTAGTCCATTCTCGCTCCGATCTCAGTAATGCAGTAAAGTGTAGTCGACTTTTAGACTCACTATCTGGTCAAGCTCTCGCCAAGGTCAGCCAGTTCGATACCAGTGACGCTGACTATCCCAAGGCATGGAAAACTCTGCCTGATTTCTACGACCACAAACGCATTGTGGCCGTGGAACACCTCAACGCCATACTAGATTTGCCGTAAGTGAACAAGGTTTCAGCTAATGACGTGTCCAATCTCTTAGACCAAGCTTGTCAACACATCCATATTTTGGATGGGCTCGGTGCCACCAATCAGGACAATTTTGTATCAGCACGTTCACTGTTGGACTCCTGCTCCACAGTCAATTTGGTTACCGAAAGGTTCATGGAACTCCTCAGGATCCCAACCGTTCGGTGTGCTGTCAATATTGGAGCAGTTGACGGAATGTATACAGTGTCACAGCAATTCGTTCAAGTCGTTATTCATTCCAAGCATAACGAGTTCCAGCAACGATTGAACGTTCTCGTAGTACCGAAAATTGCTGACGTTGTACCAAGTGTTGTTTTCCCCCGACATCAATTCCAGATCCCGAAAAATCTGCGACTCGCAGATCCGCAATTTCACATTCCAAAACCGATCGACCTTTTGTTAACATCCAACACGACGCTGTCAGTCTTGTCAATCTGTCAAATAAAATTGTCGCAGAGATCCGCTACAATTGTGCTGCAAAAAACTCGATTGGGATAGATCGTGGCAGGAGGATTGGAGCTCTTGACCTCGTCAACCCCTACTTCGTGTAACGTCGTCAAACTGGATAAGCTTATTGAACGATTCTGGTTCATTGAGGATTTCGATCATGAACCAGTCAAATCTCGCGATGAAGTGTTCTGTGAGCAACACTATGTGGCAAACACTAAACGCGACGTTACGGGTCGCTACATTGTCCGTCTTCCCTTCAGAGACTCCAAGTTTAATCTTGGCGGATCCCGTGCACAAGCCCTCAAACGTTATCAGTCTCTGGAGCGAAAACTTTCATCTAATTCATCGTTGAAAGCTGAATACACCGGGGTGATGGAGGAGTACATCTCCCTCGGTCGCATGACTTTGTGTGATGAGACTGACAACGGGTATTATCTGCCACATCATGCTGTCATCAAGGAGTCCAGTGAAACCACCAAGGTTAGAGTGGTATTCGATGCGTCAGCTAAAACGTCCACTGGCATCTCCCTGAACGATACGCTTTTATTTGGACCAACCATTCAGAATAATATTTTTGAACAGCTGATCCGCTTTCGTACTCATCGATACTTGATTACCGCAGACATCGAGAAGATGTATAGGCAAGTTCTAGTTCATCCCGAGGATCGGAAATTCCAAAAAATCTTATGGCTTCATCACGGCTGGCTACGAACTTTTCAATTGAACACCGTAACTTTTGGAACAGCCGTCACTCCGTTCCTAGCAGTTCGAACTATTCACCAACTTGCTCGTGATGAAGCACAGGAGTTCCCTCGTGCTAGCAAACTTCTCATGCGTGACTTTTATGTGGATGATTTCATCTCCGGCGCAAATGATTTAAATGAACTTGTCACCATCCGCGATGAGATGATTGCGTTATTGTCTCGTGGTGGGTTTACCATTCGTCAGTGGGCTTCCAATTATCATTCAACTTTGGACACTATCGACAAGGAGTTTTTCGATTTGGACTGCTTGATTAAAAATGATCCAGTCCAGAAAACTTTGGGAATCGTCTGGGATTCTCAGGGTGATCTGTCGCGGTATACCTGGCATCAGGTTGATCCTAACGTCGTAGCAACAAAACGCAAACTTTTATCAGAGGTATCGAAAATCTTCGACCCACTAGGATTGTTAGGTCCTGTGACTTTATATGCCAAGGTATTGATCCAAAACTAAGGTAAGGAAGAGACCTCCTTCCCTCGGTACATTCTAATTCCCAATTCACCACGAATTGAAGTCCATGGATTTTGCGACGCATCCATTCATGGATATGGAGCTTGTTTATATGTCAAATCAGATGATCCAGGCGGTCAGATATCCGTCAAATTAGTGGGAAGCAAATCTCAAGTAACTCCTTTGACTGGAGTTACTATCCCTCGCCTGGAACTTTGGGCAGCATCCATCCTGAAAAGCTTGTACATCGAGTGCAAGGCTCAATTTGATTTCCCTATTGATCAGGCGTACTTGTGGGCAGACTAATCTATCGTCCTCGGTTGGCTCAAGAAGCCCCTTCATCTTCTGAGGCCATTTGAAGCCAATCGAGTCGCGGACATCCAAACTTTAGGTGACCAAGTCAGCTGGAGACACGTCAAGTCAGAGGACAATCCAGCTGATGCTTTATCACGAGGACAGCTCCATGCAGAGTTCCTTGAAAATTCTCTGTGGAGGTCAGGTTCAAGTTGGTTGATCTTTGATCAGTCCCAATGGCCGAAGTCATTCGAGGCTCCTATCCGGGATGTGCCGGGCTCCAAAGCAAGCTTGTGTCTCCTAACGGACGTAAGTCCGGAAACTCTCTATGCCCGGTTTTCAAGTTTGGACCGAGTTTCAAGAGTCGTAAGAGGCGTTCAAGATGCGGTGGAAAGCTCTACAAACCGTTCGTAATCGTCCGATTTCTGTTGCGGAAATCACTGAGGCTGAAACCCGCATTTTCAAATTGGTTCAGAGGGAGCGGTTCCCCAGTGAGCTGCGGAAACTTTCATCTAAATAATCTTCATCCAGCAGCAAATCTCTGACCGGAAAGGGCACTCCTTTTGACCAACTCCACCCATTCGTGGATGATCAGGGTTTTCTTCGGGTTGGTGGACGCCTCAGAAAGTCAGAACTCTCATTCAATCAATGATATCCCATCTTACTGCCTAGCAAATACCCAGTTACAGACATGGTCATTCGCCAGGTCCACCAACACAATCTTCATTCCGGAATCCAGTCGACGCTTCAGACAATTCGAACGCAATTTTGGATCCTCAATGGCAAGGATCAAGTTCAGAAAATTGTTCATCGGTGCATTGAGTGCATCCGCCAGCGACCAAAATCAAGTCATGCGCAGATGGCAGACTTACCCAGTGTCCGTGTCAACGCGGTTCCAGCTTTTGCACGAACAGGACTAGATTTTTTTGGGCCACTATTCATCAAAGAGAAGAAGGACCGTAATGGATCCTTCCTCAAAACATACGGATGCGTTTTTGTCTGTATGGTATCCACGGCAGTGCATATTGAGCTGGCCACATACCTTTCTACTGAAGGAGTTTTAGCAGCGTTTCACCGCTTTATGAGCCGAAAAGGAGTACCAGAGCATGCATACTCCGACAATGGTACTAACTTTGTGGGAGCCAATAGGGAGCTTAATGATCTTTACAAACTTCTTAGTTCTCACAGATTCGAGGAAACAGTCGGGAACTTCGCTCTTGCAAAACGCATTGAAACGCATTTCAATCTGCCATTATCCCCTCATATTGGTGGAATTTGGGAAGCAGCGGTAAAGAGTTTTAAACATCCTTTGAAACGTGTTCTAAAAGACCATAAGCTAACGTACGAACAGCTGAATACGTTGCTTATTGAGATGGAAGCTATTCTAAACTCGCGACACTTTCAGCTGATCCCAATGATCCACTCGCAATCACACCAGCACATCTTTTGATAGGTCGACCTTTTAATGTCTTACCTGAAAAATCCTTGCTTTCAGTTTCAGATAACCGTCTGTCCACTTATAATTTCATCACCAAGGCCAGACAAGACTTTTGGAGTAAGTGGCAAGTACCTCCATGAACTTCAGATCCGGCAGAAATGGCACAATGCCAATGCTGAGCTGATCGTCGGTTCTGTGGTTCTTCTCATGGACGATCTAACGGCCTGTTCGCGCTGGCCTCTCGGCGTGATCCTTGAAGTCTATCCTGGCGGTGACGGGGTTGCCTGAGTGGCTTGGGTCAAGACTGTTGACGGGGTCTACAACCGGAATATCATTCGTCTTTGCTTGCTGCCTGTGACCTGATTGGGAACATTCCCTAAGTCAGGATAATCTTCCTGTTTTACTGCTCAATCATCAACTATCATCTTATGATCTTGCAGCTCGGGCCGGGACTATGTTCCGTTCTCAATGGTCGCCCGTTCAGAATGGAACCAGGCTTTGCGCATGCGCGGACAAGTTTCAGCGGGACAACGAACGACGGTTGGGCTTAGCACGTGTGTAACCCTTATTCTAAGTCAATCCGGCATGTAAACCGCAACGTGATCTACTTGCACTTCAATTGAAATCCAAAACGTCTAAAAAGTAGCATAAATACAGTGTTCTCAGGGGAAATAAATTTAGTCAAACTTCGGACGAAACAAATGGACAATCCTATTTGCATAAATAGTGACCCATTGTGTAAAAAACGTCCAAGTGACAAAACGATCGAGTGCCGACCATCAGTGTGGCTATAAAAATGAATAGACGTTATCGAATTGTGCCACATCGTGGACACTTATCTCGCCTTAGTGCAAAACACAAAACGTAAAATGAGTAGCATTAAGTGGCGATGTATGAGAGTGTATATGGATGAGAGTGTGGTTATGTGAAAGTGTGTGGCTACAGCCACGTGTATCGAAACGAACTAAAAAACGCACTTGCAGCCATTTTATTTAGTGTTTTGAACTAGATCTAAACGTAGATTCATTGTTCATTTCCATATTTACTAATCCAGTTGAAGTTCACGGGCTATTGGAAATAAATGGAACACTACTATAAGATTGTCAATTCATGACGTTTCGATTTATTCTAAATCGTCCTCAGGCTCTAAACACAAAACAAATATAAAACATAAAAATCAGAGCTTGTCGACATAAAATTTTTTTACCTTGACAACACTA
The DNA here is from genome assembly GCA_026005395.1 of Asobara japonica. Taxonomy (NCBI): domain Eukaryota; kingdom Metazoa; phylum Arthropoda; class Insecta; order Hymenoptera; family Braconidae; genus Asobara; species Asobara japonica. Next base: position 403,733 of record BQMI01000211.1, read on the forward strand.
CAGTATTTGGTTGCTATTAAATTTAACATTGTTTATATGATGCAACAAATCCATAACAATATAACAAAAATTACAGAATAACAGCGTAAAATCTCCACACTTAATCACACTCAACTCTAAACAAAATATGTAACTGACAGGCGAAGACTCCCTCATTCAATCAGAGATTGCGCCCATTTACGGCGGTAAAATTTGAAATCATATAAAAACGTATTAAACAAATATTGATAATTGACAATCATTTTCTTCTTTTCCATCTCGATAGCAGACCGCTATACATTCTGCTTAAATTTTGGGTGTCTTCCCGAAGGTTAACAGTGTCGCTCAAACTAATATGCACCATTTCCGAAATATTCCTTTTTGGCCAGTTTTCCTCTGAATCAAGTATTGAGACTTGGTCGAATCGGAAAGCATGGCCTAAGTCAAAATAATGGGCAGCAAGTGCTGTTTTTGACTTCTTCCTGTGGTACATCGGTGTACAATCATATCTGTGTTGGCTCACACGTGTCTCCAATCGTTGTTTTGTTTTGCCAATATATGATTTTGAACAAACACAGGGGATTTTATAGATTAACCCGGACCTGTCTAGCAGTGGAACCTCATCTTTTAATTTCGAGTAAAGATCTCCAACTTTCCTTAAATTATAAACCACAAACGTAGAATCTGTGTTTCTGAGGCATTTGTTCAAACGTTGAGAGAGGCCTTGGACTAGGGGAAACCTGAATCTCTTCTTCATTTGGTGTTCCATTGGTTCCTGTGATGGACGTCGATCTTTGAAGTCTCTTACGCATTTCATAATGAACTTCTCAGGATAGCCGTTCTTCAGCAGGATTCCTTTGATTCGGTTGATATTCGCCTCATGAAAGTCCTCATGGCTCAAGCCAATTGCCCTATGTAGAAGTCGAAATACAACTCCAATTTTTTGGGAAGTCAGGTGATTAGACTGATAATTAATTATCCTGTCTGAACTGGTCGGCGTTTTATACCAATCCAGTTTCAGGGTCCCATCTTCCAATCGATGTATCAAAACATCCAGGAAGGGGATGGAGTTGTCAATTTCCCTCTCTATCGTGAACTGGATCCTCTGGTGGACAGAGTTGAAACTCTGGGGACCGCTAACACCGTATCATCAGTGCGTGAAACTTTACGTTGATGATACGGTGTTGAAATTTGAAAATTTCGGTTGAAATACGGTTTGAAAATTGAACATTTGAAAATTGAACATTTGAAAATTGAACATTTGAAAATTGAAAATTTGAAAATTGAAAATTTGAAAATTGAAAATTTGAAAATTGAAAATTTGAAAATTGAAAATTTGAAAATTGAAAATTTGAAAATTGAAAATTTGAAAATTGAAAATTTGTAAATTGAAAATTTGTAAATTGAAAATTTGAAAATTGAAAATTGGAAAATTGAAAATTTGAAAATTGAAAATTTGAAAATTGAAAATTTGAAAATTGAAAATTTGAAAATTGAAAATTTGAAAATTGAAAATTTGAAAATTGAAAATTTGAAAATTGAAAATTTGAAAATTGAAAATTTGAAAATTGAAAATTTGAAAATTGAAAATTTGAAAATTGAAAATTTGAAAATTGAAAATTTGAAAATTGAAAATTTGAAAATTGAAAATTTGAAAATTGAAAATTTGAAAATTGAAAATTTGAAAATTGAAAATTTGAAAATTGAAAATTTGAAAATTGAAAATTTGAAAATTGAAAATTTGAAAATTGAAAATTTGAAAATTGAAAATTTGAAAATTGAAAATTTGAAAATTGAAAATTTGAAAATTGAAAATTTGAAAATTGAAAATTTGAAAATTGAAAATTTGAAAATTGAAAATTTGAAAATTGAAAATTTGAAAATTGAAAATTTGAAAATTGAAAATTTGAAAATTGAAAATTTGAAAATTGAAAATTTGAAAATTGAAAATTTGAAAATTGAAAATTTGAAAATTGAAAATTTGAAAATTGAAAATTTGAAAATTGAAAATTTGAAAATTGAAAATTTGAAAATTGAAAATTTGAAAATTGAAAATTTGAAAATTGAAAATTTGAAAATTGAAAATTTGAAAATTGAAAATTTGAAAATTGAAAATTTGAAAATTGAAAATTTGAAAATTGAAAATTTGAAAATTGAAAATTTGAAAATTGAAAATTTGAAAATTGAAAATTTGAAAATTGAAAATTTGAAAATTGAAAATTTGAAAATTGAAAATTTGAAAATTGAAAATTTGAAAATTGAAAATTTGAAAATTGAAAATTTGAAAATTGAAAATTTGAAAATTGAAAATTTGAAAATTGAAAATTTGAAAATTGAAAATTTGAAAATTGAAAATTTGAAAATTGAAATGAAAATTGAAAATTTGAAAATTGAAAATTTGAAAATTGAAAATTTGAAAATTGAAAATTTGAAAATTGAAAATTTGAAAATTGAAAATTTGAAAATTGAAAATTTGAAAATTGAAAATTTGAAAATTGAAAATTTGAAAATTGAAAATTTGAAAATTGAAAATTTGAAAATTGAAAATTTGAAAATTGAAAATTGACAATTGAAAATTTGAAAATTGAAAATTTGAAAACTGAAAATTTGAAAATTGAAAACTTGAAAATTGAAAATTTGAAAATTGAAAATTTGAAAATTTGAAAATTGAAAATTTGAAAATTGAAAATTTGAAAATTTGAAAATTGAAAATTTGAAAATTGAAAATTTGAAAATTTGAAATGTGAAAATTTGAAAAATGAAAATTTGAAAATTGAAAATTTGAAAATTGAAAATTTGAAAATTGAAAATTTGAAATTTGAAAATTTGAAATTTGAAAATTTGAAATTTGAAAATTTGAAATTTGGAAATTTGAAATTTGAAAATTTGAAATTTGAAAATTTGAAATTTGAAAATTTGAAATTTGAAAATTTGAAATTTGAAAATTTGAAATTTGAAAATTTGAAATTTGAAAATTTGAAATTTGAAAATTTGAAATTTGAAAATTGGAAATTTGAAAATTGGAAATTTGAAAATTGGAAATTTGAAAATTGGAAATTTGAAAATTGGAAATTTGAAAATTGGAAAATTGAAAATTTGAAACCTTGGAAGTTTGACATTGTTGAACTTTTGAAATGTCATATTTTTGAAATTTAAATTTGTTGGGAGTTTTGAAATTTTCAACTACCCGATAGGCAAAGCTATTGTAATGACCCCGATAATGAGAAAGGCTAGATCCATGAAATTTTCAGTTTTCTCGATCCTTCATGTCAAGCTGACACCTTTCCTATGAGAGTCCTGTATGTATTTGAATTCCGAAGTGTTTGGATTCACAAATTTGAAAATTCGAAAAAATTAAAAATCTCAAAAATTTCAAAATTTGAAAAACTTCAAAAAATTTTGCAATTTTAAAATTTTCGAAATTTTGAAATGTTTGAAATTTCAAAATTTTGGAATTATTAAAATCATGAAATTCATTTGTCATTTTCGTGGTGATTACAATAACTTTCCTGTCAGGAAATTAATAAATAAAACCGCTTTGGTTCGCAACCTTGACCAAAAATCAGGAGAACTGGTGAGATATATCTATACAGTGGGCCATCGTCAATTGCAATATGTATTTGCCTCAAATATTTTTTCCGAGCGCCGAGGCGCAGACGCCCTCCTCCCCTCTGCCCTGCGACTGGTTTTCCAAAACACGTGCGGGTTACGGTCGGTCGTGTTTCATTTACATTCGATAAACCGAATTTTGTAAAGATTCCAGTTTGTGAACCATTCCAAACTTCGACGCTTTCATATTCTAACAATTTCGATTTAGAGAGGTTTTGAATTAAAAAATTGGAAAATTGGACAATTTCAAAAATTTCAGAAATTATAAAAAAATCAAAAATTTCAAAATTCCAAAAAATTTCAAAATTCCAAAAAATTTCAAAATTTCAAAATTTCAAAAATTCAAAAATTCTTCAAAATTTCAAATTTTTGAAACTTTGAAATTTTTGAAATTTGGAATTTTTTTTCATATTTTCAATTTTCCAATTTTAAATTCAAAAACTTTGGAAATCGAAGTTATTAAAAAATGAAAGAGTTGAAGTTTGGAATGGTTCACAAAGTGGAGTCATCCTAAAATTCGGTTCATCGAATGTAAACGAAACACGACCGACGGTAAACTGCACTTGTTTTGGCAAATCAGCGATTGCGCAGGGGGCCGGGGGGAGGGGGTCAGCGCCTCGGCGCTCGCAAAAAGTCTGTGAGGCAAATACATATTGCAACTGATGACGGCCCACTGTATAGTAGATATATCTCACCAGTTCTCCACATGGTGGTGCTACCGCATCTCCTGATTTTTGCTGAGAAATAAAACAGAGCTGTTTTATTAATTTTCTAACAGGAAAGTTATTGTAATCACCATGAAAATGAAAAGTAAATTTTCATAGTTTCAAAAATTCAAAAATTTCAAACATTTTAAAATTGCAATTTTTTTTTTAAATTTTGCAATTTTGATATTTTTAAGATTTTTGAAATTTCTAAACTTTTAAATTTATGAAATTTCAAAATTTCTGAACTTTTAAAATTTTTGAAATGTTTGAAATTTTGAAATGTTTGAAATTTTTAAACTTTGGAATTTGAAATTTTTAAATAGGAAATTAACGATATTTGAACTTGTTCGAATGCAAAGTTTTCGAAATTTTGACATTTTGAAATTTTCAAAATTTGAAATCTTTCAAATTTTCAAATTTGTGAATCCAAACACTTCGCAATTCAAATACACACAGGACCCTCATAGCAAAGGTGTCAGCTTGACATGAAGAGTGGAGAAAACTGAAAATTTCATGGATCTAGCTCATTTCGTTATCGGGGTCATTACAATAGCTTTGCCTATCGGGAAGTTCATCATTTCAAAACTCTCAACAAATTCAAATTTCAAAAATATTACATTTCAAAAGTTCAACAATGTCAAAATTCCAAAGTTTTAAGTTTCCAAAAATTTCAATTGCAAAATGCTCAAGATTTTCTCTCAAAATTTTTAATTTGAACAATTTCAAATTTCAACAATTTCATATTTAAAAGAAATTCAAATTCCAAAGTGTCAAAACTTCAAAATTTCAAAATGTTAATAAATGGGCTGTGGGTTTAACCCTCCGCGGCCCAAAATTATGACCTCCCGATATCTGCGTGTGTGTGGGTGTATACTTTATTTCCAATCTCTGATTTTTCTCACCGTGGAGGGTTCGAAATGATTTTCATTGTTTATAACGCTTTAACGCCGAAACGTTGAAAATACCAAAAAAGTCAAAAAGCACGAAATATGTATTTCTTCATGAGAAATAACATTTCGTGGGCACATTTTTGCGTATCTATATTTCCTGAGATAAAGCGTTATGGAACCATTGAGATCGTTAGTGACAATAGAAATAATGCTTATTTCACTTTGACACTCCGTTCCGGACTGGTTACCATGGAGACGCATCGATGACAAATAAACCCCAAATTGGTCCAATGCGTTTTCACGAAAGGAGACAGTTTTCATTACAGACACACACACATACTTGCCCCGGTAGCCGAAAAATATTTGCTCATGGATTTCGACGGAAGCAGGACGGTTCCGTGTGTGCTATCGGCGATACCCATAAAATGGGACTGCAGGGCGGGGCTGGAACTTAACCGGACTCGAGGCGGGGGGGGGGGGGGTCGATCACAGGCGCCGGTCATCGTAGCCCAGGGGTTTGTGGAGGTTTTCCCTCCTCGCGTTTAGAATTATTACGATGGCCTAAAATGGCGAAAGTCGGCGAAAAGCGGTAAGGATGGGTGTTCGTTACGCCCTCTGAAGGAAGGCTCACACTGCAGCTACCAGGGGCGTACAAATAAGAGGTAGAAAAACACACACATGGACACATATTAATATGTTCCAGAAAACATGTTAGCATGGTGTCAAACATCAAGAAAAGAGAGAATTCCCCCTGCCGGACGGATCGCTTACAGAATCGACTCGTTCAGTATGTCGATTAATTTTCGAAAACTAATCGACATACTCCACAGGTCGAATTTGATTTGAAATAATTGACTCAGGATCGACTAAGTAACGGGTTCATTGACGGTCGACTAGAATTCATTTTTCCCTCAAACCAACTCAGGATCCACCTAATACTAAGTCGATTGGCAAAAAAAAAACAAGCCGGCTGTCCTCGGGTCCCCCATTCGAGTGTGTCAAATATGTCACCGTTTTCGTTTATTTCCCCCAATTTCATTGGTGGTAAGCTTCCGAATGGTCCGATTGCACATAAAATCAAAATGTTCCAGTATTGAAAGACCTTTTTTCAGACGAGCGGAAACAAAAATATGAATATCTCATATTACCCAAAGTAATTAACTCAATGTTGTTCAACTAGTTCATAGATCTCGTTAAGGCTCATATTTTGGAAATAAAATGGGATGAATACTTATCGAGAATAAAGTAATAAAAGAATAGTAAAGATGAAAAAATTGCAATCTAGAAAATTAATGATGCGATTGAATCGCTATGCAATAGGGTTGTTCGCCATAACAAAAGGAACCTCTGTTTCGGATTTCAAGTTTTTATCTCAATTTTTGCGAACGCTAGAGTGCGAACAAACACAAAAAGTACAACCAAAGTCAAAAATTGAAAAATAGGAATATCTCCCTATTGGGAATTGAAATTGAAAAATGGGAATATTACCCAAACTAATAGACTCAATGTTGTTCAACTCTATGATATGATCTCGTCAAGGCACACAGTTTGGGAAAAAAAACAACGAAATCGGTTGAATAATTATCGAGAAATAAGATGAAAACCGTGAAAATGAAAAAATTAAAATCTAGAAAAATAATGACACGATCAAAAGGAACCTCTGTTTCAAATTTCAAGTTTTTCTCTCAATTTTTGCAAACGCTAGAGTGCACAAAGCAAAGATAACTGTCAAAAACAGAAAAATTGAAATATGTCCGATATCTTGTGGGCAACCTACTAGATTATCTTTGACCATTCCCTGGATCTCGTTGAGACGCACATTTTGATAAAAAAGGAATTGAAAAATATTCGTTAGTTTCAGAGATATGAACAATCGAAGAAAAAAAGGAAAAAATCGATTTCTAAGAAACTTACCGGCAGATTTCAATGAACTTGCGCTCACAGGTAGATGCATTCAATGATTTTTGAAAAAAATTGATACATACAGACACTATACTCAAACTTCGTATTTTTACGTTTCAAACCATTATATATCGTTTACAAGCATAATTAGCAAAAGTCAAAATTGACCGATTGCAATGCTTCCATTCGGAAGCAATAGGTTTCTTTGGAAAAAAAAAATTAAGACCAGTCGACGTGCATCCGACTCGGTAATCACTCGATCGTGGGTCGATCATTCCCGAAATCTGGATTGATCTGTACTCGAAACGTAATCGACATAATGCACAAGACGATTCCACAATCGACCGGAGTTCGAATGGTCATCGACCGGTCCGTTAGGGTCACTTGATTTTCGAGGTGATTATAATAACTTGTCCTAGATCGGGAACGTGAAAATTTCCATGTGTAGATATCTATTTTTAATCATCGAACAATTTGCCAATTTTCGATATCATTTTTCAAATTTTCAATTTTAGAATTTTCACCTTTCAAATTTTCAATTTTCAAATGTTCAATTTTCAAATTTTCAATTTTTAAATTTTCAATTTTCAAATTTTCAATTTTCAATTTTTCAATTTTCAAATTTTCAATTTTCAAATTTTCAATTTTCAAATTTTCAATTTTCAAATTTTCAATTTTCAAATTTTCAATTTTCAAATTTTCAATTTTCAAATTTTCAATTTTCAAATTTTCAATTTTCAAATTTTCAATTTTCAAATTTTCAATTTTCAAATTTTCAATTTTCAAATTTTCAATTTTCAAATTTTCAATTTTCAAATTTTCAATTTTCAAATTTTCAAATTTTCAATTTTCAAATTTTCAATTTTCAAATTTTCAATTTTCAAATTTTCAATTTTCAAATTTTCAATTTTCAAATTTTCAATTTTCAAATTTTCAATTTTCAAATTTTCAATTTTCAAATTTTCAATTTTCAAATTTTCAATTTTCAAATTTTCAATTTTCAAATTTTCAATTTTCAAATTTTCAATTTTCAAATTTTCAATTTTCAAATTTTCAATTTTCAAATTTTCAATTTTCAAATTTTCAATTTTCAAATTTTCAATTTTCAAATTTTCAATTTTCAAATTTTCAATTTTCAAATTTTCAATTTTCAAATTTTCAATTTTCAAATTTTCAATTTTCAAATTTTCAATTTTCAAATTTTCAATTTTCAAATTTTCAATTTTCAAATTTTCAATTTTCAAATTTTCAATTTTCAAATTTTCAATTTAAAAAAATTTCAATTTTCAAATTTTCAATTTTCAAATTTTCAATTTTCAAATTTTCAATTTTCAAATTTTCAATTTTCAAATTTTCAATTTTCAAATTTTCAATTTTCAAATTTTCAATTTTCAAATTTTCAATTTTCAAATTTTCAATTTTCAAATTTTCAATTTTCAAATTTTCAATTTTCAAATTTTCAATTTTCAAATTTTCAATTTTCAAATTTTCAATTTTCAAATTTTCAATTTTCAAATTTTCAATTTTCAAATTTTCAATTTTCAAATTTTCAATTTTCAAATTTTCAATTTTTAAATTTTCAATTTTTAAATTGTCAATTTTCAAATTTTCAATTTTCAAATTTTCAATTTTCAAATTTTCAATTTTCAAATTTTCAATTTTCAAATTTTCAATTTTCAAATTTTCAATTTTCAAATTTTCAATTTTCAAATTTTCAATTTTCAAATTTTCAATTTTCAAATTTTCAATTTGTCAAATTGTCAAATTGTCAAATTGTCGATTGTCAATCTGTCAATTGTCAATTGTCAATTTGTCAATTGTCAATTTGTCAATTGTCAATTTGTCAATTGTCAATTTGTCAATTGTCAATTTGTCAATTGTCAATTTGTCAATTGTCAATTTGTCAATTGTCAATTTGTCAATTGTCAATTTGTCAATTGTCAATTTGTCAATTGTCAATTTGTCAATTGTCAATTTGTCAATTGTCAATTTGTCAATTGTCAATTTGTCAATTGTCAATTTGTCAATTGTCAATTTGTCAATTGTCAATTTGTCAATTGTCAATTTGTCAATTGTCAATTTGTCAATTGTCAATTTGTCAATTGTCAATTTGTCAATTGTCAATTTGTCAATTGTCAATTTGTCAATTGTCAATTTGTCAATTGTCAATTTGTCAATTGTCAATTTGTCAATTGTCAATTCCTCAATTTGTCAATTTGTCAATTGTCAATTTGTCAATTGTCAATTGTCAATTGTCAATTGTCAATTTGTCAATTTGTCAATTGTCAATTTGTCAATTGTCAATTTGTCAATTGTCAATTTGTCAATTGTCAATTTGTCAATTGTCAATTTGTCAATTGTCAATTTGTCAATTGTCAATTTGTCAATTGTCAATTTGTCAATTGTCAATTTGTCAATTGTCAATTTGTCAATTGTCAATTTGTCAATTGTCAATTTGTCAATTGTCAATTTGTCAATTGTCAATTTGTCAATTGTCAATTTGTCAATTGTCAATTTGTCAATTGTCAATTTGTCAATTGTCAATTTGTCAATTGTCAATTTGTCAATTGTCAATTTGTCAATTGTCAATTTGTCAATTGTCAATTTGTCAATTGTCAATTTGTCAATTGTCAATTTGTCAATTGTCAATTTGTCAATTGTCAATTTGTCAATTGTCAATTTGTCAATTGTCAATTTGTCAATTGTCAATTTGTCAATTGTCAATTTGTCAATTGTCAATTTGTCAATTGTCAATTTGTCAATTGTCAATTTGTCAATTGTCAATTTGTCAATTGTCAATTTGTCAATTGTCAATTTGTCAATTGTCAATTTGTCAATTGTCAATTTGTCAATTGTCAATTTGTCAATTGTCAATTTGTCAATTGTCAATTTGTCAATTGTCAATTTGTCAATTGTCAATTTGTCAATTGTCAATTTGTCAATTGTCAATTTGTCAATTGTCAATTTGTCAATTGTCAATTTGTCAATTGTCAATTTGTCAATTGTCAATTTGTCAATTGTCAATTTGTCAATTGTCAATTTGTCAATTGTCAATTTGTCAATTGTCAATTTGTCAATTGTCAATTTGTCAATTGTCAATTTGTCAATTGTCAATTTGTCAATTTGTCAATTGTCAATTGTCAATTTGTCAATTGTCAATTTGTCAATTGTCAATTTGTCAATTGTCAATTTGTCAATTGTCAATTTGTCAATTGTCAATTTGTCAATTGTCAATTTGTCAATTGTCAATTTGTCAATTGTCAATTTGTCAATTGTCAATTTGTCAATTGTCAATTTGTCAATTGTCAATTTGTCAATTGTCAATTTGTCAATTGTCAATTTGTCAATTGTCAATTTGTCAATTGTCAATTTGTCAATTGTCAATTTGTCAATTGTCAATTTGTCAATTGTCAATTTGTCAATTGTCAATTTGTCAATTGTCAATTTGTCAATTGTCAATTTGTCAATTGTCAATTTGTCAATTGTCAATTTGTCAATTGTCAATTTGTCAATTGTCAATTTGTCAATTGTCAATTTGTCAATTGTCAATTTGTCAATTGTCAATTTGTCAATTGTCAATTTGTCAATTGTCAATTTGTCAATTGTCAATTTGTCAATTGTCAATTTGTCAATTGTCAATTTGTCAATTGTCAATTTGTCAATTGTCAATTTGTCAATTGTCAATTTGTCAATTGTCAATTTGTCAATTGTCAATTTGTCAATTGTCAATTTGTCAATTGTCAATTTGTCAATTGTCAATTTGTCAATTGTCAATTTGTCAATTGTCAATTTGTCAATTGTCAATTTGTCAATTGTCAATTTGTCAATTGTCAATTTGTCAATTGTCATTTGTCAATTGTCAATTTGTCAATTGTCAATTTGTCAATTGTCAATTGTCAATTGTCAATTGTCAATTGTCAATTTGTCAATTGTCAATTGTCAATTGTCAATTTGTCAATTGTCAATTTGTCAATTGTCAATTTGTCAATTGTCAATTTGTCAATTGTCAATTTGTCAATTGTCAATTGTCAATTGTCAATTTGTCAATTGTCAATTTGTCAATTGTCAATTTGTCAATTGTCAATTGTCAATTGTCAATTTGTCAATTGTCATTTGTCAATTGTCAATTTGTCAATTGTCAATTTGTCAATTGTCAATTTGTCAATTGTCAATTTGTCAATTGTCAATTGTCAATTGTCAATTTGTCAATTGTCAATTTGTCAATTGTCAATTTGTCAATTGTCAATTTGTCAATTGTCAATTTGTCAATTGTCAATTTGTCAATTGTCAATTTGTCAATTGTCAATTTGTCAATTGTCAATTTGTCAATTGTCAATTTGTCAATTGTCAATTTGTCAATTGTCAATTTGTCAATTGTCAATTTGTCAATTGTCAATTGTCAATTTGTCAATTGTCAATTTGTCAATTGTCAATTTGTCAATTGTCAATTTGTCAATTGTCAATTTGTCAATTGTCAATTTGTCAATTGTCAATTTGTCAATTGTCAATTTGTCAATTGTCAATTTGTCAATTGTCAATTTGTCAATTGTCAATTTGTCAATTGTCAATTTGTCAATTGTCAATTTGTCAATTGTCAATTTGTCAATTGTCAATTTGTCAATTGTCAATTTGTCAATTGTCAATTTGTCAATTGTCAATTTGTCAATTGTCAATTTGTCAATTGTCAATTTGTCAATTGTCAATTTGTCAATTGTCAATTTGTCAATTGTCAATTTGTCAATTGTCAATTTGTCAATTGTCAATTTGTCAATTGTCAATTTGTCAATTGTCAATTTGTCAATTGTCAATTTGTCAATTGTCAATTTGTCAATTTGTCAATTGTCAATTTGTCAATTGTCAATTTGTCAATTGTCAATTTGTCAATTGTCAATTTGTCAATTGTCAATTTGTCAATTGTCAATTTGTCAATTGTCAATTTGTCAATTGTCAATTGTCAATTGTCAATTTGTCAATTGTCAATTTGTCAATTGTCAATTTGTCAATTGTCAATTTGTCAATTGTCAATTTGTCAATTGTCAATTTGTCAATTGTCAATTTGTCAATTGTCAATTTGTCAATTGTCAATTTGTCAATTGTCAATTTGTCAATTGTCAATTTGTCAATTGTCAATTTGTCAATTGTCAATTTGTCAATTGTCAATTTGTCAATTGTCAATTTGTCAATTGTCAATTTGTCAATTGTCAATTTGTCAATTGTCAATTTGTCAATTGTCAATTTGTCAATTGTCAATTTGTCAATTGTCAATTTGTCAATTGTCAATTTGTCAATTGTCAATTTGTCAATTGTCAATTTGTCAATTGTCAATTTGTCAATTGTCAATTGTCAATTTGTCAATTGTCAATTTGTCAATTGTCAATTTGTCAATTGTCAATTTGTCAATTGTCAATTTGTCAATTGTCAATTTGTCAATTGTCAATTTGTCAATTGTCAATTTGTCAATTGTCAATTTGTCAATTGTCAATTTGTCAATTGTCAATTTGTCAATTGTCAATTTGTCAATTGTCAATTTGTCAATTGTCAATTTGTCAATTGTCAATTTGTCAATTGTCAATTTGTCAATTGTCAATTTGTCAATTGTCAATTTGTCAATTGTCAATTTGTCAATTGTCAATTTGTCAATTGTCAATTTGTCAATTGTCAATTTGTCAATTGTCAATTTGTCAATTGTCAATTTGTCAATTGTCAATTTGTCAATTGTCAATTTGTCAATTGTCAATTTGTCAATTGTCAATTTGTCAATTGTCAATTTGTCAATTGTCAATTTGTCAATTGTCAATTTGTCAATTGTCAATTTGTCAATTGTCAATTTGTCAATTGTCAATTTGTCAATTGTCAATTTGTCAATTGTCAATTTGTCAATTGTCAATTTGTCAATTGTCAATTTGTCAATTGTCAATTTGTCAATTGTCAATTTGTCAATTGTCAATTTGTCAATTGTCAATTTGTCAATTGTCAATTTGTCAATTGTCAATTTGTCAATTGTCAATTGTCAATTGTCAATTGTCAATTGTCAATTTGTCAATTGTCAATTTGTCAATTGTCAATTTGTCAATTGTCAATTTGTCAATTGTCAATTTGTCAATTGTCAATTTGTCAATTGTCAATTTGTCAATTGTCAATTTGTCAATTGTCAATTTGTCAATTGTCAATTTGTCAATTGTCAATTTGTCAATTGTCAATTTGTCAATTGTCAATTTGTCAATTGTCAATTTGTCAATTGTCAATTTGTCAATTGTCAATTTGTCAATTGTCAATTTGTCAATTGTCAATTTGTCAATTGTCAATTGTCAATTTGTCAATTGTCAATTTGTCAATTGTCAATTTGTCAATTGTCAATTTGTCAATTGTCAATTGTCAATTGTCAATTTGTCAATTGTCAATTTGTCAATTGTCAATTTGTCAATTGTCAATTTGTCAATTGTCAATTTGTCAATTGTCAATTTGTCAATTGTCAATTTGTCAATTGTCAATTTGTCAATTGTCAATTTGTCAATTGTCAATTTGTCAATTGTCAATTTGTCAATTGTCAATTGTCAATTGTTTGTCAATTGTCAATTTGTCAATTGTCAATTTGTCAATTGTCAATTTGTCAATTGTCAATTTTGTCAATTGTCAATTTGTCAATTGTCAATTTGTCAATTGTCAATTTGTCAATTGTCAATTTGTCAATTGTCAATTTGTCAATTGTCAATTTGTCAATTGTCAATTTGTCAATTGTCAATTTGTCAATTGTCAATTTGTCAATTGTCAATTTGTCATTGTCAATTTGTCAATTGTCAATTTGTCAATTGTCAATTTGTCAATTGTCAATTTGTCAATTGTCAATTTGTCAATTTGTCAATTGTCAATTTGTCAATTGTCAATTGTCAATTGTCAATTTGTCAATTGTCAATTTGTCAATTGTCAATTTGTCAATTGTCAATTTGTCAATTGTCAATTTGTCAATTGTCAATTTGTCAATTGTCAATTTGTCAATTGTCAATTTGTCAATTGTCAATTTGTCAATTGTCAATTTGTCAATTGTCAATTTGTCAATTGTCAATTTGTCAATTGTCAATTTGTCAATTGTCAATTTGTCAATTGTCAATTGTCAATTGTCAATTTGTCAATTGTCAATTGTCAATTTGTCAATTGTCAATTTGTCAATTGTCAATTTGTCAATTGTCAATTTGTCAATTGTCAATTTGTCAATTGTCAATTTGTCAATTGTCAATTTGTCAATTGTCAATTTGTCAATTGTCAATTTGTCAATTGTCAATTTGTCAATTGTCAATTTGTCAATTGTCAATTTGTCAATTGTCAATTTGTCAATTGTCAATTTGTCAATTGTCAATTTGTCAATTGTCAATTTGTCAATTGTCAATTGTCAATTTGTCAATTGTCAATTTGTCAATTGTCAATTTGTCAATTGTCAATTTGTCAATTGTCAATTTGTCAAATTGTCAATTTGTCAATTGTCAATTTGTCAATTGTCAATTTGTCAATTGTCAATTTGTCAATTGTCAATTTGTCAATTGTCAATTTGTCAATTGTCAATTTGTCAATTGTCAATTTGTCAATTGTCAATTGTCAATTGTCAATTTGTCAATTGTCAATTTGTCAATTGTCAATTTGTCAATTGTCAATTTGTCAATTGTCAATTTGTCAATTGTCAATTTGTCAATTGTCAATTTGTCAATTGTCAATTTGTCAATTGTCAATTTGTCAATTGTCAATTTGTCAATTGTCAATTTGTCAATTGTCAATTTGTCAATTGTCAATTTGTCAATTGTCAATTTGTCAATTGTCAATTGTCAATTGTCAATTGTCAATTTGTCAATTGTCAATTGTCAATTGTCAATTTGTCAATTGTCAATTTGTCAATTGTCAATTGTCAATTTGTCAATTGTCAATTTGTCAATTGTCAATTTGTCAATTGTCAATTTGTCAATTGTCAATTTGTCAATTGTCAATTTGTCAATTGTCAATTTGTCAATTGTCAATTTGTCAATTGTCAATTGTCAATTGTCAATTTGTCAATTGTCAATTTGTCAATTGTCAATTTGTCAATTGTCAATTTGTCAATTGTCAATTTGTCAATTGTCAATTTGTCAATTGTCAATTTGTCAATTGTCAATTTGTCAATTGTCAATTTGTCAATTGTCAATTTGTCAATTGTCAATTTGTCAATTGTCAATTTGTCAATTGTCAATTTGTCAATTGTCAATTTGTCAATTGTCAATTTGTCAATTGTCAATTTGTCAATTGTCAATTGTCAATTGTCAATTGTCAATTTGTCAATTGTCAATTTGTCAATTGTCAATTTGTCAATTGTCAATTTGTCAATTGTCAATTTGTCAATTGTCAATTTGTCAATTGTCAATTTGTCAATTGTCAATTTGTCAATTGTCAATTTGTCAATTGTCAATTTGTCAATTGTCAATTTGTCAATTGTCAATTTGTCAATTGTCAATTGGTCAATTGTCAATTGTCAATTGTCAATTGTCAATTGTCCAATTTGTCAATTGTCAATTTGTCAATTGTCAATTTGTCAATTGTCAATTTGTCAATTGTCAATTTGTCAATTGTCAATTTGTCAATTGTCAATTTGTCAATTGTCAATTTGTCAATTGTCAATTTGTCAATTGTCAATTTGTCAATTGTCAATTTGTCAATTGTCAATTTGTCAATTGTCAATTGTCATTGTCAATTGTCAATTTGTCAATTGTCAATTTGTCAATTGTCAATTTGTCAATTGTCAATTTGTCAATTGTCAATTTTCATTGTCAATTGGTCAATTTGTCAATTGTCAATTTGTCAATTGTCAATTTGTCAATTGTCAATTGTCAATTTGTCAATTGTCAATTTGTCAATTGTCAATTTGTCAATTGTCAATTTGTCAATTGTCAATTTGTCAATTGTCAATTTGTCAATTGTCAATTTGTCAATTGTCAATTTGTCAATTGTCAATTTGTCAATTGTCAATTTGTCAATTGTCAATTTGTCAATTGTCAATTTGTCAATTGTCAATTTGTCAATTGTCAATTTGTCAATTGTCAATTTGTCAATTGTCAATTTGTCAATTGTCAATTTGTCAATTGTCAATTATTGTCAATTGTCAATTGTCAATTGTCAATTTGTCAATTGTCAATTTGTCAATTGTCAATTTGTCAATTGTCAATTTGTCAATTGTCAATTTGTCAATTGTCAATTGTCAATTGTCAATTTGTCAATTGTCAATTTGTCAATTGTCAATTTGTCAATTGTCAATTTGTCAATTGTCAATTTGTCAATTGTCAATTTGTCAATTGTCAATTTGTCAATTGTCAATTTGTCAATTGTCAATTTGTCAATTGTCAATTTGTCAATTG
This sequence comes from Asobara japonica, assembly GCA_026005395.1. Taxonomy (NCBI): domain Eukaryota; kingdom Metazoa; phylum Arthropoda; class Insecta; order Hymenoptera; family Braconidae; genus Asobara; species Asobara japonica. The sequence continues at coordinate 420,191 of BQMI01000211.1, forward strand.
TCAATTTGTCAATTTGTCAAGTGTCAATTGTCAATTTGTCAATTGTCAATTGTCAATTGTCAATTGTCAATTGTCAATTGTCAATTGTCAATTGTCAATTTGTCAATTGTCAATTTGTCAATTGTCAATTTGTCAATTGTCAATTTGTCAATTGTCAATTTGTCAATTGTCAATTTGTCAATTGTCAAATTTGTCAATTGTCCAATTTGTCAATTGTCAATTTGTCAATTGTCAATTTGTCAATTGTCAATTTGTCAATTGTCAATTTGTCAATTGTCAATTTGTCAATTGTCAATTTGTCAATTGTCAATTTGTCAATTGTCAATTTGTCAATTGTCAATTTGTCAATTGTCAATTTGTCAATTGTCAATTTGTCAATTGTCAATTTGTCAATTGTCAATTTGTCAATTGTCAATTTTGTCAATTGTCAATTGTCAATTGTCAATTTGTCAATTGGTCAATTTGTCAAGTGTAATTGTCAATTTGTCATTGTCAATTTGTCAATTGTCAATTTGTCAATTGTCAATTGTCAATTGTCAATTTGTCAATTGTCAATTTTCAATTGTCAATTTGTCAATTCGTCATTGTCAATTGTCGAATTTGTCAATTGTCAATTTGTCAATTGTCAATTTGTCAATTGTCAATTTGTCAATTGTCAATTTGTCAATTGTCAATTTGTCAATTGTCAATTTGTCAATTGTCAATTTGTCAATTGTCCATTGTCAATTGTCAATTTGTCAATTGTCAATTTGTCAATTGTCAATTTGTCAATTGTCAATTTGTCAATTGTCAATTTGTCAATTGTCAATTTGTCAATTGTCAATTTGTCAATTGTCAATTTGTCAATTGTCAATTTGTCAATTGTCAATTTGTCAATTGTCAATTTGTCAATTGTCAATTTGTCAATTGTCAATTTGTCAATTGTCAATTTGTCAATTGTCAATTTGTCAATTGTCAATTTGTCAATTGTCAATTTGTCAATTGTCAATTTGTCAATTGTCAATTTGTCAATTGTCAATTTGTCAATTGTCAATTTGTCAATTGTCAATTTGTCAATTGTCAATTTGTCAATTGTCAATTTGTCAATTGTCAATTTGTCAATTGTCAATTGTCAATTGTCATTTGTCAATTGTCAATTTGTCAATTGTCAATTGTCAATTGTCAATTTGTCAATTGTCAATTTGTCAATTGTCAATTTGTCATTCAATTGTCAATTGTCAATTGTCAATTTGTCAATTGTCAATTTGTCAATTGTCAATTTGTCAATTGTCAATTTGTCAATTCATTTGTCAATTTGTCAATTGTCAATTGGCAATTTGTCAATTGTCAATTTGTCAATTGTCAATTTTTCAATTGTCAATTGTCAATTTGTCAATTGTCAATTTGTCAATTGTCAATTTGTCAATTGTCAATTTGTCAATTGTCAATTTGTCAATTGTCAATTTGTCAATTGTCAATTTGTCAATTGTCAATTTGTCAATTGTCAATTTGTCAATTGTCAATTTGTCAATTGTCAATTTGTCAATTGTCAATTTGTCAATTGTCAATTTGTCAATTGTCAATTTGTCAATTGTCAATTTGTCAATTGTCAATTGTCAATTGTCAATTTGTCAATTGTCAATTTGTCAATTGTCAATTTGTCAATTGTCAATTTGTCAATTGTCAATTTGTCAATTGTCAATTGTCAATTGTCAATTGTCAATTTGTCAATTTGTCAATTGTCAATTGTCAATTGTCAATTGTCAATTTGTCAATTGTCAATTTGTCAATTGTCAATTTGTCAATTGTCAATTTGTCAATTGTCAATTTGTGAATTGTCAATTTGTCAATTGTCAATTTGTCAATTGTCAATTTGTCAATTGTCAATTTGTCGAATTGTCAATTTGTCAATTGTCAATTTGTCAATTGTCAATTTGTCAATTGTCAATTTGTCAATTGTCAATTTGTCAATTGTCAATTGTCAATTGTCAATTTGTCAATTGTCAATTTGTCAATTGTCAATTTGTCAATTGTCAATTTGTCAATTGTCAATTTGTCAATTGTCAATTTGTCAATTGTCAATTTGTCAATTGTCAATTGTCAATTGTCAATTTGTCAATTGTCAATTTGTCAATTGTCAATTTGTCAATTGTCAATTTGTCAATTGTCAATTGTCAATTGTCAATTTGTCAATTGTCAATTTGTCAATTGTCAATTTGTCAATTGTCAATTGTCCAATTGTCAATTGTCAATTGTCAATTTGTCAATTGTCAATTTGTCAATTGTCAATTTGTCAATTGTCAATTTGTCAATTGTCAATTTGTCAATTTGTCAATTTGTCAATTGTCAATTTGTCAATTGTCAATTTGTCAATTGTCAATTTGTCAATTGTCAATTTGTCAATTGTCAATTTGTCAATTGTCAATTTGTCAATTGTCAATTTGTCAATTGTCAATTTGTCAATTGTCAATTGTAATGTCAATTGTCAATTTGTCAATTGTCAATTTGTCAATTGTCAATTGTCAATTGTCAATTTGTCAATTGTCAATTTGTCAATTGTCAATTGTCAATTTGTCAATTGTCATTGTCAATTGTCAATTTGTCAATTGTCAATTTGTCAATTGTCAATTTGTCAATTGTCAATTTGTCAATTGTCAATTTGTCAATTGTCAATTTGTCAATTGTCAATTTGTCAATTGTCAATTTGTCAATTGTCAATTGTCAATTGTCAATTTGTCAATTGTCAATTTGTCAATTGTCAATTTGTCAATTGTCAATTTGTCAATTGTCAATTTGTCAATTGTCAATTTGTCAATTGTCAATTTGTCAATTGTCAATTTGTCAATTGTCAATTTGTCAATTGTCAATTTGTCAATTGTCAATTTGTCAATTGTCAATTTGTCAATTGTCAATTTGTCAATTGTCAATTTGTCATTGTCAATTTGTCAATTGTCAATTTGTCAATTGTCAATTTGTCAATTGTCAATTTGTCAATTGTCAATTTGTCAATTGTCAATTTGTCAATTGTCAATTTGTCAATTGTCAATTTGTCAATTGTCAATTTGTCAATTGTCAATTTGTCAATTGTCATTTGTCAATTGTCAATTGTCAATTGTCATTTGTCAATTGTCAATTTGTCAATTGTCAATTTGTCAATTGTCAATTTGTCAATTGTCAATTTGTCAATTTCATTTGTCAATTGTCAATTTGTCAATTGTCAATTTGTCAATTGTCAATTTGTCAATTGTCAATTTGTCAATTGTCAATTTGTCAATTGTCAATTTGTCAATTGTCAATTTGTCAATTGTCAATTTGTCAATTGTCAATTTGTCAATTGTCAATTTGTCATTTGTCAATTGTCCAATTTGTCAATTGTCAATTTGTCAATTGTCAATTTGTCAATTGTCAATTTGTCAATTGTCAATTTGTCAATTGTCAATTTGTCAATTGTCAATTTGTCAATTTGTCAATTGTCAATTTGTCAATTGTCAATTTGTCAATTGTCAATTTGTCAATTGTCAATTTGTCAATTGTCAATTTGTCAATTGTCAATTTGTCAATTGTCAATTTGTCAATTGTCAATTTGTCAATTGTCAATTTGTCAAATTGTCAATTTGTCAATTGTCAATTTGTCAATTGTCAATTTGTCAATTGTCATTTGTCAATTGTCAATTTGTCAATTGTCAATTTGTCAATTGTCAATTTGTCAATTGTCAATTTGTCAATTGTCAATTTGTCAATTGTCAATTTGTCAATTGTCAATTTGTCAATTGTCAATTTGTCAATTGTCAATTTGTCAATTGTCAATTTGTCAATTGTCAATTTGTCAATTGTCAATTTGTCAATTGTCAATTTGTCAATTGTCAATTTGTCAATTGTCAATTTGTCAATTGTCAATTTGTCAATTGTCAATTTGTCAATTGTCAATTTGTCAATTGTCAATTTGTCAATTGTCAATTGTCAATTGTCAATTTGTCAATTGTCAATTTGTCAATTGTCAATTTGTCAATTGTCAATTTGTCAATTGTCAATTTGTCAATTGTCAATTTGTCAATTGTCAATTTGTCAATTGTCAATTTGTCAATTGTCAATTTGTCAATTGTCAATTTGTCAATTGTCAATTTGTCAATTGTCAATTTGTCAATTGTCAATTTGTCAATGTCAATTGTCAATTTGTCAATTGTCAATTTGTCAATTGTCAATTTGTCAATTGTCAATTTGTCAATTGTCAATTTGTCAATTGTCAATTTGTCAATTGTCAATTTGTCAATTGTCAATTTGTCAATTGTCAATTTGTCAATTGTCAATTTGTCAATTGTCAATTTGTCAATTGTCAATTGTCAATTTGTCAATTGTCAATTTGTCAATTGTCAATTTGTCAATGTGTCAATTGTCAATTTGTCAATTGTCAATTTGTCAATTGTCAATTTGTCAATTGTCAATTTGTCAATTGTCAATTTGTCAATTTGTCAATTGTCAATTTGTCAATTGTCAATTTGTCAATTGTCAATTTGTCAATTGTCAATTGTCAATTGTCAATTTGTCAATTGTCAATTTGTCAATTGTCAATTTGTCAATTGTCAATTTGTCAATTGTCAATTTGTCAATTTGTCAATTGTCAATTGTCAATTGTCAATTTGTCAATTGTCAATTTGTCAATTGTCAATTTGTCAATTGTCAATTTGTCAATTGTCAATTTGTCAATTGTCAATTGTCAATTGTCAATTTGTCAATTGTCAATTTGTCAATTGTCAATTTGTCAATTGTCAATTGTCAATTGTCAATTTGTCAATTGTCAATTTGTCAATTGTCAATTTGTCAATTGTCAATTTGTCAATTGTCAATTTGTCAATTGTCAATTTGTCAATTGTCAATTTGTCAATTGTCAATTTGTCAATTGTCAATTTGTCAATTGTCAATTTGTCAATTGTCAATTTGTCAATTGTCAATTTGTCAATTGTCAATTTGTCAATTGTCAATTTGTCAATTGTCAATTGTCAATTGTCAATTTGTCAATTGTCAATTTGTCAATTGTCAATTTGTCAATTGTCAATTTGTCAATTGTCAATTTGTCAATTGTCAATTTGTCAATTGTCAATTTGTCAATTGTCAATTTGTCAATTGTCAATTTGTCAATTGTCAATTTGTCAATTGTCAATTTGTCAATTGTCAATTTGTCAATTGTCAATTGTCAATTGTCAATTTGTCAATTGTCAATTTGTCAATTGTCAATTTGTCAATTGTCAATTTGTCAATTGTCAATTTGTCAATTGTCAATTTGTCAATTGTCAATTTGTCAATTGTCAATTTGTCAATTGTCAATTTGTCAATTGTCAATTTGTCAATTGTCAATTTGTCAATTGTCAATTTGTCAATTGTCAATTTGTCAATTGTCAATTTGTCAATTGTCAATTTGTCAATTGTCAATTTGTCAATTGTCAATTTGTCAATTGTCAATTTGTCAATTGTCAATTTGTCAATTGTCAATTTGTCAATTGTCAATTTGTCAATTGTCAATTTGTCAATTGTCAATTTGTCAATTGTCAATTTGTCAATTGTCAATTTGTCAATTGTCAATTTGTCAATTGTCAATTTGTCAATTGTCAATTTGTCAATTGTCAATTTGTCAATTGTCAATTTGTCAATTGTCAATTGTCAATTGTCAATTTGTCAATTGTCAATTGTCAATTGTCAATTTGTCAATTGTCAATTGTCAATTGTCAATTTGTCAATTTGTCAATTGTCAATTTGTCAATTGTCAATTTGTCAATTGTCAATTTGTCAATTGTCAATTTGTCAATTGTCAATTTGTCAATTGTCAATTTGTCAATTGTCAATTTGTCAATTGTCAATTTGTCAATGTCAATTTGTCAATTGTCAATTTGTCAATTGTCAATTTGTCAATTGTCAATTTGTCAATTGTCAATTTGTCAATTGTCAATTTGTCAATTGTCAATTTGTCAATTGTCAATTTGTCAATTGTCAATTTGTCAATTGTCAATTTGTCAATTGTCAATTTAATTGTCAATTGTCAATTTGTCAATTGTCAATTGTATGTCAATTGTCAATTGTCAATTTGTCAATTGTCAATTTGTCAATTGTCAATTTGTCAATTGTCAATTGTCAATTGTCAATTTGTCAATTGTCAATTTGTCAATTGTCAATTTGTCAATTGTCAATTTGTCAATTGTCAATTGTCAATTGTCAATTTGTCAATTGTCAATTTGTCAATTGTCAATTGTCAATTTGTCAATTGTCAATTTGTCAATTGTCAATTTGTCAATTGTCAATTTGTCAATTGTCAATTTGTCAATTGTCAATTTGTCAATTGTCAATTTGTCAATTGTCAATTTGTCAATTGTCAATTTGTCAATTGTCAATTTGTCAATTGTCAATTTGTCAATTGTCAATTTGTCAATTGTCAATTGTCAATTGTCAATTTGTCAATTGTCAATTGTCAATTGTCAATTTGTCAATTGTCAATTTGTCAATTGTCAATTTGTCAATTGTCAATTTGTCAATTGTCAATTTGTCAATTGTCAATTTGTCAATTGTCAATTTGTCAATTGTCAATTTGTCAATTGTCAATTTGTCAATTGTCAATTTGTCAATTGTCAATTTGTCAATTGTCAATTTGTCAATTGTCAATTTGTCAATTGTCAATTTGTCAATTGTCAATTTGTCAATTGTCAATTTGTCAATTGTCAATTTGTCAATTGTCAATTTGTCAATTGTCAATTTGTCAATTGTCAATTTGTCAATTGTCAATTTGTCAATTGTCAATTTGTCAATTGTCAATTTGTCAATTGTCAATTGTCAATTTGTCAATTGTCAATTGTCAATTGTCAATTGTCAATTTGTCAATTGTCAATTTGTCAATTGTCAATTTGTCAATTGTCAATTTGTCAATTGTCAATTTGTCAATTGTCAATTTGTCAATTGTCAATTTGTCAATTTGTCAATTGTCAATTTGTCAATTGTCAATTTGTCAATTGTCAATTTGTCAATTGTCAATTTGTCAATTGTCAATTTGTCAATTGTCAATTTGTCAATTGTCAATTTGTCAATTGTCAATTTGTCAATTGTCAATTTGTCAATTGTCAATTTGTCAATTGTCAATTTGTCAATTGTCAATTTGTCAATTGTCAATTTGTCAATTGTCAATTTGTCAATTGTCAATTTGTCAATTGTCAATTTGTCAATTGTCAATTTGTCAATTGTCAATTTGTCAATTGTCAATTTGTCAATTGTCAATTTGTCAATTGTCAATTTGTCAATTGTCAATTTGTCAATTGTCAATTTGTCAATTGTCAATTTGTCAATTGTCAATTTGTCAATTGTCAATTTGTCAATTGTCAATTTGTCAATTGTCAATTTGTCAATTGTCAATTTGTCAATTGTCAATTTGTCAATTGTCAATTTGTCAATTGTCAATTTGTCAATTGTCAATTTGTCAATTGTCAATTTGTCAATTGTCAATTTGTCAATTGTCAATTTGTCAATTGTCAATTTGTCAATTGTCAATTTGTCAATTGTCAATTTGTCAATTGTCAATTTGTCAATTGTCAATTTGTCAATTGTCAATTTGTCAATTGTCAATTTGTCAATTGTCAATTTGTCAATTGTCAATTTGTCAATTGTCAATTTGTCGATTTGTCAATTTATCAATTTGTCAATTTATCAATTTGTCAATTGTCAATTTGTCAATTGTCAATTTGTCAATTGTCAATTTGTCAATTGTCAATTTGTCAATTGTCAATTTGTCAATTGTCAATTTGTCAATTGTCAATTGTCAATTTGTCAATTGTCAATTTGTCAATTGTCAATTGTCAATTGTCAATTGTCAATTTGTCAATTGTCAATTTGTCAATTGTCAATTTTGTCAATTGTCAATTTGTCAATTGTCAATTTGTCAATTGTCAATTATTGTCAATTGTCAATGTCAATTTGTCAATTGTTCAATTTGTCAATTGGTCAATTGTCAATTTGTCAATTGTCAATTTGTCAATTGTCAATTTGTCAATTGTCAATTTGTTCAATTGTCAATTGTCAATTGTCAATTCAATTGTCAATTTGTCAATTGTCAATTTGTCAAGTGTCAATTTGTCAAATTGTCAATTTGTCAATTGTCACTTGTCATTGTCAATTGTCATTGTCAATTTGTCAATTGTCAATTTGTCAATTTGTCAATTGTCAATTTGTCAATTGTCAATTTGTCAATTGTGGGTGGGGGGGGGTCAATTTGTCAATTGTCAATTGGTCATTGTCAATTGTCAATTGTCAATTTGTCAATGGTCAATTTGTCAATTGTCAATTTGGTCAATTGTCAATTTGTCATTGTCAATTTGGTCCAATTGTCAATTGTCAGTGTCAATTGTCCATTTGGTCAAGTGTCAATTTGTCAATTGTCAATTTGTCAATGTGTCAATTTTCAATTGTCAATTTGTGGTCAATTGTCAATTTGTCAATTGTCAATTTGTCGAATTGTCAATTTGGTCAATTGTCAATTGGTCAATTGTCAATTGTCAATTGTCAACTTGTCAATTGGTCAATTGGTCAATTTGTCAATTGTCAATTTGTCAATTGTCAATTTGTCAATTGTCAATTTGTCAATTGTCAATTTGTCAATTGTCAATTTGTCAATTGTCAATTTGTCAATTGTCAATTTGTCAATTGTCAATTTGTCAATTGTCAATTTGTCAATTGTCAATTTGTCAATTGTCAATTTGTCAATTGTCAATTTGTCAATTGTCAATTTGTCAATTGTCAATTTGTCAATTGTCAATTTGTCAATTGTCAATTTGTCAATTGTCAATTTGTCAATTGTCAATTTGTCAATTGTCAATTTGTCAATTGTCAATTTGTCAATTGTCAATTTGTCAATTGTCAATTTGTCAATTGTCAATTTGTCAATTGTCAATTTGTCAATTGTCAATTTGTCAATTGTCAATTTGTCAATTGTCAATTGTCAATTTGTCAATTGTCATTTGTC